>CM042012.1:96287297-96682297 GCA_023525715.1 Cichorium intybus
TATATATATATATATATATATATAACCACATTTTGTTAGATTTTCCTGTATAACCATCATATTTTATTTTTTGTTAAAAAACGTCACCTATTTTTAGATAAACTTTTGTGATAATATGACTTGCAAATGCTAGTTTTGCCCTATTTTACTTTTCTAGAATAATTATTCATATATATTATAAAAACAAATGCATGACGGCCACTATTCGTTCTTTTTAAAATTTTAAGGATTATTTTATCAGAAAAAGTTAATAAATTAAATTTAGAATCATTTATCATTTAGGAAGATACATCTATATCAATATATGAAGAATAGAAATCAATTTTTTTTGGAAAAATCATTCGACTTACTATGATTTAGTTTCAGTTTTTTAAGTTGATAAATTAATCGATTTCGATTTCTGTGATTACAGTTTAGAGTTTTTTGTGTTGGAAAACAGTTAATTTCAGTTTTTTGTGTTGAAAAACAATCTAATTTCGGTTTTTGTGTTAAAAAAAACCAAAATTATCAACTTATTAGGCCTTCATGTGTCGGCTCTCAACAACTCTCACTTTTTGTTTGCTACATCAGCGTCCAGTTAGCACTCATCACTCATCTGCTCACCCGATAAATGGTAACCTCTCACTATCTCTCAATTCCATTCACTTTTTAATTTAAAAACTAAATTTAAACTAAAATACAACTAGTAATTTCAACAAAAAATATTTCATTAAAATAGATAAATTAAAACCTAAAAATTACATTAAATCTAAAACCTAAAAAAATTAAAAAAAAAAACACTAACATTAAAATAGAATAAAATTTACATAATAACAAAAAAACTACTAGCATCACTCCCATTTTTAAATCTTCGTCGTCGTCGGGCACCGGCATAAGATAAACTATATATATATATATATATATATATATATGTATGTATGTATGTATGTATGTATGTATGTATGTATGTATGTATGTATGTATGTATGTATGTATATATATATATATATATATATATATATATATATATATATATATATATATATATATATATATATATATATATATATATATATATATTCGACTAAATCCGCTTGAAAGTTGTTATGCATTTTTTTGCTTTGCACTTCTTATCTATTTTCTATATATTCTAGCGAAGCAATTGGTAGCGGCTCGTACATTGGTACGACTTCGTTCAGATCATACGTACATATCGTTATCCCTTCATCCTCAAAGATCATATTATGTAATATGATGCGTTAGTACATAACGTCTCACATTCTCCTTGGATCCTAAGCCAGGGTATTTGATAATCTGAAAGCGTTGCATAAGAACACCAAACGCTCGCTCGACATCCTTCCTAGTCGCTTCTTGTGCGACCTTAAACATTTGTCTCTTTGGATCCAGTAGACATGTGAATGACTTCACAAACACGGAATAACACTGATATATTCCATTGGCTAGATAATATACGTGTTTGTAGTGCGCTCCGTGAACCTTAAATGAGCAAAAAGGATAACGCCTCTATAAATGTCATTAAATGTACGCTACTGGTTGAGAACGTTTAGGTCTTTTTCGCACCCGCAACACAAAAAAACGCATGCCAAATCCATGAATCTTTGGACGCCACTGCCTCGAGGATTATGGAAGGGGGTCGATGATCTCCTCTTGTAAATTGGTCGCACCATGCATTAGGACAAGTAGCCCACTAACAATTATGCATGCTTAGGCGCACTAACAACTAGGGTTTTACCCCTCTCCGATCGCTTCTTATATCATCCCTTAACTCGTTTACAATCTCATCTCGAGTTCTTAGCTGAACTAGACTCATATTTCATGATGTATTCTTAACAAGTATGCGTCTTCTTGTTTCCGTGCCATTATGTTCTTATATGACTTATGCCCTCTGTTCAAACATGATGCCCTAAAAGGGTTCACTCATAATTATTCTACAGTGAAGCCTATTGTCCACAATTGCATAAAATCGACTCGAACACACTCCTTTGCTTTGTCTATGTTTCACTTTAAATAAGTAGCTCTCCCTCACTTCAGTTTAAACCCAAATGCTACCGTTTATTGTTCTCAATAATATCATGATTTCGCCTTCCTGAATATTAATGATCAACTTTTCACCTCATCATCTATGGTCTCTCCAGTCATTTAGAAGTGCTTCTGGTACAATCCTGGGTCCTTTAATATTAGCCTGAGAACTTTCTTGAGTCTTTTGGTCTTCATCCCCTTTACTACTATGTCCATTCGTCTCTTTATCGGGAATTATAAGGATTCCCACCTTCCTGCAAGTGGTCTGTTCTAGTTGTTGTCCCTGTAACCCATTTATTCTTGTAGACGACCATTTCTTCCATGATTTATCTTTCGGTCAAGCTTGTGTGTGAAGTCTTGAGAATTGGGTAACTCTACATCCAACTAACTCCATCTATGTTTCACTATATTATTTTATTTAAATTATAATATTTACTTACTATTAGTAAGTACTGAAGCATTATACATGCCAGTACTACATCACAAGTAGGACACATCGGTATTAAACATCTTATATGTTCTTGCATGTCTTACCTCCACATATTACCCCTGGCTTGATTCACAAACACCTAATAATTTTCACGAGTCATAGTGCGTACCATGTGTCACTAGAGATACGCGTGCAATAACACTGCTTTCACACTATATGCACTTAGTATTGACTTCATCACTCGTTCCTGATTCACAAGTTTTTGCTGGTTTCTACTACTTATTTATATACATCACTAATATTCTTAGGTTCCTTAATAGTACACTATATAAGGTCACAGTGTTTGTTTGATTCACTAATGATGGCAAAATGCATCATGTATACCTATCCACATATAACACTAAACAAGTTAGCCCTACGAATAACTAACTCTACCCTAAAGCAACAAGCATGCAAAAAGTGTTGTTGAGCAAAGTGTGGAGCCTAATCTAAACCAGAGAAATTGAAACAACCGAAAATGATCAATTGTCCAAAGAACTAGAAATAGAGGTGAAGACATGACAGTGTTGTTGAGGTTTGCACCTCAAACGAATCCTCAGTCCTCGGTTAAGGAAGCTTTTCGCTCCGGTCAGATTAACTGAAGCGGATCGATAGTTGGAAGAAGTACCACGAGTCGGGAGGATCTTACCTAGAATGACAACAATACTTCTTTAGTGGACCAGTCAATGGGTTGGGACCGAAGAAATTTGGATCAGCAAGACCAAGGAAAGTCACGCCTCGTCTGGATCAGCAGATATGCCCTCGGTTGGGCATACATGTTTAAGTTGCAAGACGTGGATTCTATCTCTTATGAATGCGAATCCATTATATCATCCGCTGAATTACCTAATCAAACTTATACTCATGGGCTTATTCCTTTTCAAAATTTTCTAGGCTCTAATGACCTTTCAAAATTGATGAATGATTCTCTACCCACCATCCCTCAAGATAATATTGGTTGTTTTGTGAATAGTTCAAATATTAAAACTGTTATTACATCTTCTAATAATAATTATTCTTTGAATGATGATTATGATTCAGATTCTGATATTAAGGAAATTAACTATATGGATCTGTCACAACAGAAAACATCCTCAGTTTTCTCTTCAACTTCACACGAAATTTTTGAAACCGAAAAGAGCAAAAATTATTTAAATGATTTTCAAAGTTGCTATTCTGAGGTGAAAAAGAAATCTTCGGATGATGAATCACATTTTATTCATGTTCTTGATATTTCAGATGAATTTGAAAAATATTCAAAAAATAAGACCAAAACGCTTGTCGAACTTGCATGTACATATCATAAGGTTGCAAACTTCAAAAACACGGTGTTTCTAAAACAAGGGGAAAACTTGATGAGAGCAATGAGTTACTCTTAATAATACGAAAAGACAATAAGTCAGTTACTCCTGAAGGGTTATTTTCAACTGATAAAATCCTACAAAATAATCTTAGTGGATATTTAGAAGTAAAAATAAACATCATAAAAAAAGAAATTTATCAATTGAAAAGTTCTCTCAGAAGCAAAGCAACACTCATATTCCTTACATCTGAAGGGAATTTAAGGAAACACCAAATTTTGTGAAACATAAAAAGTTTTATGACAATAGAAGAAGGATGAACTATCGTGATCTTCAAAATAAACAAAAGGAATTTCGAATTCAACAAAGGGCCTCAACAATTAAGAAAACTTCAGAAAATAAGGCAAATTTTGTTTTTGAACCAAACAAATCCATCTGTTTAAATCAAAATTTTGAAAAATCCTCAAGGAAGAATTTTACAAAAGGTAGCAACCTGGTTGATACGTTTCATGTATGGTTAGATAAGAATATGTATATTTTTGAAAATTAAAAATCTCACCATTCAAGATTACAAGCTGGCATACGAAGAATTCCTAACTGAGACTACTCAATGTAGTTCCTCAACTGGGAAAAATTTAGTCGTAAATAAATGGGTTCCTATAAAACAAAAATCAAGTCTTGACACTAAACCTAAAACAAAACATCCGAAGAAAATAATGAAATGGGTTCCAAAAAAATATTCAAAAGCATAAAATAGTTTTGTCTTCAATCACTGAAGTAGGTTCCACCTCTGAAACTAAAAATACAAATCTTGATGAAACATGGATCCTTGCTCCGAATACTTATCCTCAAGGACCCAAACCAAAATGGGACCCAAACTTTCTCTCTGAATTGCAGGTACTTCAGGATGAGCAGCACGACAAGGAATTGTATATCGATAGTGGCTGCTCAAGACACAAGACTGGAAGGATAGGGTATGTACGAGATTTCAAAAGCTTGGAAGATAGGGGTGATATGAAATTCGGAAACAACGACAGATGTCCCATAAGAGGTTATAGGAACATCACAAATGGAAAATTCACCATAAACAAGTTCGCATATATAGAGGGACTTGAACATAATCTGGTTAGTGTCTCTCAGTTATGCGTTGGTACAGGATACAAAGTAAAGTTTGATGAATATGGGAGTGTTATTAAAAGGAAAGGCTCGAAGGAAATTTTGCTGAAGTCAAAAAGAAAGGGAGAGATGTACCCTTTAGATATGAAGCCAATAATTGCGTCTCCCTCAAATTGTCTTCTCTCAAAGGCACCTTCGGATCTCAGCTGACTTTGGCACAAAATACTATCACTCTTGAACTTTAAGAACATCAACAAACTTATTGTTCTTGATCTTGTTCGAGGGATGCCAGCACTGAAATTTGACAATGACACCATGTGTGCTGCATGTGCACATGGAAAACAAAAACGTCAAGCTCATTTGATTACCATAGAAGCAAAGATCACTGAACCTATTGAACTCCGTCATATTGATCTATGTGAACCATCGACTGTAGAGTCTCTGGGTGGCAAGAAGTACATTCTTGTAATTGTGGATGACTTTTCACGGTTTACATGGGTAATTTTCTTAAGACAAAAATCTGATACTCCATCTGAACTGATTGGATTCATCAAACAAATTGAACTTCATCTCAAAAAGCCCATACGAGCAATCCGTAGTGATAATGAGACTGAATTCAAGAATCAAACAATCGATTCATTCCTGAAAGAAAAGGGCATGACCTACAAATTTTCGACCCCATATACTCTACAGCAAAAGGGAGTATTTGAAAAAAGAAATAGATCACTGTGCGAAGCAGCCAGAAAAATCTCAATTTTGCAAATATACCAATGTACTTCTGGGCCAAAGCAATATCCACAACCTGCTTCACACAAAATCGCTCATTCATTCATCGTCGGTTCAACATCATGCCATACGAAGTCATAAACAAGCGCAAAACCAAATGTAAAATTCTTCCATGTCTTCGGGTGTCGATGTTTCATCATGAAATTAAAAGATGGTTTTACGAAGTTCGCAACAAAATCTGATGATGGTGTCTTTCTTGGTTACTCCCATACTGCCAAAGCATATCGAGTCCTGAACAAGAGCACAAGGAAGATATATGAGACATTGAATCTGACTTTTGACAATAACCATATCAAGAAATAAGAAACACTTTTTCCGAGTTCCTCTATGTTTCCTGTTTCACCTACTGAACAAAGTCCTCTTGAGTAATTTAATCTTGATTTTTCATTTTTGTTTGACGGTCCAGAACGTGCTATTGACGCTAAATCCAATGTGAAAGACAACAACATATCTAAATCTCTTAAGCTTAATGATGATCATCCGACTCCTGAGCCATCTGTTGAGAAGACATCTTCGGTCGAGGGGAAGTCCAATGGATCATCTTCTAAACCACTTCCGACTACAACTTCAACGGTTTAATCAGTCGAGGGGGAGCCGATGTCCATATCTTCACCTTCGGTTCCAGGTGCTCCAGTTGAGGGGGTCCTAGAGAAGTTTGAAACTCAAAATAACGACATTCGCTCTACATCAGATTATCCATCTGACACTAAGGAGGTTATCAGTGAAACTCTACCAAAATATGATCCTGCCTATCCACCCCTTGAAAAGTGGACTCGTGATACTAGGTAATCCAAATGAAAAGGTTCTCACACGCGCACAATTACGAGAAAAAACAAGAACTTAATAAACACTCTGCCTTTTGCATGTTCAATGTTTTCATTTCCAAAGTCGAACTGAAAAACGTGAAAGATGCTTTTCAGCATTTTGATTGGGTTGAGGCCATGTAGAGTGAGTTAGCAGAATCTGAAAGAAACAAAGTTTGGCGTTTAATTCCAAAACCTGGTAGCACCTCTATAGTTGGTTAAAAATTAGTTTTTCGAAATAAACTTAACACTGAAGGTAACAATGTTCGAAACAAAGCTAGACTAGTTTTTAAAGGATATTGTCAACAGGAGGGCAATCACTACGACGAGACCTTCGCTCCTATTGCCAGACTCGAGTTAGTTCTCATCTTTTTGGCTTATGTCGCTCATAAAAACTTTGACATCTATCAAATGGACGTTAAGTGTGCTTTCTTAAATGGCGAACTAGAGGAAACAATGTATGTGGAACAACCCCGAGGTTTCATAAATGAAAAATTCCCTAATCACTGTTATATCCTTGACAAGGTTGTCTACGGGTTAAAGCAAGCACCATGAGCTTGGTACAAAACCTTAACTCAGTTTTTAAAACAATCAAACTTCAAACAAGGATCTGTTGATCCTACGTTGTTCTGAAGGAAAGTTGGTACCTATTTTATGTTAGTACAAATCTACGTAGATGATATCATCTTCGAATCAACAAACCATTCTCTTTCCAAAGAATTCGAATCCTAATGAAAAGTAAATTTCAAATGAGCACGATGAGGAAGATCAATTTCTTTCTCGGATTTCAAGTTAAACAAACGAAAGAGGGTATTTTCATAAATCAAGAAAAATACACAAAGAGCCTTCTTGAGAAATTTGGAACGGAACACTATTCGAATGCGAAGGTTCCTATAGTTGCGGGTACAAGACTTAATCCATCTCTTTAGAAACCAACTATTGATCAGAAGGTCTACAGAAGCATGATTGGTTCCTTACTCTATCTGACTGCAAGTCGACCTAACATCATGTTTTCGGTCTATAACCATGCAAGGTATCAAGCAAATCCGAGGGAACCACACATGGCTGCTGTCAAAATAATCTTCTGTTATCTTCATCACACACCTTCTCTTGGGTTATGGTACCCAGCCAACTCGGGATTCTTCATTCAAGCGTATTCGGATGCAGATCTTGGTGGTTGTACACTTGATCGCAAAAGCACTTATGGCGGATGCCAATTTCTTGATGTCAAACTCGTAAGTTGGCAATCCAAAATGCAAACCTGCGTGTCCATCTCTTTGGCCGAAACTGAATACGTCGCAGCTGCTGCATGTACATATCAAATGACTTGGATACAAAGTCAGCTTCGCAACTATGCCATTCAGATGCGCATGATTCCTCTTTTTTGTGACTCTTAAAGTGCCATCTGAAAATTTGTCACAATCCAGTTCAACATTCAAAGACTAAACATATTTCTCTTCACTACCACTTCATCAAGAGTCATGTACAGGAAGGAAATATTGAGGTCCATTTTGTTAACACTCAGGATCAGCTGGCTGACATACTCACAAAAGTTGTAGATGAGAAAGCTTTTACGAGAATCATTCCTGGGCTGGGGATGATTGAATCATCCACAGTTGCTCAATCCTGAAACGATAAGTGCCTTATACCCTGTATACTATTGAATTTTTTATATTATTTATTTATTTTATTAATTTTTGTTTCAAAAATTCAAAAAAACACCCACTCTACATATACATGAAGTCTAAGCTGTAAACCTTAATCTTATATATCAGAAGGGAAAACATCACTGTTCACAATCAAACATTCAGATCCCTTTGGTTACACATTTTTCGGATAGCATGACGTGTCTTACTTTTCTTGATCAAACCAACACGCGTTGCTGTATGCATTCGATCCTTCGGTTCCATTCTGATCATCAAATTTTATGCAAATGTGTTTCTCAAAAATGACGGTGTCCAAGTTTACTTGATTAGTATGTCAATTTTTGTCTTCTTTCATCCAAAACTTGTTTTTGAAAATTTCATCAGTAGTACTTAAAGGACAAAACATTGATTTTAGAATCCGGAAATTCATATCCCATTGCACTAAGGGATATCAGGGATTCGACTTGCAACACTGGTAAACTTTGAATGATTTGGTCATGGTTAAAGACCTCCTTATATTCCTATCTTTTGGACATGACTGACTGTAACTATATCGTCATATCTTACCTAGACCCAGTGGTTCTTTACTTCGCTTCAGGATCTCCTTAATCAGAAAGACTTAGGTCTTTTTAGGATGTTGACACGCCTAGGTCGTCGTGCGGTCAAAAATAAAGAAAAACCTAACACACACTAGTACAGTGGTAGTCAGGGTCGATCCGCAGGAGCTTCGTGGTTAGACTAAGTGACAGATTACCAACTAGTAGTGTCATGCTACAGTCGGAGGATCTAGTTTCTATCTTCTTAATTACTAACACCCTAAAGCAATGATCAAACAAACTCAATCCAAGCTAAGCTAAGCTCAAATGAACCTAGTCACTTTCTGAAATCCGAAGTGCATCTCTGAATCAGAAGCAATCAAAGGCATCCAAACTAAGCAAAACCAAGCAAGCATAAACTAGCCACTAACTAAAGTTCTACTGAACAGTTACTAGCCAATGTTTAATGCCTAAAAATTAACCTAATTAGCTACTGATTTCAGCAAGGGAAAACAGTCCCAACAAGGTCAAAACAAGATCCAAACACAAATCAATAATCAAAAACACAAACAAACATCCAAAACACCGAAATACCAAAATACCAAAATTAATTGTAACCAAATTCTTGCATTAACCAAATTCAGATTCCAAACATCCAAAACAGTAACAAAATGTCATAAAACAGAAACCTAAAGTGCTCAAGGCCAGTGGTTGTCACTCCCAAGGACCTTAGCTACAATTACTACTTGATACTAAAAGGAAATTAAATTCAAAAACATGAAATACCAATTGAGATGTTGCTGAAACGAAATCTTGGAGTCAAAGAGCTTCAAGGTCGATTTTACACCCGGTCTTTGCTCGGGTTTTCGGCTGAAATTGCATCTATTTATACTTGCAAATTTCCCGCAGCCGCGCCGCGCAGATGAAGAATCCGCGGCGCGCGTACTAATCTTTTCCCGTTTCTTCGGCATTTGAATGTGTTACACCGCCTTAAGCCCGCGTCGCGCGTATCATAGATCCGCGGCGCGCGTACGAGTTTCCTTGATTTTTCATTCTTTTCCAAACTTCTTCCTTTTGCACGCTTTTAGTCCCTGTTTCCATTCTTTTTCTCCAAACAAGCCCTGGCACGAAAAGTGAGAATACCCAGACATATCTGATATAATTTCATCAAGAAAAGGGCTCAACAACGCCTAAAATACTTGATATCACTAGGCGTTGTCAGATGTTTGATCTCAATTTTTTCTTTTGTTTGGTACATCTGATAATTCCTGAAACGAAGTTCGCGTTCATTACACTGACGTTACACATTGAGCTGTATGGGGTAAAGTGAATTTAAAAGTAAAAATTCAGCACTAGTTCCCATTCCAAAAGACTTAAAAAATCCTCATATTGGCAAAGGCCACAAATTGTATCAATAAGTAAAATTCCAAAATCCTATGGGAACTATGTTTAGACTGCTGGTGCAATTAAAATTCTTTTACCCTGGTTTACCTTCGTATGCCAACTATTTTCTGCACCATTGCTCATCCACAACGAGCAAACTCAAGGCATACCTCGTGTCTTAAACACAATAATTGGGATCTCCAATAACATAGGTGAGAACCTGATTGGGGGTGTGAACATCTCAGTAACTCGTCTTTAGTAACAAGGGTGGACTAGTGCATGATTCCCAGAGGTTTGTCATCCGGGAAAAGGGTCCAGATACTCCATTTGGTGAAACGAGATAAAATTTTTTCTAACATGCTTTCATATGAAAAAATTCCAGATATCCTCTAATGCTCAATTATTAAAGTGTAATGATCGGTGACCTTCGAATGGGGAATTGTCATCTAACTTCTTACCAAGGAAACTTATGAAATCCTAATACATAAGAACCTTCAAATTTTCCAAAATGCGAAGTTGGAATATCACACTAGGTTTAGCTATCGTATGATTGGTATCTCACTTGGTCATGTTCGTGTATTCGAATGCAATGTGGACTTCTTAGAACCATCATATTCATTCCCATGAATCCAAACCAAAAACAATGTTTTATGAAATTTCAACTAGGAATTCTTCTTACCTTCGGATGAAGATGATGCTTATTGACTATTGAAAAATAACTGCTACCCTGTTTCAACATCTCTCATGGACACATTCTACACATTTTCTTAACCTTCGTGTATCCTTGTAATTTGTTTTCAATATCCGTAAAAACTCCAAAAATATTTTATTTATTTTATATTTTAGTCTTTTGCATTCTAACTGAATCATTGGGAATTGATGGATCATTTAGGATTCTAAAACATTCTAATTTGAATTGGGATTTGATAGTAACCAATCAAAATGTAGGCTAATGGTTACTTGGGGAACACGCAGCTGTCAAGCGAACAAAAAGGAAATGTCCCCTCAATTCTCGGGTGACTGACACGCCTAGGTCGTCGTGCGGTCAAAAATAAGAGAAATACCTAACACACACTAGCATAGTGGTAGTCAGGGTCGATCCGCAGGAGTTACGTGGTTAGGACAAGACGATAGTATACCAACTATAGTGTCACTCTACAGTCAGCGGTATTGCTTCTACTTTTCCAAAAACCAACTAAAAACACAATTCCAAGACCAATGCCAAAAACCAAATCAAACATGAACTAACTAAACCAAACCAAATCCTAGACTAATGTTACTTTCTGAAATCAGAAACTAAGTCCAAAATCCAGAAGCAACAACAGTTCCAAACACATCAACAAGCATTCAAACATCCAAAATACCGAAAATTGCAACTAAACCATAAACCGAATGATTAACTTTTTATAAATCCAAATCAAACCACTATTCAAACAATCACAATAAAATATCAGATCTAACTACTGAGTACTGCTACTGAAATCAGAAACTATAGATCTAAACAAACATCAAGTAATCGATGGAAATCCCGATTGCGGAATACCTCGATACCGAGTTGATAAAACAAGAGAAAAACTAAATTACTAACCAAAATATGGATTCCCACTGAAAAACTGACGAAATTGTGCCTTTGGATCCCTCCTTCGCGTCCCGGGATGAGTGAAAAGTCGGACAGGACTCCGGTATTTATAGTTGTGCGAAATTAGGGTTTTCGCGTCGCGGCCACTTAGAAACCGCGACGCGCGTGTTGCCTTATCCGCATTTCGGAATTCAAAAACGAAGATTTTATCCGGTCTTGAGATAGCGGCACTATCTCAAGAAATAGCGGCTCTATTGTCGATAGCGGCTCTATCTCAAGAGATAGCGCCTCTATATCTGTCAGGTCCAACTTTTTGCCTTTTTTCGCTCCACAACTTCTCCAAAATTGCACTAAAACCCCTGCATTTACACTAAAAACATTTCCAAGCACTTTGGCACAAAAGTAAGTGATATTAGCCAATTTAAGACATATATTTAATCCAAAACAGGGCTCAACGACGACTAAAATACTTAATATTACTAGGCGTCGTCAAACACCCCACACTTGTGCCTTGCTTGTCCCCAAGCAAGAGAGTTTTTAACAAATTCTAATAAAAACTCAAACAATTTTTGAATGTGTTTTGTTTCAAAGCTTATTGCCCTATGAGTTAGAGTGAAATAGTTTGTGAAAACATAACCAGAATATTCTTTGGAATTCATGACTTTCTAGAGAACCCTTGATTACAAATTTTCTGTCCACAATGAAGTGAACGTACTCATTCAGATTCTAAAGGTCATTAAAGAATTGTCCACGACTTTCGATGCTGTCCGTGTAGCGAGCTTTCAGAAATACCATCCCAAACCAGACGATCTTAGGTGGCAAGGTGCATAAATGCCTTTTTCGAGGCCACCCTTTTCGGACCTACCGGCTCGAACAACAAAGGCCACTGATTGACAGTTCCTTCCTAAATTCCAAACCTAAAATACTCCAATCTTCTAACTCTTAAAACTCAACTTATTTGAATAAACCAATAGCATGATAACAACTAAACAGTATTTCTCGAAAAATACCAAAGCTATAACATTCAAAAGCTATTCGTTTCAAAATTACAATTTATTAAAAATTTTGAAAAATTGCTAAAATTTATGAAAACGACTCATTTCCCACAAAACTTTCAAAAAAAACTACTCTTTCGACCGTCCACACCCCACACTTAAAATCGTACAACGTCCCCGTTGTACATAAAAAATGTCAAAACAAGGGAGAAAGAGTTACCCCCTTAGGAACGGCGAATTGCTTGATTGTCGAGACCATTTGTAGCAGAGTTGATTGTTCACGTCATTCAGAATGAAATCCGGGAGTCGGGGCGCAGCAGTAAACACGCCGGCATAACACGAGTGTAGGGGTACGATGACCCCACACTTGCGTTATGCAACTCCATCAGTTGGTACAGTAATCATGGTTTGGCTGGATACTCTTCACACTAACAAAACACATTAAAAATATAAAAGTTGCAAAAAAGAAGATAATACATTGCGAGTTGATGTCCTTGCTGATTCCTCGTTCCCGCGACGCCGGAGTGTCAAGGCCGTGACGCGTAGACGCTATGAGATCCAGTATCCATCGATCAAGGTTGAAGGTCCGCGGCACCAAATAAATTTGTGCCGCATCGCGAGTATGCGTGAAAAGCCCCTGTACATCGGGTCTCTCCCTGGTCCACGTCGCGGATTGGTGATGTTGGCGGCGCGACTCCCGAATTTTCTTTGTTTTCCTTTCTATTTACTCACCCTCACCCCTCACTTAAGACATACAGTATTACACTCAACAATAATCATCCTCAATGGTATTTTGACCAAAAATAAAAATAAAAATAAAAGAAAATACTTATCGAAAATCGGGTTGCCTCCCGAAAGCGCTTCTTTGCTCGGTCTTTTAGCTGGACCGTCTTTGTGTGTATACGGTGGATTGTACGCCATTTGTCTCCACTGAATTTCAGTTACCACCGTCCCTTCGTTGATTCCATACTCCAATTTCCCCGGGTCAAATGGTTTGTCGGTTCCTCTGCTGCTGCCCGGTTGTCGTTTTCTGATTATTTCGCGCCAATGCTTAGAAATAGATTTAAACATCGTCCTTCCTTCGGTATCTCTTCAAGATCACAGGCTTGACATGAAGCGCACCCAGTGCCTCTCCCAGTAATTGTTTTGCAGATTTCATTTTGCTTGCGTCTCGCGTGCTAACTTCAGTTTGCAATTTTGGCTTGCAGTACCAATAAAGGGTTTCCAATAGAATGGGATCGGAAGGCAATATATCGGGATGCATCCATATATCCTCATCGATGGTATTGATCACATCTAATTTTCCATTCATGAATGGATCATGAGTGCCAAAGAAATCATGTTTATTATTTTCAAAGACCAACTCGTCGGCATCATCTTCTTGATCATCGTCCAATAGGTGGATCGGGACCAAGAGTGAGCGACTAGTTTGATCTAGTGGTGGTACAAAGTCACCCATCACCAGATCCTTACTTTCAAAATGCTCAAAATTTTCAAAATTTTTAGGAATTGTTGGGCTGGGGTCTGTACTGTCACTTACAGCCTCCTCCACAACCTCCTCATCAATCAAATCGTCTGGTAATGGTATGGATTCACTCATCACCAGCTCGACATTATCAACATTTTCAAAAATATCAAAAACATCAAAAAGCTGTTGAGTCAGAGGTAGCATTGTCACCTACAACCTCTTCCTCAACAACATTTTCGACCCTCACAGTGGTCTCTTGACTTTCCCATGGTGCATGCCCTTCCATCACATATTCGGGTGATGCAAGTTCACACACATTATCATTGGTATAAAAATCACTCGCCTCCGGTTCTGGCGAAGGTGGTGAACATTTCCAACTTTCCTCTAACTGATCTAAAGAAGCTTGCAATCTTACAAGAGCATCAGCCTGGTCCTTCTGCTCTTGGTGAGTGTTATACACGAGTACCCAAAGTTGGGCCCAGGTTGCAGAATTTTCAGGTTGAGATGACTCCTCGGTCCGCCATCCATTGTCATCGGATGATCCATTGTAGCAATCATCCTCGTAATATGTGTCGGCCGGATTTTCATAATATTCACAATACTGATCCGGGTACATGTAATCGCCCATTATGAAGACGTACACATACCAAAAAAGTAAAAACTAAAAATCAAACATCAAAAGAAAAGAGAAAAAAATACCACTGATCGTCTATCCTAAGCGCACAACTCCCCGGCAACGGCGCCAAAATTTGACACGCCTAGGTCGTCGTACAGTCAAAAATAAGAGAAATACCTAACACACACTAGCACAGTGGTAGTCAGGGTCGATCCGTAGGAGTTACGTGGTTAGGACAAGACGATAGTATACCAACTATAGTGTCACTCTACAGTCAGCGGTATTGCTTCTGCTTTTCCAAAAACCAACTAAAACACAATTCCAAGATCAATGCCAAAAACCAAATCAAACATGAACTAACTAAACCAAACCAAATCCTAGACTAATGTTACTTTCTGAAATCAGAAACTAAGTCCAAAATCCAGAAGCAACAACAGTTCCAAACACATCAACAAGCATTGAAACATCTAAAATACCGAAAATTGCAACTAAACCATAAACCGAATGATTAACTTTTTATAAATCCAAATCAAACCACTATTCAAACAATCACAATAAAATATCAGATCTAACTACTGACTACTGCTACTGAAATCAGAAACTATAGATCTAAACAAACATCAAGTAATCGATGGAAATCCCGATTGCGGAATACCTCGATACCGAGTTGATAAAACAAGAGAAAAACTAAATTACTAACCAAAATATGGATTCCCACTGAAAAACTGACGAAATTGTGCCTTTGGATCCCTCCTTCGCATCCCGGGATGAGTGAAAAGTCGGACAGGACTCCGATATTTATAGTTGTGCGAAATTAGGGTTTCCGCGTCGCGGCCACTTAGAAACCGCGACGCGCGTGTTGCCTTATCCCGCATTTCGGAATTCAAAAACGAAGATTTTATCCGGTCTTGAGATAGCGGCGCTATCTCAATAAATAGAGGCTCTATTGTCGATAGCGGCTCTATCTCAAGAGATAGCGCCTCTATTTCTGTCAGGTCCAACTTTTTGCCTTTTTTCGCTCCACAACTTCTCCAGAATTGCACTAAAACCCCTGCATTTACACTAAAAACATTTCCAAGCACTTTGGCACAAAATTAAGTGATATTAGCCAATTTAAGACATATATTTAATCCAAAACAGGGCTCAACGACGACTAAAATACTTAATATTACTAGGCGTCGTCAGTGACGTGGAGAATTCTCATTCGACCTTCAAACCATTCATTAAATGCCTCTTTCTCTCTCCACTCATAACCACACCACATATATTGTCACACTCCCATATTCTTCCCCTCTGTTTCCTCAAATCTCCATTGTTATCCCTGATCCACAAGCTTTCAAACCTGTAATTTTATCATGTCTAATGATGCGATCTCGTTCACTCCAGCAGAGGCTGATTCTGTGCCGGACTTAAAGCCGATGTATGCTAATCACATTGTCAATCTCGGTCCTCAAGCTCACTCTTCTTCCATGGCGATGTCGCTGTATGTTTTCAACATACTTTCCCGCACTTTGCCATAACCACTAACCCTAAAGTTCCAAAACTCTAGGTTAATTGGGCACATCAGACAGCCAGACTCAGTGCCGATAACAACTCCCTACTGGTTGTTCTGAAGGGACCACACACATCTGTGTGTATGATATCCAACATACCTTCACATCTTTCAAAGGAACCTTTGAATGGTGATTTTGTCATCTTGCCAAATAAACAAGACTCGCATACATCATCCGATTTAAGGTCGAATCATTCCAACATTCCATCCTTTTGGAGTTGGACGATGCGTTTCTTATTAATATGGCCAAGGCGACAGTGCCACAAACACACCTTTTCTACACCACTTGAAGAATCAATATTTAATACATTATTACCACAATTGTCAACACACACTCCATCACAAGACAAAGCATTAAAGATAAAAACATCATTTTTAAAAACTGAAATTAAACCATTCAATTTATCAAAAGTGTAATAACAACCTTGTCTGAACAATGCATGAAAAGAAATTATGTTTTTAGTCATATCTGGCGAATAGCAAAAATTATGTAAATCTAAACTAACTCCACTACTAAGCACTAGTCTATAAACACCGATCTTGTTAATAGGTGACGTTCGCCTATTGCCCATGACCAGGTTGAATCTATCGTGCTCCAGCTCCCTACTTTCGTCTAGGCCCTGCAAATCAGAACAGATATGAAAACCACATCTAGTGTCAAGGACCCAAGTACATGAAGATGATGAGTTATTAGATATAGTGTAAGTACCTGCTTGCGACGGCTTCACTTTGCCATCCTTGATATCTTGCAAGTACTTTGGGCAGCTCCTCTTCTAGTGACCCTTCTCTTTGCAATAGAAACAATCGGCTTCCTTAGGATTCGTGACATGCGGAATGCCGGAAGACTTGGCTCTCAGAGCACTGCTAGATGACCCGACATGAACCTTTTCCCTCCAATTTTGCTTAGGAGGGCCCTTCCTTTTCTTTCCCTTGTAAGATCCAATTGCCAAGACGGGCTGGCTAACTGTGGGTACACTTTTACCCTTCATCCCGTTTCAACAGTACAAAGCATGCGATGCAATTCAGCCAAAGTGGTCTGATTGTTGTTCAAATGATATGCCAGTCTGAACTGGTCATAAGAACTCGGTAAGGAGTTAAGCACTATGTCAACGGCCAACTCTGAAAGGTTTTCTGCAACTATGAACTAAAAATCCTAAGTTCACATGCAACCTATATAGATCTATGTTTTTCTTCTAGTTAAACATATAACAATTCCTAAAAGGCCAAAAAATATAAACTAAAAGAAGAGATTAAGAAATAACCAACCTTTTGTGAATCTTGGAAGCAAAGCAACAGAAACCTCTTGCCTCAAATGTAGTCACACCCTAGCTTGAGGCTTTGGTCGAAAATTCCTTCAGAGAGAGTACAAAAATCGTGGTCAATGTAGGGTTATGAGCCTCCCTATTTATAGGCTCCAGTGGATGGCCCGATAAACCCTAAGAGATAAACCTTTTGAATTCAAATCAAGATAAACCTTTTATCTTATCAATTCAAACAATTATCTTATATATATATATATATATATATATATATATATATATATATATATATATATATATATATATATATATATATATATATATATATATATATATATATATATATATATATATATATATATATATATATATATATATATATATATATATATATATATATATATATATAAATCGATTATATATATTTATATATATAATCGCCAACCACACACTCACTCAAACAGTCACTTACTCAACTATTGAATAATTACAGTTTTAGTCCTTACACCTTTAATTAATTAATTTAACTGCCAAATTAATTCCAATTATTTCCAGAAAAATTTCTAATTAATTATTATAGTTTCTAATTAATATATTATCACTTAAATATATTAATAAACTATTTATTTTATTTCTATTGATTTATTAATCATATAATAAATCAATCTTTCTCTCTACCGGACTTTCTGCCAATCCTCCAACTATGAGGGCAACCCAAATGGACTATGCTACTATTAATCAGATAAATACTAATTATTAGTCATGGCTTAGACACCTAATCCAACAGTCTCCCACTTGGATAAGTCTATGACTATAATTACCAATTTAGCCTCTGATTAATTAGCAACTGTAGCTTCCTAGAAACCGCTGCCGAACTCTGACCTAGTCAGTTCCGTCCATAGATAAGTGATCATATGATCCTTCGTCCAACAAGATATTTTCAGACACGAGACATGGATTGAGATCAATCTCTGTCTGATACTCTGTTTCCCGATTTCCGATTCTGCTTATGACTTTGGGACTTCTAATTGAACACATCAATTTAGTCCAGGCTGGCCAGCACTTTAGTCAACTTCAAAATCATCGAGAGGCCTACAGATATCTATTTCCTATCAGGGTCAAGGAACGAATAAGCTTTGACTTATATGCTTATATCTTTTACCAGTCAAATCATTCACAACAACACGTTTTATAACATCGAGTTACCGATGTGTTTTCGTATTATCAATGAACAACTGCCTTGTAAATCATAACTCATATCTCTCCACTTCAAGATCATAAGATATTGTCGTCTCAACATTGCTTGTGATATAATCCATGAAGCAATCTATTGAGCGTGGGTTTATCCAATACTCAAATCTCTATTTCTAAGTACTCATGAATGTTGTAGCAATCCTATTGCTATGTCTAACTCCTTAGACAGTCTACAAACCAATTCATGACAGTCTTGATTCAATACTTACTTCCCAAAGTATGAGCGACTGTGGACCTATCTGAATAATTAAATTATTCGGGAAGTAAAACATGCAAAAGTGAAACATAAAGATCTGACTGGCAGCTACTCCTGCTTATTACTAAGTCTCCACAAGGTAATCACCAAGTCTGGTCTTGTCATAAACTATTATCGGTTTCAAAAATTTCTTTTAAACTTTCAATTCTAATTTTACATCTATGTCTTTATGAACCTTACATTCTTCCTATGTATCCAAAGTATCTTATACTTGTACACTTTATTGCAGATGATCCAATCGGATGCTCATCCGATAACATCTCAATATGTTATCCTGTCAATTTCTCTCCTAACTCCATTCTGGTAATGTGTGCTATGACTTCCTATGGTTCTGGGGTCTTTAGTCTACTTGACTGCACCCTAAGACTATTTCGAGGTGCTATGATGTGCCGGTAAACCACACACGCTCCATCAGAATACCATCGAGATTCTTTAACCATCATGTCCTTCAACATCATGTACTGACGTTACCAATTTGAAAATCTATCAAATTAACACTATCACCCCAATCATTTCCTAATGAATTCTCACTTGAGTTCAAACAATCCATCTAGTATTCCTAGCCAGACAATGTCCTGAATTCAACTTACTATACCTTAAGCATCAAGTCATCAGGATATGTTCATGACACTTTGATCGATCCAATAACTTGTGGAACCCGATCCGATCTTATTCCAAACCCTTTCGGAATCCAAAGATTATTTATAATCCTTGTGTCATGACTTTCGAAAAACTATTTCCTTTCGGAGACTCTTCTTATGCATCTTGAATCTTATCAAGATCATGCTTACAATGGCTAGGTCTGGGCTGGTGATTTCATCTATCCAATAAATGGCTGTGTGAGTATGTTGCACCTTCTTAATTTCTTTCATGCCAAGTCATCACACTTTGCAATGATAAGAGAAACATTTTCCTGGGTCTATGCATCTTGAATCTCATCAAGATCATTTTGGCAGAGTCTGGATCTATCTCATAGACATTTGCAACCACCTTAGTATGCTGTATTTATAGTAAGGCTTTCATAGCGATCCGTCTCTTAACACCAAGTCATTACACTTTGTAATGAAAAGAGACGTTTCCTAGAAACAGTATGTATCCCACGTATGGAGATAGTAGATAACGGCAACTCCCACTGGCTTTGACATGGTTATAGACTATTCAAAAAATCCAGGACTTATGGTACATTTTGAGAATCCAAACCATTCTTGACATTTTAATAGAAGTCTTTCAGCCCTTTCTCAAAATCCAATCATTTGGCAAATTTTGAGAATCTGAATATCCTTTCTTGCGAGATGCCCGTGGGGAAATCCCAGGCCTATTCACCTTTGTACCGGGACTCTCTTTGTGAGTCTCTATTAGTGTGCCGGTGATCCACACGCGTTCCACTAACGATTCATAATGTACCATACAGTATCCTTTCGGATTCCATCCTCTATTGAGATTACTTCTCCCGGAATCAATTACTTGACTGTGAGTATCGTCTCACTCAACCAGATGTTCTGAAGGTATGTATCTGTCCATGTTGCTTTCTTTTGATGATTCAGTTACTCCCACTGGTTTTTAGACCAGGTGCAAAATCAATCAAAATTTTCACATAGACTGTGTCTCGCCCTGAGGTTCTCTTGTTTGGCAGCAACCGGGCTCACCAATGCTTCCAAGTAGTCGGATTGTAAATCCGTACCAACTATAGTGTTTTACCACCAATCGGTGTGTCACCCCAATCATAACTACTTATGATGGTGATCAATACTACTGGTCAAGAGAAGATTATGTCAGTTGTAGAACAGAAATCTGATTTCTGCTCCAAGCCTAGTGATGACTAACGGTTCTTTCACTTGGCTAATCCTGAACTCATTCAGGACTGTCCCGACTCCCACTGTTTCCTTAGAACATGAGTTCTTTCTAAAAGAGCTATTCTTTTAGAGTTACAGACGGATAGCCAATGAAACAACAATGTTGATCATGTTCAGGCTAGTCATGAGCTTTGGATGAACGCTACAAGACCCTGGACTTTCTATGTAAGAGTGGGATAATCCCAGCTTTACATTTCAGACAATGTCTGCAAGGCCTAATTAATCTAAGATGTGGTCGGAATATGGTTTATATGGATTGACTGGTATAGTATTCAACTTATTGAAATCTAATTGGCAATGTATCTCATACATCGAGGATCGAACTGTTTCGACCAATGCTCAATTATCTTCCCTAAGACACATTATAACCATTAATGCTCTTGGAAGAGAATGAACTGTGAAACCTTTTTCTCAGTTTATGTTATCGCTCAGGTTCTGTGGAACTTGTACTTCCTTTGAAGTCCTTGAACTGTTCAAGGTTTCAATTCAATTGATTATCCCGATAAGCAATGTCATATTCATCATACCGAATGATGCATATTGTGAAGTACAAACAATTGTGTTCTATCTCAAGATTCGAGCAACACACCGCAACAGGTGTGTCAGTTGCTCTTGATCTCAATGTCTTTTACATATCTATGTAGACTAATAACTTTGTTAACTTTGTTCAAGACTTGCAATCTTCAGTTGACTCTAAGTCAACTGATTCAAAATCCTATCCTCTGGATCTTTGGGTGATTCATTTCTTGCCACATGTGCTTTATGTAGAACTTAATCATCATCTGACTCTAAGTCAGATGATTCCAAAGTCCTGTGCAACTGGACCTTTGGTTGATTCATTTCTTGACATATTTAGAAGTCAATTCATCAAGTGACTCTAAGTCAAATGATTCCAAGGTCCTGTCCAACTGGACTTTTGGTTGAATTGATTCTTATAACATTTGTATTAACAATCATAATGACACAATTCTTGAATTCAAAACATTTCGGATCATCATTCAAGTTATTACTAAACATACATTCAACACATTCATATAACATTTTAAGGACAATTTTAGACAACAGGTGTTAAAAGAAAAATGACAATTTTATTAAAACAAAATCCTTGAACAATGTAATAGACAATGTCAAAAAATGCATCTAAATACTAATAACAATATTTTAATATCTATCTAAAACTTCAAAACTGCACGAGCTGGAGATCCAATCCAAATGTGCTCCTATGCGCCAAAGTCCCGTGCCTTCTTGATTCCCTGCATACAAACCAAAATGCGACTGTCACATTATGTATCAAGAAATCTTGGAACCAGAGTTTTGAGGTTTTTTTATAGATATACCTGAGCTTTCAAAAGAGTTGGAGCGTCTTCCAATCTTCCCGTGACTGTATCCGATTTAGCGGATTCCCAGTTTGAGACATGTCCATTCGAACTTGACCGTTTCTTGTTACGTCTCTTTACTAGACTTAATCCAGAAGTAGTTGAGCCATTGGAGCTATGCCTGTCCAAGAGTGACTCGTATAAAGTCAACAGTGGACGCATTTCCATGAGGGTCTTTTTCTGGTCTTCCTTTATATACGTCTGAATGAACAAATCGTACTCATTTGTCAGCGAAGTGAGCAGGATGTTAATACTCTCCTCTTAACTCATGGGATAACCAAGTTTATACAATTCGCCTATGTATGCTTCAATCTAAAGAACATGCGAATTGATGCTACTTCCTGCTTTCAGCTTGCACTCTGCAAGTCTTTTGAAGATCCTGGTTCGTTCCTCTTCGTCTGGTTTTTGGAACTTTTCCTCAACTAGTTGCATTAACTCATATGGCCCCAAGGATTCAAAATCCTTGCGGAATTCGGGGTCAATGGTTGACAGCATGAGGTCACGAATCTCTTCGGATTCATCATAAGAACCTTTTATGATGACTTGTTCCGGTGGAACTGGGATCGGATACTCGGTGAGATGTAGCTTGCCAGCAATGCCGAGACCCAGTCTCCAATTACGAAGCCATTCTTTACAGTTGAGGCCAGTCAGCCTTTCCATATTTAGCAGGTGCATTATGATGCTTTCAGAAATGGGTGAAGGAGGAGAATTGACACTTGACATCTATAAAAGGAAATAGAATTTATTAGTTTAATTGGTCCTTTTTAAAATAATTACCCAATATGTTATTTAATAAGGCTAGGATCCAAAATACCCCAACTATGGTGTGAAGAGGGATGCCGTAATCACAACATAATGGTCATTAAGGTAGATAAGCACTTATCAATTTCATCTTATGAAATTCCTAGATCTGTTGAGATTCATTAAACTTTTCAATGGCATGTTTAATCTCGGATGTGCTCCACTGTTTGTGACTGTGATGCCAAGGATCACAAACTGGATGTGAATAACCATGCAAATTAACTTGGTACTCTCAGGTTAATTATCATCTCTAATTGATGTGCCGGTAAACCACACACGCTCCATCAACAATGATAATACCCGGGAAACCCATTGCAACTCTTTATGAACCCCTATTGGCATTCCGGTAAGCCACACACGCTCCACCAATGTTTCATAAAGTGCAATGTGCAATTTCATGGATTAGCACCAATTCACATTTTTCCTAAAGTAACTAGATTTGGGTTTTGTTAAGCTGTTCCAGTACTTTGAATAATATCATTATACTTTTAATGATTATTAGGCGGTCCTATCAAACCTGTTCGGCTAACGACCCTCCACTGATCAGGCGAGCGGTGGGCAAGAGTGTTCACCCATTAGACCGCCATTTTATAGGCAGTCTCCTTATACCCACTTTATAGATCAGCTTCGTGAATGAGGCCTACTAATGATTTGACTAACCATTTTAATCTTATACATATAATAACAACTTCCTAATTATAATATATATAAGATGTAATTTTTTAAACCTTTTTAAAAATTGTTTCTGGTTTATCTTTTAATTTGTTGTCGATTTAAACTATTAAATTTCAAATTAAATTAAACCTTAAGAATCGATTTTAATTATCTTTTAATTAACCAATTAATTAAATTAATTAAATTTGATATTTTAAACCTTTTAAAATATTTTAGGATTTATCCTTTTAATTTTCGCCAATTTAAACAATTAAATTCTAAATTAAATTAAATCCTTGAATTATCTTTTAATTACCAATTAATTAAATTAATTCAAATGTAGATATGTTTTATCAAATCAATCAAATTAATTAAAACCTATCCTTATCCTTTAATTTTCTATTTTTAGGATAAAGGTTTTAAGGTTTATCTTTTAAACAATTTAAAGTTACCAAAAATAGAATACCTTCTAAAACCTAGCCACAAAAATCGCCAAATAAGAGGGGAGGGACTAGGGTTTTCAAAACCCTAACCCTAAATGTCGATTTGCTCAAATTAGGGTTTAGGAACAATAAACCCTAATTATAAGGAAAACAGTTATAGCAATTTAACAAGAAAAACAACCAAAAGCTCTGATACCACTGAAAGGTTTTCTGCTACTTTAAACTAAAAATCCTAAGTTCACATGCAACCTATATAGATCTATGTTTTTCTTCTAGTTAAACATATAACAATTCCTAAAAGGCCAGAAAATATAAACTAAAAGAAGAGATTAAGAAATAACCAACCTTTTGTGAATCTTGGAAGCAAAGCAACAGAAACCTCTTGCCTCAAATGTAGTCACACCCTAGCTTGAGGCTTTGGTCGAAAATTCCTTCAGAGAGAGTACAAAAATCGTGGTCAATGTAGGACTTTCTGCCAATCCTCCAACTATGACGGAAACCCAAATGGACTATGCTACTATTAATCAGATAAATACTAATTATTAGTCATGGCTTAGACACCTAATCCAACAACTCCTCATGTATAGGCATCGCAAGCTTCCATAGCCGATCCACGTAACCTTGCATCCTTTGCACGTGAGTGCAGATGGACTCTCCATCCCTAGGCTTGCTGTTCGTGAAGTCTTTGACCACCTCGCACCTCTCGGTACGCTCTTGCTTTTGGAACTTTTTCGCAAGCTCTTTGTGCATCTGGTAGGGCCAGTAGTCCTCATATATTCTTTTCAGTTCATGGTTCATGGTAGCGATCATGATGGAGGCCACTTTGGTCGCATCATTCGAGTGTTTTTGGTATAAGGCAATTTCCTCGGGAGTAGCGGTATCTAGGTCAACTTCAACTAGCTCGGTTTCGAGAACATACTATTTGTGTTCAAACCTTAGAGCCATCTTGATGTTACGGATCCAGTCATTCTAGTTTGTGCCATCTAATGTCACTTTGGAACACAATGACAGGATTGAAGTGACGTTACCGGGGTTGGAGTGGGGAACGGTTTGGTCAACAGAAGACATCTATAAAAGAAGAAGGTAGTTTTAATTAGATACATATATATAATCCTTATATTGACCTAAATTTAATAATAAGGCTAAGACCCTACTATAACAATTCACAATATCGAAGAGGGATGTCGTAATCTTTATTGTAAATTTTATAAGGTAGGCGAATGACGATTCAGCCAATTCCACCACGGAAACATAATCATATTATAATGGTATTCCTAGTTTCTTTTGAGATTTATTGAACTGTTCAATAACATGTTTTAATATCAGGAATTCCCCACTGTTTGTGACTGGGATACCGAGGATCACAAACCAGGTGCGAATAACCATGTAAATTAGCTTGGTACTCTCGAAGTCAATTACCATCTTAAATTGACGTGCCGGTTAACCACACACGCTCCATCAATAATGGTTAAATCGAGAAACCCATTGCAACTCTTTGTGGACCCCAATTGGTGTGCCGGTAATCCACACACACTCCACCAACGTTCCACAAAGTGCAATGTGCAATTCCATGGATTAGCATCAATTCACATTTTTAACCTAAAGTAAGTAGATTGGGATTTTGTTAATGGTTCTAGTACTTTCAATTATAGCATTAGACTTTTAAGAGGCTTAAGCGGTTCTATCAAACCCATTCGCCTAACGACACTTGACTGACCAGGAGAGCGATGGGTGAGAGTGGACACCCATTAGACTACATTTTATAGGCAGTCGCCTTATACCCACTTTATATGACAGTTTTGTGAATGAGGCCTACTAACGGTAAAACTGACCAATTTTATCTTACATATAAATATTAACTTTTAATCATAAATATATAAGATGTATTTTAAACTCTTTAAAATATTTTAGATTTAATTTATTCTAATTTTCGCAAATTATCTCTTAAATTTCGAAAATTTATATTAAATCTTTAAATGATTTAATTTGTCTTTTAATTAAACAATTTAATTAAACTAATTAAATCAAAGATAGGCATCACAAAATTGATCAAATTAATTTCCTATCTTTACCCCCTAATCTCGAAAATTGCAAGCATGGGATAAAGGTTTCTAGTTATTTAATTATTCAACAATTACCAAAAATAACAACCTACTATCCATGGCAACATACAAATCACAAAAGGGAGGGGAGGAGGCTAGGGTTTTCGAAACCCTAGCCACCAAATCGACAAGGCCACATGATGGGTCAAAATTTTCACAACCCATCATCATGCATAACAATTATATCAATTCACAAGAAAAACAAATTGGCTCTGATACCACTGAAAGGTTTTGCACAAACAATGAACTAAAAACCCTAAGTTCACATGCAACCTAATGGACGATCTATGTTTTTCTATCTTATGAGAATATAACAAAACCTAAGGCAAAACAATAATTTCTAAAGATTAAAATCAAGAAAACCAACCTTTGATTCTTGATCCAGAAGCTAGCAGCAAAAGTTTCCTACCTCAAATGAAATCACACCCAAGAATGGAGGAGAGAAGACAGAAGAGTTCCCAGAGAGACAGAGAGATGGCGCAGAGTCTCTAGGGTTCCCAAGGGGTTCCCTATTTGTAGTTTCCAGGTGGCACAGCTTAAAACCCTAGAGCCCAACTTTGACAAGTCTTTTATCAAATGGACAATGCTTTACTTAAACCCTAATTAAGGTATCGAGATTCTTGTGGTGTCACCACAAAATCTCGCCACCTTACACCCTTCCACTGGCCAGTCAATATTCAACTATTGAAGAATTACAAAACCAGTCCCTGTACTTTTAATTAATTAAATTAATCATTAAATTAAATCCAATTAATTCTAGATTAATTTCTAATTAATTATTATAGATTCTAATTAATATATTAACACTTAAATATATTAACAAACTATTTATTTTATTTCTATTGATTTATTAAACAATTAATAAATCAACCTTTCTCTCTACTGAACTCTACATCAATCCTCCAGCTATGAGGGCAACCCAAATGGACTTTGCTTCAATTAATAAGATAAATACAATTTATAGTCATGGCTTAGACACCTAATCCAACAGGAACCTCATTCTCTTTTCCAGCCAAACACTCTTATCGACACTCTCTCAATATCACAAGGAAACACATGGGTGTATGGTTGTGTGTGGCATGCATTACATGAAAGGATTGGAGGATGAGATGTGACCTGACTCCAACCATGAACTTTGAAGATGAGATGAGGGATCCTACACCTTAGCTTCTCGGCACAACTTTTATGCATGAAAGACGGTGTGTGTGACTTAAGGTTGACTGGATGCGCTTGGGAAGGTATACAGGAGGGAAAGCGACGAGGGCTTGGGCTACAAAGAAGAAGCACGGAGGATGGAGAAATAAAACAGGATACCTGTAAATAACATGTTTTTATACTTGAAATAAATAAAATTGAGTCTTATATGGGATAATATGCTCACACCTAATATGTCTCAAAGTGTTTAAATCTATTATATTGTCAAAATTTCTCTGATAAAATCACATTTCTAGTTATATTATATTAATATATAATGTTTTATTCACATCTAATTTGATAGAAGGATATTTAACTATATATGAAGATTAACATTAAATTTGGTGCAATAAATAGACCTCTCAAAGTGACTAAAACATTATCAAAAGATTTCTTTTATGTTGTTGGTCATGTTTCGTCATTTATATCTTCAAGCAAAGTTTTTGTTTCTCCATTAGATTACATAACGAGTCGTCAATTTTATCTTTATAACTAATATAAGATTATATAAACTTTTTCTTGATCCGACATAGACATGATATATTTTCGGTATTAAAATCCATTTGACTTTATATGTCTTAGAATTTTTACAAAACAATGTACTTTCAGTTAGTTCCAAAAGGGCATAACCAGGTTTAGATGATTATACTCTTCAAAGATGACATACATGTTGATGTTCCAAAATGGCATAAACCAGTTGTAGCTTTAAAAAAAATTAATTTAAAGAATATAGTGTTCTATATCTCAATTTATAAGTTTATTGAATAAGTGATTTGTAAATTTATAAGAAACCTAAACATTAATTTTCAAATTACTATCCATAGATTTAAAGTTATGTTTATGAATGTTCATTTTGTAGATAATTTGTCTTACTATGTTTCATTGTATGTTTGTTATTCATAAATTCCTACATATTTATCATTCATTAACTATATTTTCAATAATATTCATCATTTACCTAAAACCATAATACTAATGTTAATAGTATTTATTATTATTACAATTGTTATTACCAGAATGCCATCAACAACAATGACCCATTATATTTATTACATACCCCTCCCTACCCCCACCTAGAAGCAAAAGAAACATCTGTATATCAAGAGCAAAAGAAGCACAAAAAAACTCCATCCTACATATTAGTGTTCAGCATAAGAATGTGACTTCATAAACAACATCTGTAGAAATTTATTTTTCAGCAGGCTAACCTAAACCAAGATTAGAGCTCCACTGGTTCTTCGGACACTAATAATCAGCCCTCTTATACCAAAAACTGCATAAATTTGGAGGTGAAAATGTTGGATTAGGTGTCTAAGCCATGACTTATAATTGTATTTATCTTGTTAATAGAAGCTAAGTCCATTTGGGTTGCCCTTATAGATGGAGGATAGATGTATAGTTCAGTAGAGAGAGTACTTGATTTATTAACTGTTTAATAAATAAATAGAAATAAATATATAGTTTATTAATATATTTAAGTGTTAATATATTAATTAGAAACTATATTAATTAATTAAGATTTAATCTAGAATTAATTGGATTTAATTTAGTGATTAAATTAATTAATAAAAGGTGCAGGGACTGGTTGGCATTTATTCAATAGTTGAATAACTGGCCAGGTAAAACCAGGGACCAAAGTTGGCGCCACCTTGGAGGCTCCTCCATGGTTTGGCGAAACCCTAAGTAGGGTTTTGGGGAGTATGGTCCAAGTGGTCAAAAGCCTTGTCCATTTGGAGGCTTTCTAGGGTTTCAGGTGTAACCCTAGGAGGCTATATAAGGAACCCCCTGGGCACCCTAAATCCCATGCCACCTTCTCCCTCTGTTACTCTGTTGGACTAATTTCTCCATAGCTTGGGTGTGACTTGCATTTGAGGCAGGATTCTTTTGCTGCTTGCTTCAAGGATCATAAGATCAAAAGGTTGGTTTTCTCAGTTTTGATCTTTAGATATTATTGTTGCCTTTAGTTTTTAGTTCTAATCTTCATAGAAGAAAACATAGATCATCTTAGGGTTGCATGTGAACCATAAGTTATTATTTGTTCATTGATTGTATAGAAAACCTTTCAGTGGTATCAAAGCTAGCTTGTTTTCTTATGATTTGATTTGAACAGTTTTTTGCCTAAGGGTTTTTTCGAAATTGAAACCCTTGGGAGATGGCCTTATCGATTTCTAGGCTAGGGTTTCCTAACCCTAGCCGCCTCCCCCTTTTGGTCCCCCTTGGTTGCCCGATTTGCTTGCCATAATAGTATGTTATTATTTTTGGTAATTAGATTGATTAAATAACTTGAACACTTCTGTTTTGGCCTGATAATTTTGATCACCATAGGGACCATGATAGATTATTAATTTGATTAATTTGATAAAATCTATCTTGGATTTAATAAAGTTAATTAATTGTTAATTAAAAGATAAATTAAATCAATTAAAGGAATTAATTAAGAATTTTCGAAAAATAGTTTAAAATTTGCGAAAATTTAGAAACAATTAATTCTAAAATATTTTAATAAGATTAAAATACATCTTATATATTTATGATTAAAAGTTAAAACTTATATATAAGATTAAATGGTTAGTCTTACCGCTAGTAGGCCTCATTCACAAAACTGTCCTATAAAGAGGGTATAAGGCGACTGCCTATAAAATGGCAGTCTAATGGGTATTCACTCTTACCCACCGCTCTCCTGGTCAGTCGAGTGTCGTTAGCCGAACGGGTTTGATAGAACCGCTAATCCTCTTAAAAGTATAATGCTATAATTGAAAGTACTGGAACCTTAAACAAATCCCAATCTAGTTACTTTAGGTTAAAAATGTGAATTGGTGCTAATCCATGAAATTGCACATTGCGATTTATGAAACATTGGTGGAGCGTGTGTGGTTAACCGGTACACCAATAGGGGTCCACAAAGACTTGCAATGGGTTTCTCGATTTTGTCATTATTAACGGAGCGTGTGTAGTTAACCCGCACGTTAATTAGAGATGGCAATTGACTTCGAGAGTACCGAGCAAATTTGCATGGTTATTCACACCCGGTTTGTGATCCTCGGCATCCCAGTCACAAACAGTAGGGCACATCCGAGACTAAACATGCCATTGAATAGTTCAATGTGTCTCAATAGATCTGGGAATTTCATAAGATGAAATTGATAAGTGTATTATCTACCTTAATGACCATTATGTTGTGATTACGGCATCCCTCTTCACACCATAGTTGGGGCATTTTGGGTCCTAGCCTTAATAAATAATAAATTGGGTAATTATTTAAAAGGAAAAATTAAACTAATAAATTCTGTTTATTGTAGATGTCTGAATCAAGTGTCTATTCTCCTCCCTCTCCTCCTTCACCCATTTCTGAGAGCATCAGAAAGCACCTGCTAAATATGGAAAGGCTGACTGGCCTTAACTGTATGGAATGGCTTCGTAATTGGAGACGGGTTCTCGTCATTGCTGGCAAGCTTCATCTCATCGAGTATCCGATGCCGGTCCCACCGGAACAAGTTATCATAAAGAGTTCTTATGATAAGCAAAACTTCTTAGTTGATGAATCCGAAGAGATTCGTGACCTCATGCTATGGGCCATTGACCCCGAGTTCCGCAAGGATTTTGAATCCTTGGGGCCATATGAGTTAATGCAATCGGTTGAGGAAAGGTTCCAAAAACTGGTTGAAGAGGAACGAGATAGGATCTTCAAAAGACTTGCAGAGTGCAAGTTAAAAGAAGGAACTAGCATCGATTCGCATGTTCTTCAGATTGAAGCGTACATAGGCGAATTGTACAAACTTGGTTATTCCATGAGTTAGGAGTCAAGTGTTAACACTCTACTCGCTTCACTGACCAGTCAGTACGATCTGTTCATTCAGACGTATAGAAAGTAAGACCAGAAAAAGACTTTAATGGAAATGCGTCCACTGTTGACATTATGCGAGTCACTCTTGGACAGGCATACCTCCAATGGTTCAACTACTTCTGGATTAAGTCCAGTGAAAAGACGCAACAAGAAACGATCCAGATCGTCTGGACAAGTCTTAAACTGGGAATCCAAAGAACCGAATACAGTTGCGGAAAGATTGGAAGACGCTCCAAGGTCAAAATCTTTGAAAGCTCAGGTATATCTAAAAACCTCAAAACTTCTGTTCCATAATTCCTTGATGCATAATGTGATAGTCACATTTTGGTTTGTGTGCAGGGAATCAGTAAAGTACGGGACTTTGGCGCATAGGAGCACATTTGGATTGGATTCCCGGCTCATGCAGTTTTGAAGTTTAGTTAGATATTGAAATATTGTTATTAGCTTATTAGATGCATTTGACATTGTCTGTCATATAATACATTGTTCAAGGATTTGTTTTAATAAAATTGTCTTTTCCTCATAACACCTGTTGTTTGAATTATCCTTGAAATGTTGTATGATTGTGTTGAATGCATGATTGATGATAACTTGAATGTTGAATGGATCCAAAGTGTTTGGACTTTAGGAATTGTGTCCCTTATGATTGTTAAGATAAATGAAATATGAATCAATTCAACCAAAGGTCCAGTTCGACATGACTTTGGAATCATTTGACTTAGAGTCACATGATGAATTGAGTTCTTAATGTGTAAAGAAATGAATCAACCAAAGATCCAGTTGGACAGGACTTTGGAATCATTTGACTTAGAGTCAGATGATGATTAAGTTCTTTATAAAGCACAAATGGCAAGAAATGAATCACCCAAAGATCCAGAGGATAGGACTTTGGAATCAGTTAACTTAGAGTCAACTGAAGATTACAAGTCTTGAACAGAGTTAACAAAGTCATAAGTTTACATAGAGATGTAAAAGATTGAGATTAGGAGCAACGAACACATCAGTTGCTGTGTATTGCTCGAATCCTCAAATACAACACAATTGGTTGTACTCCGTGATATTTGTCAATCGGTATGACAAATATGGTTTCGCTTGTCAGAATAAGCGATTGAATTGAAACCTTGAACAGTTCAAGCACTTCAAAGGAAGTACAAGATCCACAGAACCTGAGTGACAACATAAACTGGGAAAATATATCACAGTTATTCTCTTCCAAGAACATTAAAAGTTATAATGTGTCTTAGGGAAGATGATGGAGCATTGGTCGAAACAGTTCGATCCTCGATGTATGAGATACATTGCCAATTAGTTTCCCGTAAATTAAACACTAAACCAGTCAGACCATATAAACCATATTCCAACCACATCTTAGACTAAGTAAGTTTTGCAGACACTGTCTGAAATGTAAAGCTAGGATTGTCCCACTTGTACATTGAAAGTCCAGGGTCATGTAGTGTTCGTCTGAACCTCATGACTAGCCTGAACCTGATCAGCAATGTCGTTTCACTGGCTATCCCGCTAAACCTGTAAAAGAAGAGCTCTTTTAGAAAGAAATCATGTTCTAAGGAAACTGTGGGAGTTGGGACAATCCCGAATAAGTTTAGGATTAGCCAAGTGAAATAACCTTTAGTCATCACTAGGCTTAGAGCAGAAATCAGATTTCTGTTTTAATACTGACATAATATTCTCTTGACCAGTAATATTGATCACCGTCATAATTAGTTACGATCGGGGTGACATACCGAATAGTGGTAAAACACTATAGTTGGTATCGATTTACAATCCGACTACTTGGAAGCATTGGTAGGCCCGGTTGCTGCCAATTAAGAGAACCTTAGGATGAGATACAGTCTATGTGACAGTTTGATTGATTTTACAACTGGTCTTAAAACCAGTGGGAGTAATCATCAAAAGAAACTAACATGGATAGAAACGTACCTTCAGAACATCTGGTTGAGTGAGACGATACTCAGAGTCAAGTAATTGACTCCGAGAGAAGGACTCTCAATAGAAGATGAAATCCGAAAGGATACTGGATAATGTAAGTCGTTAGTGGAGCGCGTGTGGATCACCGGCACACTAATGGGGACTCACAAAGAGTATGCCAGTATAAAGGTATGTTGGCCCGGGATTACGCCATGGGCATCTAGCAAGAAAGGATATTCAGATTCTCAAAATATGCCAAAGGATTGGATTTTGAGAATGGGCTGAAAGATTTTCATTAAGATGTCAGAAAGTTTGGATTCTTAAAATGTGCCAAAAGTTCTGGATTTTGAGAATAGTCCATAACCGTGTCAAAGCCAGTGGGAGTGTCGCTGTTGTCTCCATATGTAGGTTACATACAGTTTCTAGGAAACGTCTCTTTTCATTACAAAGTTTAATGACTTGGTGTTAAGAGACGGATCGCTATGAAAGACTTAATAAAGATACAGCATACTCAGGTGGTTATAAACGTCTATGAGATAGATCGAAACTCTGCCAAGATGATCTTGATGAGACTCAAGATGCATAGCTCAGGAAAGGAGTTTCATATCATTGCAAAGTGTAATGATTTGGCGTAAGAGATATAAAGAAGGTGCAGCATACTCACATAATCCATTGACATATATCAGATAGATGATGTCATCAGTATAGACCTAGGCATAGTAAGCATGATCTTGATAAGATTCAAGATGCATGGAAAAGAGTCTCCGAAAGGAGATAGTTATTGAAAGTCATGACACAAGGATTATAGTAATCCTAAGATTCCAAAAGGGTTTGGAATAAGATTAGAATCCCACAAGCTTCTTGGATCGATCAAAAGTGTCATAAATATGTCCTGATAACTTAATGCTTAGAGCATAGTAAGTCAGATTCAGGATATGACCTGGCTGGGAATACTTAATAAAATGATTGGGGTGAATGTTAATTTGAAAAGAGTTTCAAATAAGGACTTAATGGTTAAAGAGTTTCGTTGGTATCCCGATGGAGCGCGTGTGGGTCACCGGCACATCATAAAACCTCGAAATAGTCTTAGGGTGCAGTTATGTGGACTAAAGATCCCAAGAACCATGGAAAGTCACAGTACACTGAATGAAGATGTAAGTGAGAATGACAGTTTATGACCAAATTGGGATATTATCGGATGTATGCCTGATTGGATAAAGTGTATCAATGTGAGACATTCGGATACATAGAAAGAGTGAAAGGTCATATAGACATAGATACATAACATGAATTAAAAGTTTAATAGGAATCTGGAAACCGATAATAGTCTATGAAGAATCCGACTTGGTAATTACCTCGTGGAGACTTGGTAATTAGCAAGAGTAGCTATCAGTCAGATTTTAAGTTTCGTTTTTGCATGTTTCACTTCCCGAATAATTTGATTATTAAAAAGTCCACAGTCGCTCATACTTTCCGGGAGTAAGTATGAACGAAGACTGTCGTGAATTGGTTTGTAGATTGTCTAAGGAGTTAGACATTGCAGTAAGACTGCTACAACATTCACGAGTACTTAGAAATAGAGATTTGAGTATTGGATAAACCCGCGCTCAATAGATTGCTTCATGGATTACATCACGAGCAATGTTGAGACGATAATATCTTATGATCTTAAAGCGGAGACATATGAGTTGACATTTGCGAGTCGGTTGTGCATTGATAATACGTAAACACATCGGTAACTCGATGTTATAAAACGCATTGTTGTGTACGATTTTGACAAGTAAAAGACACAAGCATATGAGTCAAAGCTTATTCGTTCCTTGACCCTGATGGGAAACATATATCTGTAGGCTGCTCGATGATTTTAAAGTTGACTAAAGTGCTGGCCATCCTGGACTAAATTGATGTGTTCAATTAGAAGTCTGAAAGTCATAAGCAGAATCGGAAATCGGGAAACAGTGTATCGGGCAGAGATTGATCTCAATCCATGTCTCGTTTCTGAAAATATGTTGTTAGACGAAGGATCATATGATCACTTATCTTTGTATAGAACTGACTGGGTCAGAGTTCAGACAATTAAAGTCATAAACTTATCCAAGTGGGAGACTGTTGGATTAGGTGTCTAAGCCATGACTTATAATTGTATTTATCTTGTTAATAGAAGCTAAGTCCATTTGGGTTGCCCTCATAGATGGAGGACAGATGTATAGTTCAGTAGAGAGAGTAGTTGATTTATTAACTGTTTAATAAATCAATAGAAATAAATATATAGTTTATTAATATATTTAAGTGTTAATATATTAATTAGAAATTATATTAATTAATTAAGATTTAATCTAGAATTAATTGGATTTAATTTAGTGATTAAATTAATTAATAAAAGGTGCAGGGACTGGTTGGCATTTATTCAGTAGTTGAATAACTGGCCAGGTAAAACCAGGGACCAAAGTTGGCGCCACCCTGGAGGCTCCTCCAGGGTTTGGCGAAACCCTAAGTAGGGTTTTGGGCAGTCTGGTCCAAGTGGTCAAAAGCCTTGTCCATTTGGAGGCTTTCTAGGGTTTCAGGTGTAACCCTAGGAGGCTATATAAGGAACCCCCTGGGCACCCTAAATCCCACGCCACCTTCTCCTTCTGTTACTCTGCTGACTGATTTCTCCATAGCTTGCGTGTGACTTGCATTTGAGGCAGGATTCTTTTGCTGCTTGCTTCAAGGATCATAAGATCAAAAGGTTGGTTTTTCTCAGTTTTGATCTTTACATATTATTGTTGCCTTTAGTTTTTAGTTCTAATCTTCATAGAAGAAAACATAGATCATCTTAGGGTTGCATGTGAACCATAAGTTATTATTTGTTCATTGATTGCATAGAAAATCCTTTAGAAAACTCATATCAGTCAACATATGCCAACGAATGTAATTAAAGCCTATACCAATTGTACACTTGACACTGCAAAATTTTGTGTGATGATGTGCTTTTTCATTAGACTTTTCAAACAACCAAATTTAATCAAGAGTCGGTCCAAATGTAAAGCTTGTCATTGAGGATAACTAAGAGAACAATGTTTCATGCATAATCATGATAATAGAAAACATACCACACACGAAAGAACAAACACTACACTAAAAATACCCAAAGTGATACCCCGTTCTTGTTGTGCGTACTCGGCTGATTACTCATAAAATTGAATCCTACGTGCATTAGAAATCATAAAATTGAACTTCAATCACCTGTATAACTCAAAAAGGACTTCGGCATTATTATCAGATCTCGGCATCTTGTTCTTGTTGTGCGTACTTGGCCGATTACTCATTTTTTCATCAATGAACTTTATACAATCGAAAACTGCAAAAAAAAGAGGGAACTTCAATTATACATTAGTTAAGATTAACGAAAAAAACCTAATTTTAATCTACGAATGCTTGGGAAAAATAAGAGTTTTGGTGCTAAACTTATTTCAACGGGAAAAACCTAATTTTGCTCCTGATTTCATGCAATTTGGTTGATGATTTCTCGCTAATTTCAAGGGATAACCCGTGATAAAAACGACAAAAATGAAATTGATTTACAATTAATACACATCTAAGCGGGAAAAAAATAAAAGTGAACAATAAGATGCCACGTGTCAATTAATAGGTCTAAAAAAAGGACATGTGGCACTAATATGCTCTGTCACAAAAGCCACAAAAATCTACATGCTCTTCCATATTAGATTTAGTGTGTTCAAAATATATATAAGGATAAAAATTAGACGTGAAAACCGATAGAACATTAGATTTTGGGTGCACAAATTAAATGAAACTAATACGAATTAGACAACCACGTTGTAACAAATTAAATATGTTACATACTATAGATTAATAAATCACATTTTATTCTAGACTGAAACAATAATATATTCGTGTAAGAACAATTTTATTAAATAAATTAAGAAAAACTTGAAACAATATTACATGCCGAAAATGTACATTTAACACGATTTTGCTTGTTTTATTCTTCTATATTTTTTTTCATGTTTTCCAATTTCCGGTTTAATTATAGTTTTCATTTTCATTTATCTCAACGTCATTCATACATCTTACAAGTAAAACTAATAACTAAATATTTTGAATGGTCTATATCAACAAAATGCACTTCACATATCTGAAAGAAACTATACCTTTTTGCACAATTGTTTAAAGAACATTATTGCTTTTCAAAATCAATTTACAAAAATACACTACCAAGTGCTAAATTTTTAACGATTATTAATCAAAATCACACATTTTTTTTATTCTGTTATTACCGCAAATTTTTTGACATCTCCTAGTTTCCATCCGAGGACTGGAATTTAATAACTTAGATTCGGCAAACGTAAAATCATCACAGACATGATAAATTTAAGCAACACTCACAAGAATTTAAAAGAATGGTAAAAAAACACACAACATACACCCACACACAAAATAAAGTCCATATGGACAATTTGTATAATTTGTGAGTGTTGCTTAAAATTATCATGTGGGTGTTGCTTAAATTTATCACTAATTTTCTCAACTATATAGACCACTAAATAAAACATAATTTATACAAGATTTATCTTTGTAATTTTCTCAAACATATGGACAATTTGTATAATTTGTTCAAACATAGAGACTATTAAATAATTTGCTGGGTCTATTATTTAATTTTCTGATCATAAGATAATTTTATAATTTTATAAAGACTATTTTATAAATTAATTGAAGACGAAAAACTATGAATGAACCTCGAAATCTACCTGGAAAGATTGTTATCGAATGACTAAACAAAGTCTTTTATGAAATCTGTAGGTGTAAATACTCTGTATTTTTAGAAAAATAAAGTAAAAGAATCAAATATACCTGTGGCGGTAATGAGCTGCAAATTTTCCAAATATGGTTTCAAGTATAAACATAACCGGAAAAGTAAAAAAGGTAAAGACACCGTGATCTGCATATTAAATATTTATTAATCCATACTTCTTAGAACATATTGAAACATTTAAGAAAAATAAAATAAAATAAAAACATTTCAACATACCGATTTGATATCAAAAAAACCGTACAGTCTCATGTTCTTACTCAAAATCACAATAAAGAAAGAAGAACATGTTGGTGATTTGTAAAATTACCAATATGTATTTAAGTGTAATGGATTAATTTTGTTGACCGAATGTGATCTTGACAAACATTAAACAAGTAAGGAAGGTGTGGAGTACACACTTGTTTGAATTTGATCAAGTTACAAAGTAAACTGTCAATTAGAAATTCAATTTTTCAAAAATTAGTCTGACATGACCCGTGTAATTTGCTGTATTTTGACAGAAGCAAGTTTGAGGCATTACACGACCCGTGTCAGAATTACACGGGCCGTGTAAGTCATTACACGACCCGTGTCAAGATTACACGGGCCGTGTAACGCGCCCAGTAACAGTTTTTTGACAGGTTTTATAGCCGTTTTGGTCATTTTTCTGGGTACGAAAACATAATCTTTCTCTCATTCTCTGGTCTAGAATTCACTCTGAATCTTATCCAATCAAAGATTTGATTGTACCATCAAAATACTTTGATTTGAAAGTGATTCTTACACGATTTTCAGAGATCCAAGCCATTGTTCATCCCCATTTCTAACAAAAATCAAAGTATTTTGATGGTACAATGGCAAATGAAACTTCTATGAAAGATAAGACAAGCAAATTTGACAAGTTAACCAAGTTTGAAGGCCAAGATTTCAGGAGATGGCAAAAGAAGATGCACTTTCTTCTCACAACCCTCAAAGTGGTGTATGTTCTAAGTACTCCCATGCCTGAAGTTGTTGAAGATGAACCCCTGGAGGCAACAAGAAGGAGATCAAAGTGGGAGAACAATGATTACATATGTCGTGGTCACATTCTCAATGGTATGTCTGATTCTCTGTTTGATGTTTATCAAAATGTTGAATCCGCAAAAGAACTATGGGATTCGTTGGAATCCAAGTACATGGCTGAAGATGCTTCTAGTAAGAAGTTTCTTGTAAGCAATTTCATGGGATACAAAATGATTGATTCCAGGCCTGTGATGGAACAATACCATGAAATGTTAAGGATTTTGGGACAATTTGCTCAACATAATTTGAAGATGGATGAAGCCATTTCTGTGGCTGTCATCATTGACAAATTGCCCCCATCCTGGAAAGATTTTAAACACACTTTAAAACATAAGAAGGAAGAGTTGACTCTGGTTCAACTTGGAAGCCATTTACGGATTGAGGAGTCTTTAAAGACTCAAGAACTCATAACAATCCTAAAGGCAAGAACCAAATTGGTTCTTCTTCTGTGAACATGGTGGAAGGAGAGGGATCTAAGAATTACAATAAGTTTAAAGGTAAAAGGAAGTTTAAAGGGAAAGATGACAAGTCTTCAAACAAGAAGGCTAAGTTGGTTTGTTGGGGTTGTAACAAACCGGGTCATCTCAAGAAAGATTGTCGCCTCCGTAAGGTGAACAAGGACAAGGATGTGGGTCCAAGTGGATCTAAGGATCCGGACAAGCAACAAGGTCAGAAATCTGATTTTATTCAAAATCTTAAATATGTGCAGAATTATGTTTCTGTGATTTCTGAAGCATTCTATGTGCAGGATGATGATGTTGCATGGTGGGTTGATTCGGGTGCAACAAGTCATGTTTGCAAGGATCTTCGTTGGTTTAAAGACTATCAACCAATTGAAGATGGACCTGTTGTAAAGATGGGGAATGTTGCTACCGAACCAATCAAGGGACTAGGATCTGTTTTACTTAACTTTACTTCTAGAAAATGTTTATCTTTAGACAATGTATTGTATGTACCAGGGATTCGAAAGAACCTCTTATCTGAAATTGTATTAAGTAAGTGTGGTTATAAACAAGTACTAGAAAGTGACAAGTATATCTTGTCAAGACATGGTACTTTTGTTGGATTTGGATATGTATGTAATGGTATGATTAGGCTTAATCTTAATTATCCTTCTTATGATAATTCGATTTGTATGGCTTCAACTAGTACTAGCAATAGTTTGCATAAATCACAATTATGGCATGCTAGACTAGGACATATTCATTACAAGAGATTAAAAGACATGTCTAAAATGAATATGATTCCTGCTTTTGATATGAATATTGAGAAATGTAAAACTTGTATGTTGACTAAAATCACTAGACAACCTTTCAAAGATGTTGTTAGGGAAAGCAAGGTGTTGGAACTCATACATAGTGACTTGTGTGATTTCCATGCAACACCTTCCCTAGGAAACAAAAAGTATGTTGTTACTTTTATTGATGATGCATCTAGATATTGTTATGTCTATTTGTTGCATTCTAAAGATGAAGCTCTTGGAAAATTTAAAATTTATAAACAACAAGTAGAGCTACATAAGAATGAGTTAATAAAGGTTTTGCGTACGGATAGGGGTGGTGAATATTATGATCCGGTTTATTTTGAATCTACCGGAATAATACACCAAACCACTACTCCTTATACACCACAACAAAATGGTGTAGCTGAAAGGAAGAATAGGACCTTGAAGGAAATGGTTAATTCCATGTTGTCCTATTCTGGTCTTAGTGAAGGATTTTGGGGTGAGGCTATGTTAACAGCCTGTTATATTTTGAACCGAACTCCAAACAAAAAGAGTAAGGCTAGTCCTTATGAACTTTGGCATAAAAAGGTGCCAAATTTGAGTTATCTCAAGGTTTGGGGTTGTAGAGCTGTTGTAAGACTCACTGAACCAAAAAGGAAAAACTTGGGAGAAAAGGGTATAGATTGTATCTTCATTGGGTATGCTGAGCATTCCAAGGCATATAGATTCTATGTTATAGAATCTAATGACTCGGTGTCTATGAACACTGTTATAGAGTCAAGAGATGCTATCTTTGATGAAGAGAGATTTACTTCTATACCTAGACCAAGGGACTTGATTCAGAAATCTTCTAGCAAGAACACAACTCAAGGAGAAAATGTCTCTGCTGGTACAAGTTCTGTACCTAAACCTAGGAGGAGTACTAGGACAAGAAAAGTTAAGTCTTTTGGATCTGATTTTCAACTTTATTTAGTTGAAGGAACGAGAGATGAGACCATCTCTGAACATCAATATTGTTATATTATTGAGGAGGATCCAAAGACATTTAGTGAAGCTATGGCTTCAAGAGATGTTCATTTCTGGAAAGAAGCTATTCAGGATGAAATAGATTCTATCATGCATAACAATACTTGGGTATTGGCTGATTTACCTCCTGGATGCATGGCATTAGGATGTAAATGGATCCTCAAAAGGAAAACGAAAGTGGACGGCACAATAGATAAGTATAAAGCCATATTGGTTATCCAAGGCTTTAGGCAAAAAGAAGGTATTGACTTCTTTGATACTTATGCTCCTGTGGCTAGAATATCTACTATTAGATTATTGTTGGCTCTTGCAGCAATACATAATCTTGTAATTCATCAAATGGATGTGAAAACTACATTCTTGAATGGTGAATTAGATGAAGATATTTACATGAAACAACCTGAAGGGTTTGTGATGCCTGGACATGAAAACAAGGTTTGCAAGTTAAAGAAATCATTGTATGGTTTGAAACAAGCACCAAAACAATGGCATCAAAATTTTGATGATGTGATCTTGTCTAATGGTTTTGCATTAAACCAAGCTGACAAGTGCGTATATAGCAAATTTGATACTTCCGGGAAAGGAGTCATAATTTGTTTATATGTAGATGATATGCTAATTTTTGGTACTAGTCAAGATGAAGTTGACAAAACCAAGAAATTCTTATCATCTAGTTTTGACATGAAAGACATGGGGGAGGCGGATGTGATTCTTGGTATAAGAATCAAGCGTGGAAACAATGGTATTTCAATCACTCAATTTCATTATATTGAGAAGATATTGAAAAAGTTCAACTTTGAGAATTGTTCTCCTGTTAGTACTCCTATAGATCCTAGTCTTAAGCTTCTACCTAATAAAGGATCTCCTGTGTCTCAACTAGAATACTCAAGGGCTATTGGTTGTCTTATGTACGCCATGATTAGCACTAGGCCTGATATTGCTTATGCTGTAGGAAAGCTTAGTAGGTATACTAGCAATCCTAGTTCACATCATTGGCAAGCCATAAATATAGTATTCAAGTATTTGAAAGGAACCATGGATTATGGTTTGACATACAGTGGATACCCTTCGGTGTTAGAAGGTTATTCAGATGCTAGTTGGATTAATAATTTGGAGGATCACTCCTCCACAAGTGGTTGGGTATTCCTTCTACGAGGAGGTGCTATTTCTTGGGCATCCAAGAAACAGACTTGTATTACAAGTTCAACCATGGAATCTGAATTCATAGCATTGGCTGCTGTTGGCAAAGAAGCAGAGTGGATTAGGAATTTAATTTATGAAATTCCATTATGGCCTAAACCGATATCTACCATTTCTATCAGGTGTGATAGTGCTGCAACTTTGGCTAAGGTTTATAGTCAAGTATATAATGGGAAGTCTAGACATTTAGATGTTAGACATAGTATGATTCGTGAACTCATAATGAATGGTGTGATATCTGTGGAGTTTGTAAGGACTCGGTTAAATTTAGCCAATCATCTAACCAAAGGGTTAGCGAGAGATCTTGTGCACAAGGCGGCTGTGGGGATGGGTTTAAAGTCCACCTAAAAATCTTTGATATTGAGATACCCAATTCTCATCTAATTGAACATTAGATGCTGAATTCAATGTGGAAAGCTTAATATTTGAAGATTGGAACACATTATTGTTTATATCATCCCAAGGTATGTGTTCAGTACTGCAAGTGAAGGAGGTTGAAATTTATTTTCTTAATAGTTCTTTGAAAAATTGCATATGCAGGTGCAAGAATAAAAGAACTACCTATATAAGCATGAAGTTTAGCTGCTTCAAGAAGCTTGGGACTTAGCTTTGTTAGGCTTATTGAAGGATAGGACACAAGCTAGTAAAATATAGTGTCAAGTTAGAACTTATGAGAATGTAAACTGGTGTGTGTTATTATATTCATGTATTCACTATGAATAGAAAGGGTTCAATCCTTAGAGACACCCTGATATTCGAATATTTGGAATGTGTAATACACTAATGTGAAATTCAATCGTCACGATATTTCATTTATGCATCTGTTTTGTATAGTCATGTTTTGTTTAAGTTAATCAAGATTACACTTAAATGGGGGAGGTTTGTTGGTGATTTGTAAAATTACCAATATGTATTTAAGTGTAATGGATTAATTTTGTTGACCGAATGTGATCTTGACAAACATTAAACAAGTAAGGAAGGTGTGGAGTACACACTTGTTTGAATTTGATCAGGTTACAAAGTAAACTGTCAATTAGAAATTCAATTTTCCAAAAATTAGTCTGACACGACCCGTGTCAAAATTACACGACCCGTGTAATTTGCTGTATTTTGACAGAAGCAAGTTTGAGGCATTACACGACCCGTGTCAGAATTACACGGGCCGTGTAAGTCATTACACGACCCGTGTCAAGATTACACGGGCCGTGTAACGCGCCCAGTGACAGTTTTTTGACAGGTTTTATAGCCGTTTTGGTCATTTTTCTGGGTACGAAAACATAATCTTTCTCTCATTCTCTGGTCTAGAATTCACTCTGAATCTTATCCAATCAAAGATTTGATTGTACCATCAAAATACTTTGATTTGAAAGTGATTCTTACACGATTTTCAGAGATCCAAGCCATTGTTCATCCCCATTTCTAACAGAACACTTACTTTCCTTCTTGGTCTCATAGAGATTCTTGAAATCGAATAAAAAACCTCCTTCAATACCCACGACACACCTCACCGTTTTAGTATTATCTACGGATTTCGGCAATCAGTTCTTCAAATTACGTCAATGAAAAAGAAAGAGAAGAAGGAGAGGGGGTCGATAAAAACCATACCTGTTGATTTATACCTTACCTGTTAAAACTACACAATGACAGATTTTTTTTACCTTCATTTCGATGCTTGTAAGAGCATTAGAGTCGAAGGCTGTGAGGTTTCCAAGGACGTAAATACGTAATCATCAAGCTAAAGTATAATTGGAGCAAACTACGTTAAAATATGGAAAAATGCTGTAATAAATTCATTTTTTGCTAAATCATTGTGCTCGAAACATGTACCTTGATTATCACAAAAATTAGGGGATATCTTGCTATTGCTGAAAGAAGAATTTATTTCCTGCAAAACTTTTCTGAGAAACTCAATACCAGTTACTTAAAGGCACTTTGATAGACTCCTTCAACCTAATCAACAAAACATAGATATGAATCGAGATGGGGGTTACCTGGACATAGAGATAGGATGCGAGAGTTCCCTGGAATCTAGGGTTCTAAAACAAGTAACAAGCTAGAGATAATGGCGCAACAGTGAAGGATTTCGAAACAGGATCATTATTTAAAAAACATGGACGGGTTGGCTATGTCGGTGATGGCTGAAGGCAGTGAGGCTAGCAGCGACGACAACGGTGGGTTTACATTTGCAGATCTAGCAACGGGAAGGAGTGGTGAGGTATGGAGTGGCCAGGCAAGGACTTTTGTTTGCGGCCAGGGTGAGCAACGGGCGATTTTGCGGTTTCGCGGGTTAGGCAGTTCGGGTTAGTCGGTTTGGGGACGAAGACCAAACCGACCGTAAACCGGACCGTTTAAAAACGGGTTAGGCGGTTTGCGGTTTGGGTGGGTTTCGGTTTAGACGGTTCGGTTTGGTTTAACCCATTTAAGCAAAAACCTATCCAATAATAGTGATTCTACTCCAACGGTGTAAATGCAAAACCGAAGGCCACCAGCATGTTTGATCTTTTTAACACTACATTTTGACACACATATGTATATGTGTGTGCGTGCTTGATTATTTGATCTTTTTAACACTAGATTTTGATTTTCTTAATAACCGATCAACGGTGTAAATACAAAACCGAAGGCCACCATTATGGTTGTTAACTTATACAAAATAAAATATAAAAAGTCTCCTATATAAAAATTGTCATCGTTTAACATTCGTTTAGAGGGATTTTCCAATTATATCTTAATTTTAGTTCATTTCATAGTATAGTAATAACAATTAGACTACACGGAGTAGGCGACGCCAAGAGGGTCGTCAAGCCTCTTGGAGACTCGCCATCCCCGCCGCTGAAGCATTCGCCACCCTCCTCGCCATCGTCACTCGGCGCCCGGTTGGCGAGATGCCAACGTCTCCAACGGCCAAAAAAACAGCGGTTTTTTTTAATTCAAAATTATTTAATTTGTTTACCTATATAAGCCAACATATTCACATTTTTTTCACACAATATCTTCAACCTTTCAAATTAATCTCTCTCACATATTCTCAATACACTTCAATTAATTTTATACGAAAATGTCGTCATCCAACGACGGTCTCGAGCAAGCGATAGATTTAGCCATCGTCATCAGGAAGCGGAGAATTGAAGAACTGGAGAGCGGGGAATCAAGTAATACAAGTCGTCATACGAGGAGATTTATTGAACGAGAACATGATGCAGCACAACAACGGCTCTTCAGATATTATTTTATCGATAATTCAACATATAATGGTTATCATTTTCGTCGTCGGTTTCGAATGCACAAATCGTTGTTTTTGAAGATTGTTGGAGACATGGAAGCAGCGAACGATTATTTCAAGCAATGCTCGAACGAAACAGGTACCTTAGGCTTTCATCCTATTCAAAAATGTACTGCTGCACTTCGTATGTTAGCATATGGCACCACCGCTGATGCACTAGACGAAACTTTTAGGATGGCCGAACGTACTAGTCGTGAATCCCTTCACCATTTTTGCGACACTGTCATTCATTTGTACCAAGGACGCTATATGCGTGCACCTACTCCCAATGACATCCGACAGTTGTATGCCCATCATGGACAAGTGCGTGGCTTTCCTGGTATGTTGGGAAGTGTAGATTGCATGCACTGGAGATGGGATATGTGTCCAAATGCGTGGCACGGACAATACACAAACTATAAGACCCGTATCCTGATTATAACATATACTTAAAATAAGAGTGTTAGGAATTATATGATTTTTGGTAGTTATAAAGCTAAGAAAAACTTTAGTTACAATTTCATATAAAATCAGCATTTTGTGTCGTTTTTAGAAAAATCATCATTAATTCTAGGAAAATTGTTTGGACCTCAAACCAATGCACAAAGTTTACAAATTGAGTCTAGTACAATTACCAAAAATAATAGTAAGCTTGAAAATGAGATTATCTATGGTAAAAAATGCAATCTTTACTGATTAGTTCGGAATTGACTGATTAGATAGTCTGTTTTCAAAAATTCATAATAAATCATAGAAAAATCGTATAAATACGTAAAATACATCCCTGGAAAGGTATTGAGATGAATTTTCTGAATATCAAATAAAAACGTGAATTTAATGGGTTTAAGATCGGCTAAACCAGTCTTGAACAGACTGATTCTAAAAGGCCTTTAATTTCAACAAAATTATATTATTAAAATCTTTTGTCAAAAGTGTCATGCCATTTTTTATTCAAGAATTCAAGTATAAATACCCCCCAAAACATCTCATAAACCACACCAACAAATCTCAATCCAATATATAGAGGTTTCTAAGCACTAGAGTGTAAGAAGTGAGCAGAAGGAAGCTCAAAAGCCTAGCGAAGAAGTTATAGGTTCCGACGACTGGTCATAAGGTAACTACAAACTTTTCTATAGCTTAATTAGACATTGTAAAATAGTTTTTGTGTTAAGAAGTAGAATATTTAATAAGTATAACATATAGAATATTTAATAAGTATAACATATGTTATATTATACTAATTTCTAACAATAGTAAACAAAAACCTTAAAATGTCGTTATTATAACAATTCGTAATTTCCGAATATAATACCGATTGATTTACTTACGAGGACGGTGACTAGGCCGATTACTTGGGATCTGGTTGTTGGATTTTCCGAAAGGCTAAAATGCTGAAAGGATCCTGCCACCCCATCTAATCTTCTACCTGGCCGTTCTTTACTTGATAAATCATGGAGTATCATATTGGAATTATTGAAGGGTTTAATGATGCGACTATAATATAGTTAAGGATTAAGAAATGATAGATTTCTTATTATGTTAACAGTTAAAGTTGAAGGAAATACAAAGCCGAGAAAGATAAACGATATAGTCAACTATAATCAGGTGAGTCTTCTCACTATACTATAGGTGATATTGCATGCGTAGGAAGGAAAATATGTTAGACTAAGGTGATCTTACCTGTTATGATAATTGTATGAATTATTGCTATGATAATGATTGTTTGTGGACGGAACGGGATAGCCCGCGAGCCAATAGGCGGAACGGGAATAGCCCGTGAGCCAATAGGCGGAACGGGAATAGCCTGCGAGTCATTAGACGGAACGGGAGAAGCCTGCGAGCAATAAGACAAGAACGGGAATTGCCCGTGAGTCTTCAGCGGAACAGGGATAGCCCGCGAGTCTCACAGACATATGAATGGTTATGATGTGTTGTAGGTTATGTGATGGATCGTATGGTATTTTGAGGAACTCACTAAGCTTCGTGCTTACCCTTTCCCTATATAAACTACTGTTTCAGGTACATCAGGTACCATGGATGGCAAGGCGTGACGTGTATACACTGTGCTGCTTCATTGGAGGACTGTTTTTGAATTAATATTCCGCTATATTGAGATTTCGTTAACTTCTGTTAATCCTGGGGTGTTTTCATTAAACTTATAAGTTATGGAATTTTATGAAAATTAATTAAGTGGCTTTTCTTGTATTGAAGTTTTCGTTTAAAATTTTTTTAAATTTACCCTAAAATTTTGGGATGTTACAAGTTGGTATCAGAGCACAGCTTGAGAGAATCAGGCTCACTTAGTGAGTTCTGGACTCAAGTTGAGGCTTAAGAGTTTTCTTAAAACATTTTTACGAAAGAAGAATGTTTTATGAAGGGTGAACTGAAGACACAGTGTGTACCACCAGCCGACGCCAGTATGAGAAAAGGGTTAAGTATTTAATATTGTGGATGTTAAAAAAAACATATGGTATATGTTTGCTGAAATGCCTGGTAGAGATCACATATTGTTGTATTATTATCTGCTATTTGCTAATAGAACTGTATGCTAGTGCCGATAGGTTGCTTAGAGATTTCCACTAAGTTGTATACAATATGGACTGAATAGCCATAGAATGTGTGAGTTGACCTTATTGCATGTTCCTTGTTTGGTTGTTGCCTTAGGGAAGATTCTCTTATTTGAAAGACTGTTTAGTTCGATATTGTATACAACTACGTTCGCGAAACAACCTGTCATCACTGGAGGAAGTTCCGTCTTAGTTAGAATAGCAGGGTGGGGGTGGGATTCCAAGTATTCCTAGAAGGGTTGACATATGCCTTGTAAGGGCATATGTGTTAAAATTATCGGTAAGAAGCGAATTGGATATTTCGAGACGGGTCTTGGAACGAACATGGATAGGTGTGGAAGGTAGTAGTAGAGCTCCTACTATCGAAAGCACAGGATCCACGTTCGAGTCGGGAGTTCGTCACGAAGGATCCAAGGAGCTGAATATGTGAGTGTCTGGCATAATTAACTTAAATGCTAGTGTAATGTGGTAAACTTTTATCCATTCAATTTTTGAATGTTGATTGTGAGGTTCAGTAGGAACAATTAAGATGCGATCATACCAGTTTGGTTGGACCGATCATGCTTAAGTTGATTACTGAGCTTAAAGACTATTGAAAGGGAGAATGCCAAAATGCTATTGTGGTAGCTATTTTTCATGCAACTAATGGGCGCACAAGTCAGACAGGGACTAGAGGATGCAAGGGTGAGTTTTCCAACTCACGGTCAAAGAGGTGCAAGCGGCGCCTGAGATGATAGCGGGTATTTTTGAGTCAACTCTATACATGCCTAGTGCTGTGTAATAGTGGGGCTACCTACCCTTGTATTGATCTTGCTTGGGTGATTGATCAGGTCGTGTGGGTTGAGAGTTTGGATCACTCACTCGTGATTGATGTAACTGACGGTGTTGACTAGGGTCGCAAGCGGATGAGTAACATATGGTGGTTGATGTAAACATCTTTACATTATCGAAACATGTTTATTGAGATAGTGTTTGCCCCCGATGCAAGTTGTTGGCTGAGCAGAATGGGCTTGTTTTTCGTTCGAGAGAGTAAGGGCTCGTAAAAAAATATATAAATCGAATAAACAGACTTGGACTTTAGTCCAAGTGGGGGAGGAATACGAAATTAAGGGAACAACATGAATATTATATTGAATCGATGAAATTATTAAAATTATAGTAACATGTCAATATATTTAATTCATTACTACAACTTTATATTAATACATTAAGAAAAGTTTACAGAACTACTAACCTAAACCGGAGAATCAGAAAGAAGTGAGAAAAGATCTTCTACACTCCAATCTTTGTCATCATTAGGTTGACTTGTACATTCTCGAGGATTTGGAAGTGGTATGCTTTCAGTTATTGGAGGAGGAGCTCCAAGGTATGGGGTCTCGATAGGGTTGGAACCTGTAACCCCATGATTAGGGGCTAAATATTGACTCATATGGGGCATGTGTAAGTAGGGCAGTAATGAGGAAGGGCTTTAATTCGGAACTAGTTGGGGGTAGCTATAAGAAGGAGGAAACCAGGCTAGGTCATCTAGAAATCCTCAAAAAATTCTCCTCACTCGAAGACTCGAGTAAACCAGGGTTAATACTACTGATACCAGAATTAGATGGCGGAGATTGCTGCTGTGTATGAGTTCTTGATGAATTTTCCCCCTTTTCCTGAATTTTTCTTTTCCTAAATACAACCTTATGAGCAGCTTGTATTAGCTTCTTTGTGCCGTCTGTTAGACCCGATTGTGACCCTTCAATTATCGCTTGTTTTTCTTTTTTTAGGTTGGGTATTAAATCTCCCGATAATTCTGTTGCCTCAATAAATTCATTACCAAATTCCTGTGGCACAAATAACTTTAGTAATTTCAACCTTATGATATAAAGGAATTAAAAAAATGTAGTTCTTTACCTCAGCACGATCAATAAGGGTTTGCAAACTCGTAAGTTGTCGTTGGGGCCAATGATTGATACCTAATTCTCTACAGCGTTTTTTTAATTGTGTCGTTCCAATGTTGAGTTTCTTCGCAGCTTTCTCAATTGGTTCGTTAAAGTGTTCAGCTATTATTTCCCTACTTAATAAATGTCTGAAACCCCTTCCACTGCCACCTGCTATGTTTTCTGAACTAGAAGGTTCAAATCTAATTGTATTGTTATCATTCTGGATCATTTGAACATGATCCTGATTTTTTGACCCAAAGATGGACATTGATTCATCAAAATTAGTTGCCTCTATCGGTAATAATTGTTGGTTTTCAACTAAAATACCAGGATTTTGAAATCCTTCTAGGTTCCTTTGAATCACCTGAAGGTGATTTTGGTATTGAAAACCAACCCCAAACTCGGGATTCATATCAATATTGATGTTATCAATCGTCTGTAATTGATTGTCATTTTGAATGTCAGCCATAAATCCTTGATTCATGGGGATGATCTCACTGCTCATTGAGGGTACGTCGATGAATGGATTGTACTCAGTTAGACCATCCACAAATGGGTCTACAAATAACATATGTCAAATGATAAAACAAAACAGAATACTTATAAATGGATCATTCAAAAGAATTTAACCTGGTAGAAGGCATGGAGTCTGATCAAGTGCAAAGTCAGATGCATGCACCGGATCATCTGAGTTAATGTTCAACTCGGGAAAAATTTCCGGCTCATCGTGGAGATGCTCTATTGGTAGTATATCTGGAAGACTGTACCATAATTCAAAATCAAACAAAACATTAGAAAGGTAATCGAAGTATGGATGATAGATGTCTAGAATGTTAGAGTCACCGAACTCTATTAAGAATTCTTGGTTTGAAGTACCCTCTCCTTGCGGAAAACCAGGTCCAGGGTTCGACAGATCGCCCATTAAAGATCTGTTTTCCATGACTCGGCTTTAAATATGAGTTCGTTTATGAACAAACTAGTGATAAGAGAGGACGAGAGTGAAAATGAATGATACTACATACCTGTATATATAGTATCTTGCAGCTGGAACCGAAAGGTCACACGGAACTGAAAGGAAACCTCACGTTTTAATTACCGAAATTCAAACTAACTACAGTAGATGCGACTTTTCACTACCCCAAGTGACATTTTTTCAAAATTCCCTTCTTGACTCTGGTGAGAACGAGATAATAAAGAGACTCTTGAAATAAAACAAGATTTTATGTCTCCATATAATGGAAATAGTTTAAAGAGTGTTCAGTACTAAAAAAAAAAAAAAAAGAACTTACGGAAGATGATGTAAATTTTATATTTTTCGGTGAAACAAATTTTTTTTTTTGAGATTTTACAAATATAGAATTATTTAGCCAAAAAGTATTTAAAAGAAAATATTGAATTGAGACAAATGTGTGTTGAAATATGCGAATTCATATAAATACGAAATAGTGTTAAAAATTAGGTGTTGCAAGTTAACTAGGTTAACTATGTATACATGAAGATTAGAAAGTACTAAATATGTACTGTAGAAAGTAGCCGGTCAAGTTGATGTGTGGGACTGTGACAAACAGTTAGAGTTTTACATCTAGAGTAACTAGAAGAAAAGAAGTATGGAGTGAATGAGAATAATAAGACATTAAGCATTATTACAGAGACATGTGAAAGTTGAAGGGAAAGATAATGAAACCTTGTAAAGGTTCGACAATAAGATGAGGAGGATTTTTGAAGCACATAAGGACTCGATGGGAAATACATAGAGGCGTTCGAGAATGCGGATTTCGGGACGAAATCCAAATAAGTGGGGGAGACTTGTAAGACCCGTATCCTGATTATAACATATACTTAAAATAAGAGTGTTAGGAATTATATGATTTTTGGTAGTTATAAAGCTAAGAAAAACTTTAGTTACAATTTCATATAAAATCAGCATTTTGTGTCGTTTTTAGAAAAATCATCATTAATTCTAGGAAAATTGTTTGGACCTCAAACCAATGCACAAAGTTTACAAATTGAGTCTAATACAATTACCAAAAATAATAGTAAGCTTGAAAATGAGATTATCTATGGTAAAAAATGCAATCTTTACTGATTAGTTCGGAATTGACAGATTAGATAGTCTGTTTTCAAGAATTCATAATAAATCATAGAAAAATCGTATAAATACGTAAAATACATCCCTGGAAAGGTATTGAGATGAATTTTCTGAATATCAAATAAAAACGTGAATTTAATGGGTTTAAGATCGGCTAAACCAGTCTTGAACAGACTGATTCTAGAAGGCCTTTAATTTCAACAAAATTATATTATTAAAATCTTTTGTCAAAAGTGTCATACCATTTTTTATTCAAGAATTCAAGTATAAATACCCCCCAAAACATCTCATAAACCACACCAACAAATCTCAATCCAATATATAGAGGTTTCTAAGCACTAGAGTGTAAGAAGTGAGCGGAAGGAAGCTCAAAAGCCTAGCGAAGAAGTTATAGGTTCCGACGACTGGTCATAAGGTAACTACAAACTTTTCTATAGCTTAATTAGGCATTGTAAAATAGTTTTTGTGTTAAGAAGTAGAATATTTAATAAGTATAACATATGTTATATTATACTAATTTCTAACAATAGTAAACAAAAACCTTAAAATGTCGTTATTATAACAATTCGTAATTTCCGAATATAATACCGATTGATTTACTTACGAGGACGGTGACTAGGCCGATTACTTGGGATCTGGTTGTTGGATTTTCCGAAAGGCTAAAATGCTGAAAGGATCCTGCCACCCCATCTAATCTTCTACCTGGCCGTTCTTTACTTGATAAATCATGGAGTATCATATTGGAATTATTGAAGGGTTTAATGATGCGACTATAATATAGTTAAGGATTAAGAAATGATAGATTTCTTATTATGTTAACAGTTAAAGTTGAAGGAAATACAAAGCCGAGAAAGATAAACGATATAGTCAACTATAATCAGGTGAGTCTTCTCACTATACTATAGGTGATATTGCATGCGTAGGAAGGAAGATATGTTAGACTAAGGTGATCTTACTTGTTATGATAATTGTATGAATTATTGCTATGATAATGATTGTTTGTGGACGGAACGGGATAGCCCGCGAGCCAATAGGCGGAACGGGAATAGCCCGCGAGCCAATAGGCGGAACGGGAATAGCCTGCGAGTCATTAGACGGAACGGGAGAAGCCTGCGAGCAATAAGACAAGAACGGGAATTGCCCGTGAGTCTTCAGCGGAACAGGGATAGCCCGCGAGTCTCACAGACATATGAATGGTTATGATGTGTTGTATGTTATGTGATGGATCGTATGGTATTTTGAGGAACTCACTAAGCTTCGTGCTTACCCTTTCCCTATATAAACTACTGTTTCAGGTACATCAGGTACCATGGATGGCAAGGCGTGACGTGTATACACTGTGCTGCTTCATTGGAGGACTGTTTTTGAATTAATATTCCGCTATATTGAGATTTCGTTAACTTCTGTTAATCCTGGGGTGTTTTCATTAAACTTATAAGTTATGGAATTTTATGAAAATTAATTAAGTGGCTTTTCTTGTATTGAAGTTTTCGTTTAAAATTTTTTTAAATTTACCCTAAAATTTTGGGATGTTACACAAACGGTAATTACGGATACCCAACTGTCGTGCTTCAGGCTGTAGCCTCACAGGATTTGTGGTTTTGGCATTCATTTTTTGGTGAGCCTGGGTCGAATAACGACATCAATGTTCTCAATAGTTCGGATCTTTACAATAATTTATATAAAGGAACCGCTCCGGACTCTTCATTTATGCTCCGAGAAACAGAATATCGATATGGCTATTATCTTGTGGACGTGATCTATCCTGAGCATTCTGTTCTCGTTAAGACGTTGACTTGTCCGAATGATCCTCAAAGGCAAAGGTTTAAAAGAGCTCAAGAAAGGGCACGGAAGGATATCGAGAGAACGTTTGGTGTATTGAAGAAACGTTTCCATATAATTTCAAAACCATCAATCTTTCGTCATAAATCAACTATGCAGAAAGTGATGTAAACATGTATAATCTTGCATAATATGATACTTGACCACGAAGGACGCGCGATATGCCAATACGATGAAAACGAGATCATACCCCCGAGACAAGCACATGCACCTGGGACTCCAGGATACCGTCAAAGGGTTCAAATAGTGCACGATTCCACAATTCATGGGGATCTTCGTCGCCATTTAATCGATCATCTTTGGACGCTAAACCATCTTGATCTGAATGTGTCACTGCCCGTCATAGACGACGGTGAATTTTCTGATGAGGATCATTTGTAGTTATATTATTTGGTGTTTTTTGTAATTTTTAGTTATTTTAAGTGGTTTTTTAGTCGTTTTAAGTTTTAATTAAGTTAATTATTAGTTTATTTGTCGTGTCTAGTAATGTTTCTATTTGAATAAAATATTTATGTTTAATTTTAATTAAGTTAATTATTAATTTATTAATTGAAGATTACAAAAAAATTAATAAAAAAAAATCTCATTGGCCATTGGCCACCACTGCCTATAAATTAGCCAAGGGCTGCCAACCATGGTCTGGCCCACAAAAACTCCTTGGCCATTTGTTGGTCATTGGCCATCACTCTGGGTAGCCTTATCGTTGTTAGCTTGTTATACAAAATAAAATATAAAAAGTCTCATATTTAAAAATGGCCATCTCCTAACATTGGCTGAGAGGAATTTTGAATACAATTAAACGCGAAATTTTATCTTAAAAGTTGCTCCCGATTACTATAAAAGCGAATCCACTAAACAATTTTATTTATATTCGGTAGCAGACTTGCGAGAGTGAGAGTGAGAGAAACGAACGACTGAAGCTTTGGTCCTTTGGAGTCTGTAAACGTAATGCGTATTGGCGTAACATAATTTCAGATCAGATGTAACCAAAAGGAATAAAGGGTATACATGTAATTCAATTATTAATATATTTTATATATATTTAATATAATATCTCTTAATCGGTTTTCGGGCGGGTCCCGTTTAATTTTTCCCAAACCGCAAACCGAACCCGTAAACCGCTTAAACAACCCGCTTAACCCGTTAACCGAACTGTTAACCGTTTAATCCGAAACCGTAAACCGCATAAGGTTCGGTTCAGGCGGTTTCGCGGTTTAATTCGAATAACGCTCACCGAAGTAGTGGTGTCGTTGGTGTCACTGTTTAAGAGGTTGGGGAGAGTAGGGTTAAGACGGAGACGTGGTGGTATTCCAATTTATGCATAAGCTTTTTCGATTTTTCGATTTCAACGGGATAGTCTCCTAAAATTGGGGAAATTTGGTATTCACAACTCGTATTAGAGGACGTCTTAAATTCCTTAAATTCCTTTAGAGGTGAGAAACGGATATGCATAAGATGATTGTATATTATGCATAATCAATATGATCTCTTAAAATTAAGAGTTTCCTTATTTGGAAATCATATTTACTTTATATAATGTATAGATATAGATATAGATAAATATAATCGTAAATACTAGTTACAGATTTTGCTTAAAAGGCACATATATCTTACCGTGTATTATTTTTACAATCGATGAAATACAACCAATGCTTTCTTTTCTTTTTTTGTACACGTCATTGGTTCAATACCATAAACCAAGAAAGAAAGAAATATTTGACAGAGAGAATTTGCTTTCGAAAAAATATATGTTTGTATCGACTTATTAATAAGAGAAGTACCTTTCTTCTTTCCCTTTCGGTTGATCTACATGCGTGCATTTGTCTTCGATCCTTTTCGTTTGGGCTGTTTAGTTTTCTGCCACCAAATTCATTTCTACATCCTTCGTAAAAAGTAAAATCTGTTCGGTCACTCTACAAAAAAACCCCTAAAAAATCTTATTCTAAGTATTACTTTTTCTAAAAGGCTCCAATACGATACCTCTCCTATCGTCAGCATTAATGTTCATCTTTCCCATTGGGTTAGAATTAAGTAGCAAAATCAGTATGTAGATCACACTCTTTAGGTTTAAAAAGAGAGAACGCACCTAGGGTTGACAGGTTTAGACATATGATTTTCTTTTTTCTCAAATGATGAAATATTTTATATATTTTAGAAGGTCTAAATAAAACTTGATTTATTTAGTTTGATATTATAATATCGACCTCAAAATGGACCAGAAGTAAACGTCAAAAAAAAGTAAATTTATGTCGACCAAACTTATTCTATTTTATTTATTTATTAGAGATTCATTATTACGTTGTACTATAACATTACAAGAAAAGTGGGTATTAAGGGCGACACATGTTACGCTAATACTTTTTAAAGTCATTATTATTGTCTTTAATAGCGACATGTCCCCGCTAATAAGTCACTGCTAATCCTTTGTCTCTACTGCTCAATTGACGCCGCTAATAAACATTAATATTGTCGACACTAATACATCACCCCAAATAGTGTCGCTTCTATTAATTTTGTCTCCCTTGTTATGTCGCCTGTATTGCTTATTGTCACCCAGATTACTATGATTGCTATTGTTATTTTTTTAACATTAAAATAGTAAATGTAAAAGAACAAGAGATTATATAAAACACATAATCTAGTACAAAATTCATAATATATGTTAAAGTTGTTGATTATACAAAATATTTGCGAAATATAAAATAAAAGAGAAACCTAATCAAAACTGTAATGATCATCGTCCCTCTCGTTTTTTCCCTTGTTCCTCTCATTGTTTCCCTCGTTATTAACATTAACTCGATTTTGTGTCATCAACAATCGAATCAAGTTAGTAAGTATCGCTCTACATGATGAGTTGCTAAAAAAATTTAACATTAAAATAGTAAATGTAGAAGAACAAGAGATTATATAAAACACATAATCTAGTACAAAATTCATATTATATGTTAAAGTTGTTGATTATACAAAACATTTGGGAAATATAAAGTAAAACAAAAACCTAATCAAAACTGTGATGATCATCGTCCCTCTCCTTGTTTCCCTCGTCATTGCCATTAATCCAATTTTGTGTCAACAACATTCGAATCAAGTTAGTAAGTGTAATGTCCCAAAATCCAAAATAAAAATTTTTGTTTTAAAATAGTTCAAATATATAAAACGGATTGTCAAATAAAAACCATCCAAATTAAAACTTGATATCAAAATACATAAAATCGTATTTAAAAAAAAACATTTGCAAACATTATCCATCGAAAGACTTAATTATCAAAACCATAGATGCGGTACAGTCGTGTCATGCTCTAAGATCAAGTCAGTAGATACCTAAAAAACAGTTAGGGTCAAAAGAATAAGCACAAAGTTTAGTAAGTTTCCCCAAAATACCACACGATTCATCACATAAATCACAATCACAAAAGGTCTCCGAGCTTGTCCTGAACAACCTGGCTCTCGGGCTTGCCCCAATCCGCCTCGGCTAAGAACTCACGAGATTGCCTCATTCCGTCTTTCACCGAATCAACTCTTTCTTTGGACTCTCGAGCTTGTCCCGATACGTCCGACCATCAACTCATTCTTTGACTCTTGGGCTTGCCCCGATCCCGCCGATCATCAACTCATTCTTTGACTCTCGAGCTTGCCCCGATCCGTCGACAATGACATAAGGCACATACACTAGCTATTATCAAAATATACCAAACCAAAAACATAATATTAGTGCACACATCTATGTTGCTAGCTTTTTTTGAACAAAAACTTTATTAAAAACGAAAAAAACAATTACAACTACAATCAGCAGGTAGCTGGCCCAGGATAAAGAAAGAGAACAAAAAGAAGAGTATCAAGACAAATACACTTGAACTATACAAGGCAATGAAGAAAATCCTAAAAGACCGAACAAGACAACCTACTATCGACAACAACAAAAACTCGGCATTGCCTGAAAATCAATACAGAATATCGAAGAAACACAGCTCCAAGAAAAGAAGGAGTATATCCCATTGGATCTCTACGAACCCTGTCCAATGTTGGATTAATCGGGTTGATAGTTACGATCACGTGTATGGCTGAAGTTTAATTTAATTAGTATCTATGATTTTATGAATTTAGTTAATAGTTTATTAGTTATATTTGGTATTTTGGTTTGATTTATTTTAGAGAGGCTTGACCGAGATTTATGTGGACGTTGGAGACTTGCAAATGATTAGGGAATCATGGGTAGATGGCTGCCAACTTGATGTGCACGTTTTTAGCTAGATTGTTATTTTCCATTTAGTTTAAATAGCTAGGCTATGTATTGTTTTTGTGTGCCGTGAAATATACACAAGAAAATTGCTTCATATTCTACTCTCTTTGCTTTCGTACGTCTTGATTGAGTTTGGCTATTGATAATTTATTTATTTGATTTCCAACATCTGGTATCAGAGCCTAGGGCTTGTGAAAAAGAAGAACGCCGGTTTGAGAGTCGGTTTCAAGAGGCGGTGTATCCCTTGGCTGTCGGGCAAACGCAGCAGTAGAAAGAACTGTGTTTTGGTTTGCAAGGGTTGTTTCGGGATTGTTTTACAGAATTAGATGGAGATGGCGCAGTGTTCCGATCGGGAGTTGTCGTGAGGGAGACGGGGAGTACCGTTTGAGACGACGGGGGTGACCGGTGATGAACATAGGCGGTCCATCCATGTCTATTTCGGGAGTGTTTTGAAAAAAAGAGAGTCCTTGATCGGATTGTTCATGACAAGGGGTGACCGGCAGATCGAGGTGCATGGAAAACGAACGGAAAAGATCCGTCAAAGCAGGTGGCTTTGGATTTGCTTCGTGTTGCGGGTGAAAGAAAACGGTAGAAGCGGGTGGCTTTGTTTTCTTGGTCGATGGAGATGTCTCTTTGAACAAAGGTGATCGGAAAAAGAAAGAGATCGGAAAACTACACGGTGTGAACATTATGGCGTTTGAGTTCAAATCGAATGGCTTTGGATGTGACCGGGGAGGAGGTTGTCGATCCGGGAAAAGTCAGGATGTTAATGAACGGTTCCAGTGTGATGCCATGGTAGATGTTGCAAATGTCGTGAACTTGATTCGGGTTGAAGAGAGAAGACTTTGGACGTGACCAAGGTGAAAGTCGGGTGTCCGGTAAAAGGTCGAGATGGTTTGAAAGAAATACTGATTGAGCACAGCTGTGAATGAGCGGTATGATCAAACCGATTAAGGGGGTGATTGTTGGATTAATCGGGTTGATAGTTACGATCACGTGTATGGCTGAAGTTTAATTTAATTAGTATCTATGATTTTATGAATTTAGTTAATAGTTTATTAGTTATATTTGGTATTTTGGTTTGATTTATTTTAGAGAGGCTTGACCGAGATTTATGTGGACGTTGGAGACTTGCAAATGATTAGGGAATCATGGGTAGATGGCTGCCAACTTGATGTGCACGTTTTTAGCTAGATTGTTATTTTCCATTTAGTTTAAATAGCTAGGCTATGTATTGTTTTTGTGTGCCGTGAAATATACACAAGAAAATTGCTTCATATTCTACTCTCTTTGCTTTCGTACGTCTTGATTGAGTTTGGCTATTGATAATTTATTTATTTGATTTCCAACATCCAAGTCTCTCGACTTTTACTAGCACCATATTGGTACTTCAATCCAGATATCGCAAGGTTATTCAATCCAGACCACCAGAAGAAAATAGAAATCTTCAAGAGCACAGGTCTACTAATCTATAAGGTCTCTGGTTCTAGGACGATACATCAACGACACCTAATTGTATCCTGGGTATTTTCGTCCAAGCTCAATTGCATATATTCGATTGGATGTCGTCTGTTTCGTAAAAGTCCTCTAAAGTTTGTATGTTGGCTGAAACTTCAAGCATCCTGTTAAATTCGTACTTCTGTAGGATATGTACTTACGGAAGCATTTAACCAAACACCAATCACTCCAAAATCGATATCTTCGTACTCCAATCCGCCTATAAATAAACTTTAATAAACATGTAATCGGACTGACTATAAACATGTAATCGGACTGACTATAGCTATAGAAACATGTACACCACGAAATAAATAACACCACACACACCAAATAAACCCTCCACCAGAACTCAACCCCTTCAAAATCGAAAGAAAAAAACACACACACACATGCAAAAAGTGCAACATCATAACAAAGTCTTAGATGATTTCTACCCAGTCAAAGAAAAATAACGCACACCAAGACACACTGTTTTTGTCTTGTTATGAGTTGCACAACACATGGGAGACCAAGAACCCAATACCCATACCACCCATTTATGTATTTAGTTTTTCAACCTTTGTAGCTAGGAACAGTGATTTTTTTATATTTGCATTTGTTATTTCTCTATTTTACGAAACAAATATTAAAATTTCGTGTTATTAACAAAATTTTATTTTACTTTTAAATTAATATAAAATTTTATTTATATTAGAATATAATAAATTACTTATTTTTAATAACATTTATCTTTTTATATCTTAATTATATACTTTTATTATTAGATAATACACATGCATTCATCCACTTTAAATTATTAAAAAATGACTTTTTGATATGCAAACAAAAGTGGCCAATAGTTTCGCACTTCATTAGTAAATTTATAAAATATTTTGAATTTCTTTCCCAGAAAAAAACTTTAACATATTAAAAAAGATTAAAAATAATGATAAAAATATTCTTAAAATTCTAAGCTAAAAACTCGGTATTATTCTCACGAAGTTTATAATAACAATGTTGGAGTTTAGTAACTACATATACGATTACACTGTTACCACTACAAGGATTAGTGGTTTTAGCAGCGACATATGTCGCCCGACATATGTCGCCCCTAATAGTCCAGTAAGTCGCCCCTAAAGGTATTAGGGGCGACATGTCGCCGCTAAAAGTGTCGCTTCTAATGCTTCGTCGCTACTGCTTCCATGTCGCCCCTAAAAGGGTCGCTGCTAATTCCGTCGCCGCTAATACTGCTAAGTCGCCCCTATAGGGTTGCCACTAAAGAGTTCGTCACCATTATGGTTAACCGTCACTAAAACGTTCGTTGCTAATACGTGTCGCCGCTAATACTCTTATGTCGCCCCTAATCAATTCAGACAGGTTCCAGAAAATGCCTTATTTTCATTAAGTTCTTACTACAGATGTTCTTAATCAATTCAGACAGGTTCCAGAAAATGCAGAAATTTAAACAACATCCAGAAATATTTATATAATCCGATAACATGTTTCAAAACCCATAACATGTCTCAAAATCCATAACATATCTTATAATACTAAATAAAACATTAACTAGTTGTCATAAACTAAAAAAACTACTCATCATTACCACCGTTTCCATCATCGTTATCATCATCTTCTTCTTCTTGCAATTGTCGCATATATGCTTTCATTTTTTCAACTTTTCTTGGGTTGTTGAATAAACGGTCTATATCATCCATCTACAAAGTACACAACAAATGTATTAAGTACACAACAAATGTATTAAGTCATTATCAAATAAGTTACAACTAACCTCAGTACTCTGTGTTGGTTGTGATGATTGGCCCTTCATAAAAGAAGGATTCTTGGAACTTTGTTTTCCAGACGGTTTACGTCCGATCCCTCTTATGTGTCCTCGTCGTGTACCGAGCACTTTTTCAAATACAGCCACCTCGTCTACTGGAGTGTTTGTGGGGTTACATATTGCGTATTGCTCGTTAAACTCACGAAGTAAATCATTCTGTAATTTACAATGATGATTAATATAGATTAGTATACTTCTTATTTAAAGTAAAAAAACAATAATATACATATAACTATAAACAAAAAACACCAATGTACTTACATATTTTTCCTCAACATCTGGGCTATCAAACTTCCCTTCTTTATCAGTATGTGCTTCATGATAGGCTTCAATTCTGGTAATGCCCTGTTTCACATAAAAAATGAGATTATACTCTAAAACTAACACATATAATTATAACTTACTTTCTTGAATGCAGCATTACTGTAGGTACTTGTCCCTCCGCGGTTCTTTACTGTTTGTTTGGCACGATTACCACTATTTTGTTGAGAGCGCTCAAGAAATTTAGGACTCATGAAAAGATCAACCGCACTGTCCCAGTTTTGTGGTTTCATACCCCGGGGGGGATTAGCCCTTGCTCTCTCCACATCATTCACCCCTCCATTTTTACCAAAATAGTCATTCGCAGTGGATTTACGGCCTCTATAACGCTTTCCTACTTGACATTCAATGCCCTCCCATCACTACAAGAAAAATGTGAAATAGCTACGGAAAATTTCCGTAGCAAAAGCATGATATTCCGTAGCTAAACACGAATGGCTACGGATTTTGCTACAGAACCGATCCGTGGAGAAAATCCTCGTAGCTAAAGGGTCGTTACGGAATCCGTAGCATTTTTGCTACGGGATTTGCTACAGAATTATTTCGTAACACATTAGCCACGGAGAAATTCCGTAGCAATTTTTGTCGCAATTTCACTACGGACTAATTCTGTAACAAATGTTCTATAGCAAATTCGCTACGGTCTAATTTCGTAACCAATTTTCCGTAGCAAATTGTTACGCACTAATTCCGTCTCTAATATTCCATAGTAATTTTGCTACATCCTACATCCGTAACAATTTTTCGTAGCCATTTGCCCACGGACTAAATATTGGCTCCGTTCATTTAACAACCTAATTTAGCAAATAGCATTTTACAGTAATCATATAAACCAGTCGAATCAAACGTATCAAAAACAGACAAATTAACAGCAAATAGCATTTTACACTGGGACGTAGTGCGGAGGTGGGGAAAAACGTTGAGAAAGTAGTCAACTTGGCATTTAATTATGGGGAGCCAGCACATCATATTGGAATATAGATGATTCACCAAATAGAAAAAAAGGTTTTCCAATTTTCTATTTGCATTATATATATATATAAAGAGTAATAAAGTTGACATTTAATTATTAAAGTAAAGTACTTATAAAGAGTTATAAAGTTGCGATATAAAAAATAAAAAATCCATTACATAAAAGCTGCCATCGAAATTTACAACAAAGAATCAAAAAGTTTTATAACAGTTATGCTTGTATCATCTCCGCCTCAAAGTCTACCTTTTCTGTCTCTCTTTGTATTCAAATGGCTCAAGATTGGAACCTACCACCATTACCTCCGCCTCCGATTCCAACTTAAAGGCCGATTGAGGCAGCTCCGGCTCCGATTCCACTTCTCTCATTCATCTGGCCAACATAGTTATCGGTTCAGAGGTATAGAAAGTTCCGACTCAACCGGCGTTGACCTCCGACTCAACCGGCATTTATGAACAGAGAAACCGATATACATGGCGGTGGGGGGGTTCGTTTCACATCCACTTCCGTTTTTAGATCATAGCGTTCAAGCAACAGAGAGGAAGCGGTTGCTGGGTTTTATCGATTTCTAGAAAAAAGAGAGCAATTGAAAGTTGAAACCGTGAGAGAGCAATTGAGACTGTGAGAGAAAAGGTTGAAGAAAGTGAAGCAATTGATAGAGTTTATAAAGATGAAATTTCAAACTTTGTTTAATCCGCGAACAATATGAAATTCAAAATTCAAAAACCGATCTCCACATTTCACGGAAAAGGGACGCATGATTTAAATTGACTAAATTCATCAATTTATCATGTACGTGGATTTCAAAGGAAAACTTCTGTTTTTACTTTTAATCAAAATTTGAAAACACATCAAACTCCCGCTAGATATTTTGAAAGCCAAGACTTGTTTAATGAAGTGGTATGTATTATAATATATATATATATATATATATATATATATATATATATATATATATATATATATATATATATATATATATATATATATATATATATATATATATATATAAGGGCAAAATAGACTTTTTATGTCTAGGAGGGACCAAATGTGTAACAAAACCAAAAGATAGGGACCGTCCGAGTTAAAAAAAAAGTTAGGGACCAAGCATTCAAATTACCTCATACCACAGAGACCATTCGTGTAATTTACTCAAATTTCTATTACATCAACAAGATACAAATCAAGATAACAAGCGACAAATCAAGATAGCTACGAGTTCCAATCCCGTAGCAAATTCCGTAGCAAGCTAGCTACGAATTCTATTACGTAGCAAAATTTCGTAGATATTTACATTTTAGCAACCGAATTCATTTTCATAGCAAATTCCGTAGCAAAGTTGCTACAATATGCCATTCCATAGCAAATTCCGTAGAAAAATAGCTGCGGATTTTATTTCTGTAGCAAAATTTCGTAATTGCTCAGATTTTGGCTACAAAGTTCAATTCCATAGCAAATTCCGTAGCAAACTTGCTACGAAATTCCATTCCATAGCAAATTCCGTAGCAAAATAGCTACGGATTTTATTTCTGTAGCAAAATGTCGTAGCTGTTAAGATATTAGCCACGGAGTGCAATTCCGTAGCAAATTCCGTAGCAAAATTGCTATAGAATGTTATTTCGTAGCATTTCCGTAGCAGAATAGCTACGGATACCACCTCCGTAGCAAACTTCCGTAGCTATTCAGGCTTTTTCTAGTAGTGCATAAAGCTCTTCCATCGGGATCATTTTTAAGTGAATCAAAATCAAAGTATGTCTACAAATAAAAAAAAAGTTAGATAAATAAAAAGTAATAAAAAATCAACAAATGAAATATAATTATATAAATAATTTACCCGTAGGTGCTCCCACAAGCCATTCTTTTGGTCTTCTGGAACTTCTGCCCATGATTTTTTGTCTAATGAGATGTCTCGCCAAATATAATCGCTAGCCTCACGAATAAATATGTCATAATTGTCACCAACCGGAATGTAGGTAGCGGCCCTATCCCAAACTAACGGTAAAGGCCGCTTGCCTTTAGCTACCCATTTCTCAATCATCTTAAGATTTTTTTGAATGCCTCTACGATTCTTGGGTTGAGCTGCAAATGTAATTAAAAAATATTATTAGTCATAATTTATAAGAGTGATTTGTCAAATAAATAAATCTTAAAAGACTTACTATCCTGTTGATGATGGCTAGGGCCTCCAAAACCTCGTGGAGGTGGCTCCCCATCACCATCTCCTCCGTGGCTCATTACATCGGCCATCCTGAAAAGTTATAAGATATAGAATACAGAAATACAAAATGAAATACAATGCCATAATTACAACATATAAACAAGAAGTATATTTCTATTTCAATGAGCCAAGTTCGATTACAATGAGACAATAATACATATAAAAAATTTCACTCTTTCTCGCCCTCAGACATTTCAGTGTCATCCTCATACGTTTCACAATCAAAATCGCTCCCGTCATAATCAGTCTCGTCTTCAGATACTTCATTGATGATACGCGTCGATTGACGAACTGGAATTTGACTTTCGGGAGTAACTGAACTTTCACCTACCGTTGGTAAACCTATAAAGTATTGGCTCAAGTCGATTACAATTCTACAATTAGATGAACAGTTATTCTGAACGGTGTCGATATTTTCAGCAGGGCTAATAACATCAACATTTTCGATAGAGTCATTGACAACGTTATCGACACAACCATCATTTGTTGGTAGATCCCAAATTTTTCGATGGTTAACGTTTTCAACAACCCATCGGTGGTTATTATTTGGGTTTGCTCGACAAGGTTCTCGAATGTAAAACACTTGTTTCGCCTGCGAAGCAAATATGAGTTGATCTTCTTTGTCTCATTCGTGTCGTGTGTCGATACTGGTGATATTATTTTCACATGTAACCCATTCAGGATCGAACCACTTACATCCAAAAAGGACACTAGAAAGATTGAATGGATAATGCAACTCAATAATCTCTTCGAGCTGGCCATAATACTTTTCTTGATTTAGTCCCTCTACCAAAACCCCAGAGTTTTGTGTTGTGCGGTTTGCATCACGACTAAGTACCACATACCTAACACCATTGACTATGCAAAACTAAATGAACCATTATGTCAAAAAATGCTGGGGGATAGATCATTTCTAATCTGCACAAGATATTAATAATAGCATCCTTGGCCTCCCTCATATAGTTCACTATCAATGTTCTGGAGCAAATTTGTTTAAAAAACATGCAAAGATCTACCATTGGTGTATATTCATTTCTTTGCAAAAACCCCCTGACTCCAATCGGTATCAAACGTTGCATAAGAATGTGATTGTCATGAGATTTCAACCCAGTAATGTTATTATCATTATCTTTCACTTTATTGCTAATGTTGGATCCAAACCCATCCGGAAGTTTAACGTCTTTTATAAATTGACAAAAATGTTTTCGATCAGAGTCCTTGAATGAGTATTTCGCATGGGGTATATCTTCTTTGTTACGTTTTTTTCGTATCCAATATTGTTTTTGAATGTTCATATTCTCCAAGTCTTTCCTTGCACTTCGTGTGTGTTTGGACTTGTCGTTCTTCAGAAGGGTACCCAACAAGCTATCACACACATTTTTCTCGATGTGCATAACATCTAAGTTATGCTTCAACTGAAGAGATGACCAATAATCAAGTTCGAAAAAAATGCTTCGTTTGGTCCAGTTGTGCCACGTTCGTTTTCTCTTGTTAGTATTAGCAAGACCAAATGCAGGATGTTTTCCTGGTACATAACTCGGTACTTGAGCTAATTGAGCTTCTATTTCTTCATAAGTAAGTTGTTTTATGGGGGGTCGTGTCTCGTGTGCTCCATTAAAATCCAAACTCTTTCTCCAAGGGTGGTTAGCATTTAAGAAACGGCGATGACAAAGATAAACGATTTTATTTTCTATAGCGACTGAAGGAGTGTCTTTATTGCAAGTTGGGCATGCATAGTACCCTTGTCCAGACCAACCAGAAAGACTAGTACGGCCTGGAAAGTCGCTTATTTTCCATAACAACGCCGCTTTCATAGTGAAGAACGTATTTGTTGCTGCATCTTTAGTACGTACGCCCGAGTGCCACAATTTCTTAAGCTCTTCCACCAATGGCCTAAGGAAGACATCTATGTCCTTCTTGGGTGATTTAGGGCCAGGAATCAACAAGGCCAACATGAATGATGACTCTTTCATACATAGCCATTGTGGTAGATTGTATGTAGTGAGTATGACAGGCCATGTGCTATGACCTGAATTAATGTTAGAAAATGGATTAAAACCATCAGTAGCAAGACCTAGGCGAACATTTCGAGGTTCCCTTGAAAAGTTAGGGTGCTTTAAATCAAAGTCTTTCCATGAAGATCCATCAACGGGATGACGTATCGTACCGTCTTCTAATCGTCCGGTACTGTGCCAAATCATATTTTTTGCCGTGTGCCTTGAGCAATACAAACGTCGTAGTCTGGGGGTCACAGGAAAGTATCGTAACACCTGATGTGCCACCTTCTTGCCCTTTTTCTTGTCATCAACCCACCGACTGGTATTGCAAACAGGACAATTCTGCAATGACTTGTTTTCGCCCCAAAAGAGAGCATAATCGTATTTGCACACATGTATTGACTCGTAACCCAAACCAAGTTTTTTCAGCTTCACTTTGGCTGCATAATGTGAAGTGGGAACCTTGTTTTCTTTAGGAAATGCAGATTCCAACAACTCGAGGAGCTGATCGAATGAAGCATCACTCCATTTGTTGTTCACCTTGATATGCATCAGCTTTGCTAAAAAGTCGAGGGAAGAAAACCAGGTACAACCAGGATATAATTCTGCTTGGACTTCATCTAACAGCTTATGAAATCCATCATCGGCAACGTTGTCCTCTGTATCTAAGTTCCCTTCCTCCCGATTAGTATTGTTTTCCCCCATATTTTCCCCCATAAAGTCGTTGATAACGTCAACCATGTCGTGACTTGGAGCTATGTCGTCACTTGGTGCTTGGTTTTGACTTGGACCTACGGCATGTACCATCATAGTTCTTCTTTCACCATGATAGGTCCATGTATCATAACGTTTACTAAAACCATACACATGTATGTGGGATTTCATTATTAAGAGTTTTACGAATTCTCTAAGTTCACATCGTTTACACAGACATATGATTAAACCTCTACTGTCGATGTGTTGTTTGGATCTCTCAACAAAACTATTGAGTCCTTCCTCGAATGCGTCAGAGTTACGGTTTTCAAGAGTAGTCCAACTTTTATCGATAGGCATGATGTAACTGAAACATAAAAGATGTTTGAATTAAATTTGATATTAGATTATTTTAGGGGAAACCACGATGTTAGATATTTTTTGTTCACCAAAATGGCAACAAAAAAATCAGAATAGAGATAGAGTATTCATAATGCAGTCCCAAAACGAAATAGACTGTCTCGATCAGAATATTTTGGAGAAATCGGACAACGGATAGAGTATTCACAAGGGTAGGCTTCTACACCCACTTTTTGAATACATTACCTCATATGTGAATGCGCATTACATGATTGGTCGTTTAAGAAAAATTCAGCAGCATTTCCCCTTAGCTCCCAGGTATATTTGTAAATATATACTCGAGGAGCAAAGAGAAAATGACAACCAAATATTTCTTAAACGAACAATCATGCAATACGCATTCACATCCTAAATGAGATAAAGTGTTCAAAAAGCAGTCCCAAAACGGGGACAACCCGAAATCAATTTCTAAATCAATTTCGAGCGGGTATTTCTAAGCTTAAGAGGATCAAAAAGAAAAAGAATTATGATAAAAATCAATGAGTTTAGGATGTAGAATTTATGGTTTGGGTTTAGGGTTTAGAAATTAGAGTTTAGGTTTAGGGTTTAGGGTTTAAGGTTTTAGAATTTAGGCTTTAAGGTTTATGGTTTAGAATTTAGAATTTAGGGTTTACCGTTTAAGGTTTATGTCTTAGAATTTATGGTTTAGGTTTATGGTTTAAGGTTTAAGGATTAAGGTTTAATGTTTATGTTTTTTATGTTTTAGAATTTAGGCTTTTATATTTAGGGTTTAGGTTTTAGAATTTAGTTTTTAAGTTTAGGGTTTACTGTTTAAGGTTTTAGAATTTAAGGTTTAGGTTTTAGAATTTAGGGTTTACCGTTTAAGGTTTATGTTTTAGAATTTAGAATTTAGGGTTTACCGTTTTAGAATTTAGAATTTAGGGTTTAAGGTTTTAGAATTTTGGCTTTAATATTTAGGGTTTAGGTTTTAGAATTTTGTTTTTAACTTTAGGATTTAGGTTTTATGTTATACTTTAGTATTTTTGTTAATTATAGCATCCTACTTTTGTTTTTTGTTTCTATTAGAGCATTGTTGTTTCTTATTTTTGTTAACTAAAGTATCCTAATTTTGTTGTTTTCTATTATAGCAATCTAAAGTAATCGTTAACTAATAAGTTCTTAACAAATAAGTCAAAATAAGTCCTAACTATCATACATTCCATTAACATAATATTAAGTCATAACTAATAAAGTTCTTAATAAATAAGTCAAAATAAGTTCAATACATAATATTAAGTTCTTAATAAGAATAACCTAAAAAACTAACAATATCATACAATAATAACCTAAACATAACATCCAATACATAATATTAAGTCCTAACTAATTAAGTTCTTAACAATTAAGTTCTTAACATATCATACAATTCATTAGAATTTTCATACAAATTCAATCAAGTGTTCATATCAAAATAACCATATACAATCCTACAATCAAAACTTTATATACATATTATCTAGGAATCAATATCATGCAATTAAGTTCTTAAAATATCATACAATTCATTATAATTTTCATACAATTTCAATCAATTGTGTATATATCAAAACTAGTTTTTATAACTAACATTAACAACAACTATATACATTAACATCTCCAAACAAACATATTTTACATAAATCATCAAATAACAATTAAAACACCAAATAATCACAAAAATCTAAGTTTAATATATAAGAAAATTACCTTTTTGTAGAAAATTACAAGTATCTTCCGTTGGAGATTGATCTTTCAACAAAATAAGCTTCAAAACCACAAAAAAACATGAAACAATCATTAAAACTACAATAAATTACAAACCCTAAGTTTAATATATGAGAAATTACCTTTATTTTAGAAGATTACAACCAAAAAAAGCTTCAAAACCATCGAAAACCACTGCTGGAATCGCAGGAAGTCGAGAGAAAAAATTGGGGCAAAACACTAGACAGAATGCGTGAAAGAGTAGTCTGATGGGTGAAATTCGCTTTAAGGATTTAGGGGCGACACCCTTTAGCGGCGACATAGGACTTTTAGGGGCGACATCCGAAAAGAAAGGGGGGAAAAGTTACCGCTTTTTTTTTTCCACCGTAGGATCCCTCTTTCGTTCTACGGCCAAGATTAAACCAAGCGATAGCATCCGGATCACGAAATTAGCGGCGACACCCTTTAGGGGCGACACCAGGCTTTAGGGGCGACACGTGATTTCACTAGGAGGGAAAATCTCCCGCCTGATTTTTGACCGTCCGATTGGCTAGGGTTTCGATGGCTAGGATTTAAAACAGTGGACACGATCGGATCCAGGTATTAGCGGCGACACCTTTAGGGGCGACACGTGCTTTAGCGGCGACCCTCGGCTCGTCAGGCTTGGTGTCGCCCCTAAAGGTGTCGCCGCTAAAAGCACTAATTCTTGTAGTGTACTCAGAGAATGACATCGTATAAATATAGAATTTTTAACGTTTTAAAATAAAGAAAATACTATATCAAAATGGTAATCATATAGATAGTGTGTTAATGTGTAATCCATCGTCAAAAGTCAGCTCTTGTATCGTAAAAATTAAACTTTCTAATTCAGAAAAATATTAGATAAAAAGAATTTTATATGTTTTCGAACAAGATTTATGTGTTTGATGGAGTGACCATAAGTATAAATGAAACTTAGCATCATCCAATTATAATAAATAATTTCTATATAAAAATTATATTATAAAATACGAATTTATGCTTTAAATTTCAAAAAATTTGTTAGAAAAAAAAAATAATTTTTAACAGGTTTTCTTATGGTGAGTAGCAATTTCACAATTCTCAGGTTCACTAGTTACGAAATTATTGATTAATTTTGTAATTAAGTAAATGTTGGTTAAGTTTTCTAAATCTCATATTAACCTAATTATTTTTTAGTTCATTTTTTACTTCTCATAGTAAAACCCCCAAAAGAATCTTTATGTGTGTACTTGATCACATGTTATAAAGATACCGTTTTAACGTTTAAATTGCATGCATAGATAGATATATGAGGTGTCACACAGTTTCGACTTGATCTTCATAAGATACACCAGGTATTTAGGGAAGCTTCGTTTCCAATGTCCATTCTCTCCACAGTGGAAACAAATGGCATCATCAGGGTTTGGTGTGGGCGCTATTATAGAACCAGCCTTTCCTTTGCCCTTATTGCTTGGGTTGGAGTTGGGATTGCCAACTTGTTCCTTCTCTTTACATTTGGGCTTATTGGCCTTCCTTTTCTTGACTGCCCCTTCCCTGGTTGCCAGTACTGGAGTCGTAGAGCTAGAGTTCTTAGTTTTAGACATATTTGCCTCGGTGGTTTTCAACATACCGTGTAACTCCATAATGGTCTTTTCCAATCTATTCATATTGTATTTGGATATACTTGCTGTGTGAACTGCTCAGCGAGTGGATGATGATATTCGTGGCCAGCTCCTGAGCGATCAGAATTCCAAGTCGCTCCAACCTATCAATGCATGCTTTCATCTCAAGCACGTGTACACTGACTGCGGTTCCCTCCTACTGCTTGTAATCGAGTAGGGTGAGCATGGTGTCAAATCGATCCTGTCTTACTTACTCTTGGAACATCTCCTTGAGTCGGTTTCCATGCCAAAGGCCCCAACAATCTCGAAGCTCTTTTGGTGCTTCGGAATCATAGTTGCCAACATGAGACAAGAGACCTCATCCGACTAATCTTTGTGCTTTTCCTAAGCATATCTAATAGATCTAGTTGCATCGTTAATATGAGTCTAAGAAGAGTTGTATCTGGCACCCATTCTTTCTTATCATATAGGAGGGTGATCTAAAGGGAATGCATCCAGAGTATGTAACACCCGGCTTTTCAAAACAAAATACACCCAAAATTTTTCATTTTTAAACACAGTTTCAAACATACAAAACTAACAGTTTAGGTGTATAAGTTTATACAAAAAGGGTACAAGTGTATCAAGGAGTATCTATAACAAAATAAACTCCTTCTAAGCCGGGCCGCTACAACGAATAGTCCTACCCACGAGCTATATCTTTACCCTTAACAGGGTCACGCTCACCTGCAGGGACAATTCACACAAATACAGTAAGCTATAAAGCTCAATGAGTAATCATATAAGCAATTTACTATATAAACATATACTAAAGCTGTTAAAACTCTATACTGTGTACTTCCCTGTTTAAGTCAACATTTGGATATCAATCCAATCTCCTAGCCTCAAGGGCCGTTTGATATTTGGATATCAAATCCTATCTCCTAGCCGTATAGGCCGTTATTATTTGGATATTACATCCAATCTCCTAGCCTCAAGGGCCGTTTATTTTGGATATGGAATCCAATCTCCTAGCCACGAAGGCCGTTAACATTTGGATACGAAATCCAATCTCCTAGCCTCAAAGGCCATTATACCATACCAATTGGGTAATTGACTAACTTATAGTTCACCAATTCAAATACTAGGGCTACTTCAAATTTCAAGAGTTCAATCAATACAAATATCATAACGGATATAAGAGAGATTACTCACCTGATAATGAAGATTTATACAATCCTAGCTAACACCACAAGAGTTACAACGATCCTTCAAGTTTTCCCAGCACCTACATGATCACATTTACACCAAACAAAGGTGAAAATGTTGTTTTTCAAACCATCAAGCTTAAAGCTTGGTCACAACGGATAAAGCTCGGAATTAGAAACATTCAACACATCTAACCAAGTGTATATGTTCAAATTCCAACCATTCTTAGGTGCTTCTTTACCACAACTCGAAATCCAACTCAAATGACCAAAATAAATCTTTTAAAAGGGATAGAAGTGAATACCTTACCTTCAATAAGCTAAATATCGAAAATCACTTCAATCCAACGTGTTTGAGCCTTCAAATTCGGTCCTAGTATGAAGAGGAAATGTTTTCTAGGTTTGAGAGGGTTTTCAATCGAGAGTTTTTCCAAGAAAAATGGCTAAAATCGCGTTTTAAACATGTAGGGTCGGCACGAAACCCGACCCGGGTTCCAAAACCCGGTCCTGGTCCCTGCACAGCACGACCCGTGCTGGTTGACCCGACCCGGTTTCCATTTGCTGCTGCTGCTTTCTTCCGTCCGTCAACCCGACCCTGTTTACCAAAACCCGGTCCGGGTTTAATGTCTAACTCGACCCGGGCTCGATAACCCGATCCGGGTTTAAAATAGTTACAACTTAACTTCATTTTTGCAACCCCAAAACACGACCCGGGTTGGCCAACACGACCCGGGTTCTTCCAAAATGATTTTCAAGTGTCGATTTCATCTTTTAACTCAATTCATTTCAAACCACACGACTCGGTTTATCTCTTTTCAAGCGTTTTTCACACAAACCCTCTATCTTAGATGCTTTAAAACCATCTAACTTTTATAATACAATTTCATATCGAATTCAAAATACGATTAAAGTGAATTCACTTACCGAAACTAACGTGGTGTTACAAATTCTTCCCCCCTTTAAAAGATTTCGTCCTCGGAATCAAGTAAAGAGTTGAGGGTATTTCTCCCTCATTTCGTCTTCAGTTTCCCACGTCATATCGGAACCTCTATGGTGTCGCCAGAGTACTTTAACCATCTTGATCTTCTTATTCCGTAACTGTCTTACTCTTCGGTCTAACACTTTCTCGGGTTGCTCCGGGTATCTTAACTTTTCATCAACTTGAATTTCAGCTAGGGGTATTCGTTGGGATTCATCAAATAATGTTTTCTGCAAATGAGATACATGGAAAACATTATGAATACCCTGGAGTTCTTCTGGTAACTCTAATCGATACGCCACAGCTCCTATTCTTTGTGATATCCGGAACGGTCCCACAAAACGGGGACTTAACTTCCCTTTCTTTCCAAATCGAATCAAGCCTTTCCAAGGGGATACCTTAAGCATTACCATGTCCCCTACGTGGAATTCCAAGGGTTTTACCCGCCTATCAGCATACTGTTTCTGTCTGTTTTGGGCAACTTTCAAATGCTCCCGGATTTGCTTAATTTTTTCTTCAGTTTGGGCTACGATCTCGGGTCCATCCAACGGCTTTTCCCCCACTTCCGTCCAGCAAGTTGGAGTACGCCACGGTGCTCCTTACAATGCTTCGTATGGGGCCATCTGAATGCTGGAATGGAAACTGTTGTTATAAGCAAATTCTACCAAAGGTAGATGATCTTCCCAACTCCCGCCAAAGTCTATCACGCTTGATCGAAGCATGTCTTCTAAAGTCTGAATGGTTCGCTCGCTTTACCCATCAGTCTGCGGGTGGTACGCGGTACTCATCAACACTTTTGAACCCAACTGCTCTTGAAGACTTTGCCAAAATCGGGAAGTAAATCTGCTATCTCGATCGGATACAATTGATGACGGTAACCCATGTCGACGACTTACCTCGTCAATGTATATTTTCGCAAATTTTTCAATTTTAAAATTTTCACTAATTGGTAAAAATTGCGCCGATTTCGTCAATCGATCAACTACCACCCATACAGTATCATGCCCACGTGGTGTTCGAGGTAATTTTGTTACGAAATCCATTGTGATATTATCCCACTTCTTTTCTAGAATTGGTAACGGTTGAATTTCGCCATACGGTTTCTGATGGTTCGACTTTACCTGCAAACAAGTTAGGCACTTTTCTACATACCTTCCAATGTCTCTTTTCATTCCCGGCCACCAATACACAAGCTTTAGCGTTCGGTACATTTTGGTGCTACCTGGGTGTACAGCATATCTGCTACAATGTGCATCTTCTAAAAGTAAACCCCGAGACTCACCTTGCTTGGGCACCCACACACGGCCTCTAAAGGTCTTCAACCGCTGAGAGTTTTCAACTAGATGCTTTACATACCCGACTATTCGTTCACTTTTCACATTCTCGGTCTTGCAGGCTTCTTCTTGTGCCACCCGAATTAACTCGGGTAGTCGGCTCGCCACACCCATACACGCAGATGTAATCTTCAAAGGATATTGTTTCCGGCTCAGGGCATCTGCAACCACATTCGCTTTGCCGGGATGGTATAGTATTTCACAATCAAAATATTTGAGTAGATCCATCCACCTTTGCTGTCTCATGCTCAGTTCTTTTTGATCAAATAAGTACTTCAGGCTTTTATGGTCCGAGTAGATAACAAACTTTACACCATATAAGTAATGTCTCCAAAGCTTCAAAGCCAAAACCACCGCAGCCAATTCGAGATCATGCACCGGGTACTTCTTTTCAGCTTCCTTTAATTGACGGGACGCGTAAGCGATTACTCGACCCTTCTGCATCAATACACATCCAAGGCCCACCCGTGAAGCATCACTATAAACCACATAGTCTTCTCCGTCTTGCGGTAAGGCCAAAACCGGAGCTTCACATAAGGCTTGCTTTAATTTCTGAAAGGCTGCTTGCTGTCTGTCCGCCCATTCAAACTTTTCACCCTTCTTGGTTAACTTAGTCAACAGGGCAGCAATCGAAGAGAAATTCTCTACAAATCTTCTATAGTAACCCGCCAGACCAAGAAAACTACGTATTTCCGTTGGACTTCGAGGCGGTTCCCATTTCATCACTGCCTCAATCTTGGTTGGATCAACTTTGACACCTTCACAATTTATAACATGCCCAAGAAACTGAACTTCTCTTAGCCAGAATTCACACTTGGAAAACTTCGCATATAATTTTTCTCGGCGAAGTAATTCCAATATTTGGCGCAAATGAACACCGTGTTCTGCCCGTCTTCGAGAATATACCAAAATATCGTATATGAATACAATAACAAAAGTATCAAGGAACGGACGACATACTCTATTCATGAGATCCATAAATGCTGCTGGAGCATTAGTTAACCCAAAAGGCATAACCAAAAACTCATAATGACCATAACGAGTACGAAATGCAGTCTTCGGAATATCTGATTCTCGAATCTTCAATTGATGATACCCCGACCTCAGATCAATTTTTGAAAAATACGTCGCCCCCTGAAGTTGATCGAACAAATCGTCAATTCTCGGTAACGGGTATTTTGTTTTTCACCGTAATTTTATTCAATTCCCGATAATCGATACACATACGCATCGATCCATCTTTCTTTTTCACAAACAGAATAGGCGCTCCCCACGGTGAAGAACTCGGTCTAATAAAACCCATATCTAGAAGTTCTTCTAACTGTTTCCTCAATTCCTCCATTTCTGAAGGTGCCAATCGATATGGAGCCCGAGCAACAGGTGCCGCTCCCGGAACTATTTCAATTGCAAATTCAACTTGTCGGTCAGGCGGTAATCCAGGGAGTTCTTCAGGAAAAACGTCTGGAAATTCGTTTACAATTTTTATACTTTCTTTTCCTATTTGTTCTGATTTAGCAACAGACACGTATGCTAAATAAGATGTCCCTCCTTTACTGACACTACTCCGGGCTTGAGCAAAGGAAATAAGCGGCATTCTCAGACGCGGTCTTTCGCCCTGGATTTTAATCCATGCCCCTTCTGGTGTTAGAACTGTAATATTTTTATTTCTGCAATCCACGTTAGCAAAAATTGTTGCCAACCAATCCATACCCACAATTACTCCAAACTCCTTGGTAGTCATCGGCTTCAGATCTATAGGGAAAGAGGTCCCGTAGATCTTAAGCTGACAACCTTCAATATGTTCTGACACCCAAACATACCTACCATCTGCTACCGCTACTTCCAAACTTTCCTCCATAGGAGTTAGAGGAATATTTAAATGAGACATCACAGACGGTGATACAAAACAATGCGTAGCTCTAGGATCAAATATTACGTATACAGGAATTGAATTTAGAGTAAATATACCTGTAACTACGTCAGTCTTTTCACGAGCCTCATCCCCTGTCATTTGGAATGCCCGTGATGCCACTGGTCCTCCTCGACCCTTTACCTCTTCTTTCTTTCCTCCCCGCTCCTCTCTGGGTTTATCACTAAGTGCTCCAACTTTTATCTGGGGACAGTTTGAACGAATATGATCTGTAGCCCCACATTGATAACACCTCCGCTCCGCCCGACAGTCTCGAGCGATGTGCCCTTGCTTTCCACAGTTACGACAACCTGACGATGGACTATTAGTTCGGCAATTTCCAAAGTGCTTTTTCTTGCATTTTTCACACCACTTTGCTTCCTCTCTCGAACCTTTGCCTTTAAAATTGGACCCCGTCTGTTGCAACTTTTTCTGAGGCGTCTACGGTTGTTCCTCCGCTTTCCGTTTAGTTTCCACAACTTTCTTTTCCTTTTCCTGTCTCTGAAGTTCCGTCTCTCTTTCTGTGGCTCTATCCACCACCTGTCTGAAGGAAGACAACTGAAGCGGTTGCACAATTTCTCTAATTCGGGTTTTCAACCCCCACACGTACTTATCAATTTTTCTTTTCTCGGTGTTTATTTGGTGTTTAGCAAATCTGGCCTTCTCGAGAAAACTCATCGTATATTCTTGCACCGTATGTGACCCTTGTTCCAAATGAAAAAACTCTTCTTCCAATCTTTTCACAGCCACCTCGGAACAATATTCTTCGTTGATCTTAGTTTTGAATTGTTCCCATTATAATGACTGGGTCAAGTCGGGACCCAAAGCTTTACTGAACACTTGCCACCAGTGTAATGCATTACCAGTTAATTGATTTGTGGCAAACTCCACCTTGTCTCCCTCGGCACACTTACTGATTCGAAACACCTTCTCTGTGTGCATTAACCATTCCATAGCTTTAATCGGATTATCCGTCCCTGAAAACTCTTTGGGTTTGCAGCCCAGAAAAGTTTTATAAGTACATTCGGTCTTTTTCCCAGAACTTCCTTCTCCTTGGGCTTCTTTTTCAACACGAACTCTACTTTCCCCTTGACTCTCATCTTCAGGCTGTTTGTCGTGAACATGCTTTGCAGCACTTTCATCACGTGCATTTATCAAGGTAGGTAATAGTTCACGTACCACATCGGCTACAATGGTGCGTAAATCTGGTGGATTTTCATTTGCTGGTCCACTCGCACCTCTTCCAACCGAGCCCTGAGAACGGGTCCGACCACCTCTCGAGGCTCCACACCCCGAATTTCCTCGTGTAAGATTACTTCTAGTACCTCTCATACTTCAAAATTCAACAAATGGTTAGGTTATATATAATAACAAACTTATATACAACCAAGTTTTCAACATGTCTACTATTTTCAAGGTTTAAGTCCAGGAATCTATTCTACAGACACCTAGTTCACTTAAACCACGGCTCTGATACCAACTTGTAACACCCGGCTTTTCAAAACAAAATACACCCAAAATTTTTCATTTTTAAACACAGTTTCAAACATACAAAACTAACAGTTTAGGTGTATAAGTTTATACAAAAAGGGTACAAGTGTATCAAGGAGTATCTATAACAAAATAAACTCCTTCTAAGCCGGGCCGCTACAACGAACAGTCCTACCCACGAGCTATATCTTTACCCTTAACAGGGTCACGCTCACCTGCACGGACAATTCACACAAATACAGTGAGATATAAAGCTCAATGAGTAATCATATAAGCAATTTAATATATAAACATATACTAAAGCTGTTAAAACTCTATACTGTGTACTTCCCTGTTTAAGTCAACATTTGGATATCAATCCAATCTCCTAGCCTCAAGGGCCGTTTGATATTTGGATATCAAATCCTATCTCCTAGCCGTATAGGCTGTTATTATTTGGATATTACATCCAATCTCCTAGCCTCAAGGGCCGTTTATTTTGGATATGGAATCCAATCTCCTAGCCACGAAGGCCGTTAACATTTGGATACGAAATCCAATCTCCTAGCCTCAAAGGCCATTATACCATACCAATTGGGTAATTGACTAACTTATAGTTCACCAATTCAAATACTAGGGCTACTTCAAATTTCAAGAGTTCAATCAATACAAATATCATAACGGATATAAGAGATATTACTCACCTGATAATGAAGATTTATACAATCCTAGCTAACACCACAAGAGTTACAACGATCCTTCAAGTTTTCCCAGCACCTACATGATCACATTTACACCAAACAAAGGTGAAAATGTTGTTTTTCAACCCATCAAGCTTAAAGCTTGGTCACAACGGATAAAGCTCGGAATTAGAAACATTCAACAAATCTAACCAAGTGTATATGTTCAAATTCCAACCATTCTTAGGTGGTTCTTTACCACAACTCGAAATCCAACTCAAATGACCAAAATAAATCTTTCAAAAGGGTTAGAAGTGAATACCTTACCTTCAATAAGCTAAATACCGAAAATCACTTCAATCCAACGTGTTTGAGCCTTCAAATTCGGTCCTAGTATGAAGAGGAAATGTTTTCTAGGTTTGAGAGTGTTTTCAATCGAGAGTTTTTCCAAGAAAAATGGCTAAAATCACGTTTTAAACATGTGGGGTCGGCACGAAACCCGTCCCGGGTTCCAAAACCCGGTCCTGGTCCGTGCACAGCACGACCCGTGCTGGTTGACCCGACCCGGTTTCCATTTGCTGCTGCTACTTTCTTCCGTCCGTCAACCCGACCCGGTTTACCAAAACCCGGTCCGAGTTTAATGTCCAACTCGACCCGGGCTCGATAACCCGATCCGGGTTTAAAATAGTTACAACTTAACTTCATTTTTGCAACCCCAAAACACGACCCGGGTTGGCCAACACGACCCGGGTTCTTCCAAAATGATTTTCAAGTGTCGATTTCATCTTTTAACTCAATTCATTTCAAACCACACGACTCGGTTTATCTCTTTTCAAGCGTTTTTCACACAAACCCTCTATCTTAGATGCTTTAAAACCATCTAACTTTTATAATACAATTTCATATCGAATTCAAAATACGATTAAAGTGAATTCACTTACCGAAACTAACGTGGTGTTACAGAGTAGTTGGGTCCCATTAGCTTTTTCTTATAGAGGATTTGCATTAATGAGATATTTGTAACCGTATTCGAATTTGAGTTTGTGTTTGGAGCCATCTATGAAAAATAGAGTTTTGTTATTTTGATCAATTCTTAAAAAATTAGTTACCTAAAATTAATTTTTCTTAAGCCTAGAATCCATAATTTACTTCTGGTGGTGAAGAGGTATGTGATGGTCACCCCCCAGAAGTTATTTAGGCAATACTCTTGCCAATTTCAATCACTATGAAACTTCTAGATCTTTTAGGATTCATTGATTCTGACCAATGGCATGTTTAATCCTATCATGCTCATCCTCTCTCCCATGACAGGTATGCCATGGATCACATGTTTGGATGGTAAAACGACCACGAAGAACCCACACGACCCATGATTCATGAGTTATTGCAAGTATCACATCATTTTGGTCGAGTCCAATCCGACACGTTGTCTATGACACTTCCCACGTTGGAAGAGCCCGGTTAAATGTGTGGTTTTTTGTTGGTAGCGTGAGATTTACATTTTCATAAAACGAGGTTTTTTTGGTTTAGTTAAATTTTTTTAACCTTTTATAAAATTGTCTTTTAAAATTTGAAGTCATTTTAAAAAACTCATTTACTTGTATTTTGAAATTTAAATTAAGTAACAATGCAAAAAACAAACATATGACATTTAACGGTGACTTTTTCGTTGAATTATATGCGTTTTTCCGTGAGCCAACACGAAAAAACATGGTCAAATCTAGGGATAAACAACGACAAGGATGCGCCAGCTACTCTCGCTTTGCCATCATTCTCTATTGTCTTCCTTCTAGTGGTCTTCGGTCTTCTTTAGTTACTTCAATTATACAAATACAATTTTCTAACTAATCTAATAAAATTACATATTAAAAGAAAATTATATTACATATAATGAAAAAACCAAATCCGACACGCATGTCGCAAACCAAACAATCAAGCACATATCACAACCACAGGTCTAGTCAAGGAAAAATGTCATCGGAACCATACAACATTAATGCACACTTTTATACAATTAAAAGTGTATTATAACCTACTACACAATATTTTGATTGAGATCCACAAACATACATACAAAGGATCTTGGTATACAACTACATTGCACATAACAAAAATTTGTATGACTTCCATGCTTGAATCATCCAAACATTTAATGCACAATGAATCGAAGTATCATGCAAACAAAACAAAATTAAAGTATTTAATTAAACTGAGTAATTTTGATCTATATCAGCATCTGTTAATGTTTTATAATTATTAGAACCTCTGCTTAAAATCGATTTCAAAAATCTGATATGTTCATGAATAGTGACACGAGGATTCATCCATAGTGTCGCTAATGTTTGTTGTTACACGATTTTTAGAAAGGTGTTACGACCATAGTGACGCCATAAGCCAAAGGTAGCGTCGCTAATCGACCAATAGAACACGATCATCACAAGTAAATAGCGGCATGACCTCCTCAGGATTGCGATGGTATTGTACCCTGATGCTCGTAATATGTATGAAGATAGCAGCGCGACCGTTAAAAGACAGTGGCGCTATCGACAAATAGTTTCAATAATTTCAATAAAAATTTGATTTTTAGTACAAGGAATGGATCAAAACGACTCAAAATAGTACAAAATCATTATTAAGTGGCTCTGATACCACTGGTGGAATATGATAACATCACAAACAATAACAGCGGAAGCAAAACAAAAGATTGTATTCCACCACGGATCATAAAATCAAGCACACTATTGTAACTTAAACTAAAGAGGGATCAAAAAAATCCTTTATGTTTCAAATCTGATCTTGCTAGGATGTTTAAAACCCAAAACAGAATTCTTGTAATGAAATCGCACCTAAGACAATGATTCAACACCCGATGATGAAGTATAAACCTTTTCTTGAAGTTTTAGCACGTTATGTTTCGGGTATTTGAAGGAATCGACCAGCTATAGAGGGTGGGGAGGAGATGCACGAAAATTAGGGTTTGTTGTTTCTTTAATTCGTTGACAATGATTAGTATTTATAATACCTATTATCCCTATATTCCACTTTTACAAATAGAGACTATTTGAAATTCAAACTATTGATATTTATACTTAATTCATTTATCCAACTGCATTTTCTAATTATGTAAAGGTTAGTTAATTTTTCTAAATCTCACCTTGATTATTTTTTAGTTTAAATTGCATGCATGGTTAGATATTCGAGCTTTGTCCATTGAATAACCATGAAGTTTGACTCTTCTCTATGCTTTGAATTTCTTATGGCCGACTTTGTCTCGTTTTATCACCTCCTGTGACATCCCGGAAATTTATACCTAGAACTATAAACAGTTAATTCACCGCAAACCACGTTATAACCAAACCTTTTGAGCTTCAATGCATACTTTGGAAAATATAGTGTCATTACAATTAAAATATGATACGAGATAAAATCTTACTTCCTATAATGGAATATCTCAAGCACAAACTGAAACCCTAGTTAATACGTCTGAAAAACTGAAAATAAGTATTAACCATTTGTGAAACAAAACAAGCAATCTAACCTCAGAGTACATGTTTCCCTGATTCCGGAAATATAAATAACATTCAAAACGGAGCTCATATGCAAAAGTTACGACTGTTATAAGAAAACAAGCAAAAACAAACCAGTGTTACACTGATTTTATTTAACTACATAAATCGTTTCGATCCGTTGAGGCACTTGCGCACCTCATATGGAAATTCCGAGAACATTATTGGACTCAGACTATGGTCTATTATTGAATTCCATACTCGAAATATTTTTAGTAAAAATATTTATAAAAGTCAACTAATCGGATACTGCGGATAAATGAACGCAATATTTAAACGCGATTTCCCGATGTTCTGCAACTCGAAAAAATTATCTGTTTAGGTTTCTAGAATCAGTGCACTCGGCTCAACAATTCTCCGGTCTAAAAAATAATACTAATTATAAAATCGGAAAGCATAGCGTAATGATTATGTAAGCGCTTACCTCGTGAATAGTGACGTGAATAGTGACGAATAGTGATTTTCAACCCTATAAATAAGATGCATCTTCTTCATTTATTTTCACCAATTCACCAAGCATCTAGCTTTCTTCCTCTCTCCCTTTGCCCCTTTGCCGCTTAAGTCTTCGTTGGTGTTATTTCGTGGTGTTTCTCGAACGCGATTATTCTCGAATCTAAGCTGAATTCACGCTTCAAAAGTGAGTGTTACGGCCCCTTTGTCTATGTTTTTATATATTATTGGGGAGAATACATGTGCAATATAAACATTTACCAATTTCATATCAAGTTTTATAAATGTTATTATAGCTTTATAAAATGTTTTCAATAAGCGAGTACTGTACACTATTACGTATATACTTATCAACATACTTGGCTTTTATAACAAAAACCATTTTGTGATGAGACTTGTCTATCCTACATTTATCAATGACTTAGATAGTGAGACACTATTCATAACTAAGTAGAAATACCTAGACCCCACACTACTATAACCGTTAATCAAGCACAGCCCGACATGTTCCGCCGCCTCGGTCGGGGGTGTGACAGAATGGTATCAGAGCTAAATTGGCTATAGAGAACTCGTATCCTCGAAAGAGGAATACAACTATAGCAACAGGCTTCTAATAAAAGTATTATTATTAATTACACTACTTCTCGACTACTTACGGGTGAGGTGTCTAGTTTGAACTATCGCTTGGGTTTTGGATTCAGAACAGCTTTAATGCCAAAATGATCCTGCCCACCGGTACTTCTCATCTGGCCGATCCTTATTTGATAGTCTTGAGGTACAAAACAAAAACTAATAATACTGCAAACCCCACCAACAATATATATATGAGTTATATATATACTCTGACCCACGATGAGAACACTATATACAACTATAAATACAATGAGACTAAAACTCTCTAAAACATTTCGTACAAAGTATACTTTTAACATAAAATGATATTTTTATAAAGTAGAAGTACATACATAGTAGAACAGTGTCATAATCAGAACAATACAAAAGTAATAAGATGAGTTGAACACTACGAGTAGGCCTAGGTAATTATGTAATCATACCTAGGATAGATAGAGCCTGATCAACTATATTGGTCCAATGTGTGACTAACATGTACTTAGGAATAATCGTAGTGAACAACAAGTCTAAAAACTTACCAAGAATCATATACAAAGAAACTCTAAAATAGAATATGAAGCTAAAATACTATAGGAATATTTTATAATACTATAGAACCATACATTTAGACACTTTATATGCCCCTATCCTTGCACAGTCAACCTGATATTTTGATAATACCTGACCAATAACTATTATCGAAAACCTACCATCATTCCTACCAACAGTTCCATTAAACTAATATTGGTAGAAATTCAATCTGAAAGCCGAAGGCGGGCTATGTCACCTGCCAAGTCTTCTGGGTTCTCTTCACTTATGGTCTTGAGAAAATCATGGTTAAAACCACTCATAGCAGAAACAGAAGGCAAAGATTGCTTCTGTGTATGGGTCCCTGATGAAGCTTCTTCCCTCTTCTAAACCTTTCTTTTCTTGTAAACAGACTTAAAGGCATTTTGCCTCAATCTCTTTGTGGTATCAGTTATCTTCGAACTGGAACCCTCGACTATTGCTCTTTTCTCGTTCTCTAGACCAAGTATTACGTCTGCTCTACTAGGATTATTATCCAATTCCCGTTGCATAAATACTTTCAGTCATTACAATCTCATGGTATTAAAATTATGGAGAAAGAAATACAATTCTTAACCTGAGTATGGTTAATAAGAGTTTGTAGACTCTTAATCTGTCGTCGAGGCCAACTTTTGATGCCTAACTTCCTACAGCGTTGCTTCAACTGTGTTGATCCAATGTTGAGTTCCATTGCAGCTTGCAAAATGGGCTTGTCAAAATGCATGGATATTTTTTCCTTACTCAACGCATGTCTAGAACCACTTCCACTGCCAATTACTGTGGTTCTTTGACTCAAAGAATTAAATGTGGTTGTACTATTATAATTCGGGATCATTTGAGCATGATCCTGATTTGCTGATCCAAAGATAAACTTTGGTTCAATAAAATTAGTACTTGTTGTCGGTAGTAATGGTTGATTTTCAACCATGAACCCAGGATTTTTAAATCCCTCTAGATTCATTTGAATCATCTGAAGGTGATCCTGATATTGAAAACCACCCTTAAACTCAAGATTCGCTGAAGTGAACCCGATAGTGTCATCATGGATCGACTGTATTTGATCCTGATTTTGAATGTGAGTTAGAAACCCCTGATTTGTTAGATCTACTCCACTATGCAGTATGGGCACGTTCATGCTTAAATTATCATTAGTAAGATCATCTACGAATGGATATGTGTATAACGTATGTTAGATAATCAAGCAAAACAAACATAAAGCTTAACAAAATGACTTAACCTGGAAGTATATATTGAGATTGCCCAATAGCAATGTCTTCATTTAAAGGCAGTGGATCTTCAGGGAGAATACCCATCAGAGAAAAAACTTCAGGATCATCTTGAAGTTGATCCAGCGGTAATATATCTGGAAAATCTATACCTCACATAATTTAAAACAAAAATCAAAACGCTAGAGAAAGGAATAAGAAATAAAAAGGAGTTTAGGATACTATAATTACCAAACTCCAGTGGAGGTATCTGATTAAACGATAGGGAGGTACCCTCTTCCCTTAAGAAATTTAACTCAGTGTATGAAAAATTTTCCATAGGAGATCTGTTTTCTATACCTCGATTTGGAAATCTGAGATTATATAAGAATAAACTAGTAGTAAAAAAAATGAGACTGAAAAGAATCTTAGATACAAATGATGATACATACCCGTTTATATAATATCTTACAGCTAGAACTGAAAGGACAACCCCCATTATTACTACTGAAATTCAAAACATCTATAGTAGGTGCGACATTTCCATTACCCTCAGTGCCATTTTTTTCAACATTCGCTGCTTAAATCCGATAAGGACAAGATAATGAAAAGACTTTTTTTTAATAAAAAAATGTATATCTCTTGATAGCGGAAATAGTTCAAAGAATTTTCAGTACTTATTTAAAAATGTGAATTTTGATGTGAAAGGTGGATTTCTTAGGACACGGAGTCAGCAAGGAAGGGATACATGTGGATCCCTCCATGTAACTCCCATTTTCCTATCTCCAAATTACACCAACAATTACTCTAATAACCAAAAGTGTTTAATAATGTAATCAAAGTTAAGAAACAAAAGCACAAGCAGTTATCATAAACACGATTACTTAATACAAATATGTCCCAAAACTAGGTTACAAAAGACCATTTTTACAAAACTATACAAAAGAGCATGCCATAGTTCACAAAAAGTCCAAAAGTCTTGCCCCAAGTTAAGTCATTCATCCCTCTGCAATCTTCTTGCCCCTGTCACCCATAATACATACAACATAACCGTTTTTATGAGCTAACTAAGCTCAATGAGAAAATAATTAAGACTTAGTAAATCATTTCATCATTTCTCAATGACTACTAAAACAAAACATCATTGATCTCAATCTCTTTAAATATCCCATTCACTTAGAGTTCTCAATCACACCAAGTACTTGTTTATGATAGGAAATTCTCAACCTTGTATAACTCGTACAAATTGATTATCTCAATCAATTAAGATTTATAGTTAATTCAATTATATCATAATATAATCATAAATAATGAATTAGAACTACTCACCTGGCATAGGTGCATCTCGTGGTCCACCTGTATCTTACGTACTTCCTTCCATCCTACGAGTATCAACTGTAAAATGAAATCACATATCATATCTTAAACATCCTCAGGAATTTCCAGAATACTTAACTCAAATGATTAAGAAATAAATAGCTAATACAAATCACAATTAGTGAATATCATATACTATCAAACTAAAACCCCCAATTTCACAGTTTTACCAAATCAACCGTTAAAACATCACAATATTCGCAACGAGGACTCAATACAATATATATTAGCAATCCACTAACAACACATGAGATGAATCGAAGCATACTTTCAGATTTGGACATCTAGAGTTTGAAACCCTAAAACTCAAAATAACTAACCTTGTGAATTAAGAACTAGAGAACGCATTTCGGGTGTTAAATCCAACCTCCACAATCTTTTACTACACAAAATCCTTGATCAAAATGACCAAATTTCGCACCTTTTTCTATGAAAATAAGCTAGGAGGATTTTGGTTCGTAAATGGGGTAAATAAGGAAAGCTGTCCAAATAACCCCACTGAAGCAGGTTAGCGACACTAACCTTTAAAGTTAGCATCGTTAACTTTTAAAAATCCGACCCGTGCTCCGAAACCCGACCCGTGTAAGTCTACTTGATGCTACTGGATGCTACAGTAACTAGAACACGACCCGTGTGACTTCTACACGATCGAGCAGAAGTGTTATGTTACGAAATAATTTCGGGACGAAATTCCTTTAACGGGGAGGTAATGTGACATCCCGGAAATTTATACCTAGAACTATAAACAGTTAATTCACCGCAAACCACGTTATAACCAAACCTTTTGAGCTTCAATGCATACTTTGGAAAATATAGTGTCATTACAATTAAAATATGATACGAGATAAAATCTTACTTCCTATAATGGAATATCTCAAGCACAAACTGAAACCCTAGTTAATACGTCTGAAAAACTGAAAATAAGTATTAACCATTTGTGAAACAAAACAAGCAATCTAACCTCAGAGTACATGTTTCCCTGATTCCGGAAATATAAATAACATTCAAAACGGAGCTCATATACAAAAGTTACGACTGTTATAAGAAAACAAGCCAAAACAAACCAGTGTTACACTGATTTTATTTAACTACATAAATCGTTTCGATCCGTTGAGGCACTTGCACACCTCATATGGAAATTCCGAGAACATTATTGGACTCAGACTATGGTCTATTATTAAATTCCATACTCGAAATATTTTTAGTAAAAATATTTTTAAAAGTCAACTAATCGGATACTGCGGATAAATGAACGCAATATTTAAACGCGATTTTCCGATGTTCTGCAACTCGAAAAAATTATCTGTTTATGTTTCTAGAATCAGTGCACTCGGCTCAACAATTCTCCGGTCTAAAAAATAATACTAATTATAAAATCGGAAAGCATAGCGTAATGATTATGTAAGCGCTTACCTCGTGAATAGTGACGTGAATAGTGACGAATAGTGATTTTCAACCCTATAAATAAGATGCATCTTCTTCATTTATTTTCACCAATTCACCAAGCATCTAGCTTTCTTCCTCTCTCCCTTTGCCCCTTTGCCGCTTAAGTCTTCGTTGGTGTTATTTCGCGGTGTTTCTCGAACGCGATTATTCTCGAATCTAAGCTGAATTCATGCTTCAAAAGTGAGTGTTACGGCCTCTTTGTCTATGTTTTTATATATTATTGGGGAGAATACATGTGCAATATAAACATTTACCAATTTCATATCAAGTTTTATAAATGTTATTATAGCTTTATAAAATGTTTTCAATAAGCGAGTATTGTACACTATTACGTATATACTTATCAACATACTTGGCTTTTATAACAAAAACCATTTTGGGATGAGACTTGTCTATCCTACATTTATCAATGGCTTAGATAGTGAGACACTATTCATAACTAAGTAGAAATACCTAGACCCCACACTACTATAACCGTTAATCAAGCAGAGCGAGATACATATGTATAAATCTATACGGGTTGACACCCCCACCTATGGTTGTTAGCTACAACTTTGACTTGCAAATCGATGTAGGTGATACTTATCTTTTTCATTACTACAACGTCCATGAAGCGTTGTAGGGGGGTATATTTCAGTCGAATAGCTCGGTTATAGGACTCAACTATACGCATTGATGGTTTTCTCATAAACGTACATATCATTTATAAGTATGGTATTACTTATGGTTTTCAAAAACTATATACAATTCATTTATAAGTATGGTATTACTTACGATTTTCAGCAACTCTTTACAAACTCATTTACAAGTATGATTATACTTACAAAAGGAATACTTTTAGTTATTTTAAAAGTATCAGTGCTGTGTTCAGCATAAAACCTGTAACTCTCACCAACCTTGTGTTGACCCTCAAAACTACATGTATTCTCAGGAAATCAATGAGACTTTCAAAAGATGGAAATCTTCACGGATTTCAGGCAACCTAGTTTTGTTATATCTGTTAAGGCATTTCATGTACTCTACTATTATTATTTGTAAGAACCATGTATTCAAACTTCAAGATGAAATACAACTATCCTTTGGTTTATTGTTGTACTTGTACTGTATATTCAATTGCCTGTGATCCAAGAATTTAGTCGCACAGCCCGGCATGTTCCGCCACCTCGGTCGGGGGTGTGACACCTCCCGCGTCTTTGACTTTCGCTACACTCCGCCATCCCCACTCACTATATAAAACCTTCTCCCTTATATTGTCAAATACCAAATCCAATACTTCACTTACAACGTAACCCTAAAGAAACCTTTCTAGTAATGGAGATATTTTCTCGTAACAAAACACCCCTCTTCTTTCTTGTCCTGTTAGCAACCTTAACCACCTTGGCACTAGGCCAAACCCGAGTTGGCTTCTACAATACCTCATGTCCAAGAGTCGAAACCATTGTGCAGTCTGCTGTCCAGGCCGCTGAGTGGTCCACCCCAGGAGTCCCGGCAGGTTTAATTAGAATGTTTTTTCACGATTGCTTTGTTAATGTGGCGGTGATGCCTCAATTCTAATTAGCGGTGCTGGTACTGAGAGAACCGCTCTGCCCAATACTCTACTGAGAGGCTACGAGATAATTGATGCTGCAAAGACACAGCTTGAAGCCGAATGTCCTAGAGTTGTCTCCTGTGCTGATATTCTTGCTATCGCAGCCTGTGATTCTGTGCTCCTGGTAATTAGTTATATTCATTTAAAGAGTTCCAATGCGCTAGAAGAATTGATACGTTGCTGGCTTAAAACTTTGTACTTATTTTATTTTTGGAACACTCAGGCTGGGGGAATTGTGCGCTGGCAAGTGCCTACAGGTCGCAGAGATGGATTGGTGTCACGTGCATATGATACTTCAAATCTGCCAGCTTTGAATGACGCCGTTGATGTCTAAATTAGGAAGTTTTCTGAGAAAGGTCTTAGCACCCAAGATCTTGTTACCCTCTCTGGCAAGTTAACCAGAAGGAATAGTTCAACCATTAATATATTTCAACCATTGAAACTCTTACTAACAAATTTTGGGAATTGGAAATTAGACTTTCTCATTCAAAAAACGTAAACAATTACAATGGAGAATATATATACATACAAGTCCACGCACACACGAAATGGGCCAGACAAAAGGTAAATTACAACCTGGCCAATTATCGGGAGGTCGAAGCCGAACGTTCAAACTGTTGCCAAATTCGGTAAACAAGGTTGACGGTAATCCTTTTGTGAAGATGTCGGCATACTGAGCTGTAGATGGGACGTGAAGTACACGGATGTGTCCAAGAGCAACCTTATCACGAACAAAATGGATGTCGATCTCTATATGTTTTGTCCTCTGATGCTGAACGGGATTCGAGGACATATACACGGCACTAACATTGTCAAGTAGACGATCGTGGCTTTAGGTGTAGGATAACGTAGTTTAAGGAGAAGGTTGTGAAGCCACGAAACTTCTGCCACGGTGTTTGCAACGCCACGGTATTCGGCTTTGGCGCTGGATCTGGAGATCGTCCCCTGACGTTTAGCAGACCAAGATATAAGGTTATCGCCAAGGAAAACACAGTATCCTGAGGTGGATCGTCTGGTATGCAACTAGAGATGACGAGGGGGAGGGGTGAATCTGCAGGCCGTGATCAAGAGTGCCACGGATGTAACGGAGGATCCGTTTGAGGGCGTGCAGGTGCGGCTCCCGAGGGTCATGCATGTACAAGCATATCTGTTGGACGGCAAAGGCGATGTTGGGTCTGGTGAACGTGAGGTACTCAAGGGCACCGGGTAGACTCCGAAAGAGAGATGGGTCAGCAACGGGAGTGCCACAAGCATCTAGCTTGTGGACCGGTTCGGCTGGAGTGCGACAAGGATTACAATTTGTCATGTTGGCATGTTTTAGGATCTTTGAGGCATACTGCTGTTGAGAGAGGAAAAGACCTGTAGAAGAATAAACAGCAGAAATTCCCAAAAAATTGTTAATAGTACCAAGATCCGTCATGGAAAACTCATGCTTAAGTTTTTCCATGATCTGGTGTAGTAGAGATGTGGACGAAGCAGTGAGAATGATATCATCGACATAAAGCAACATATATGCTGTCCCTGTCGTGGAGTGCATGATAAAGAGGGATGGATCCGTGCGGCTGTGTTGAAATCCGGTACGTGTGGCATGCTGCGCAAAGCGATGATACCAAGCCCTAGGGCCTGTTTGAGGTGATATAAGGATTTCTGTAAGAGGCACACATGGTCCGGGAACTGATGATCTCGAAAGCCGGATGGCTAGTGCATGTAGACCGTTTCCTGTAGGTGGCCATGAAGAAAGGCGTTCTTCACGTCAAGTTGGTGGATGGGCCACATTTTGGAAACAGTGATGCTGAGGACGGTACGGATGGTGGCGGGTTTGACAACGGGGCTGAAAGTTTCATCACAATCAATGCCCGGTTGTTGACTCCGACCGTTTGCTACAAGTCGAGCCTTGTAGCAAGATAAGGTACCATCGACATTAAATTTGTGTCGAAACAGCCACATGGATCGAACAATGATAACCCCAGAGGGTCGTGGGACAAGGGTCCATGTCCCATTAGAGATAAGAGCACTATATTCGTCACGCATGGCTTGTCGCCAACGGGGGTCCTGAATAGCCTGTAAATGTGAACGAGGGACAGGGGACAGGGAAGATATGTGTAGGTTAAGTTTTTGAGTTGGTTTAATGATCCCGTTTCGGGATCTCGTGGTCATGGGGTGAATGGGAGGTGTAGGTTGGGTTGTCGGTAGGACCGAGGGTGTGGTAGGGTGGTCCGTTTATAGTTGAGTAGGTGAGGGATCGTCCACGGGTGGTGGGGATGTAGTAGATGAAGTGTATGATGGGGTGGGGATGGTGGGGAAGATGGATCGGTAGGAGCCGTGGGAGTGGCGGATGTCGTGGGTGTTTGGGATAGGTGGAAACGTAGGGGTGATATGTCGGAGGTGTCGTCAAGAAATGAGTATGAGGGTGGCTCGGTAGGTGTAACAAATTTAAAAGGAAATGTGTTCTCGTCAAAGTTAACGTGACGGGATAGGATGATTTTGCGGGTCGATAGGTCAAGGCACCGATAACCCCTGTGATGTGATGGATACTCGAGGAAAACGCATGGTGTGGAGTGCGGTGAAAGTTTGTGTTGGGATTGGATGAGCGGGAAGCATTGACAACCGAATGTGCGGAGGTGAGTGTATGTGGGATGTTTGTTGTGGAGGCGGAATGTGGGAGTATCATTGTTGATGGATGTAGACGGGAGAATGTTAAGGAGATGGGTGGCCATGTATAGAGCTTCCACCCAATAGGTGGGTGGCATGTGAGCATGGAATAGGAGTGTGCGAATGGTGTTGTTGATTGTTCTTAACATGCGTTCGGATTTCCTATTTTGTTGGGAGGTATGTGGACACGAGAATCGAAATTGAATGTCGTGAGTGGAAAAATAGTCATGAAATTGTTTGTTGTTGTACTCACCTCCATTATCACATTGATAAGATTTTATGGTTTGATGAAATTGGTTTTGAATGTATGTGGAAAATTCTAGAAATTTGGAAAAAACGTCGGATTTATGTTTTAACGGGTACACCCAAAGGTAGTGAGTGTAATGATCCAAAAATATGACATAATATTTGAAACCGCTAAAACTCGTAATGGGTGAAGTCCACACATCGAATGAATAATGTCAAATGCATTCAAAACAATAGTATGAGAAGTACTAAAAGGAAGTTTAACTTGTTTGCCAAGTTGACATGCTTGGCACAAAATACCCGAAACAGGTTTATTACAAGTAATTGATTTATTGGAAATAAGAAATTGAAAAACATTGTTCCTGGGGTGACCAAGACGTTGGTGCCAAACGGACGGGCTGGTAGACACAAAGGCTTGAGGAGTGCGAGGAAGAACCGGGTAGAGCGGGCCATCACTATCACATCGGATTAAGGGTTGGCGGGTGCGGTAGTCCCTAACAGTAAAACCAAATTCATCAAATTCAATGGTGCATTTATTGTGTCGGGTAAACTTGCGGACCGAAATAAGATTTTTGATAATTGACGGGGTTATAAGGACATTGTGAAGGTATAAAGGCCGGTATTTGTTTTGTATGGGAAATGTGGTGTGTCCGGTCGCAATAACAAGTATTTTGGACCCGTCCCCAACAAGGATATGACGATATACATTCTTATCAATACGGGAACAGAGAATACCTTGGTTAGCGTGCACGTGATCCGTGGTGTCAGTGTCCATGATCCATTCGCCGGGTTCTTGGAGAGACATGGAGCTGAACATCTGAGGAAGAGCCGTTGGTTGTTGTTCGGGTCTGAACCAGTTCCATGGAGGAGGGACAGACTCGGTGATGGGCTGATCGGTGGTGTACTGCTGGGCCAGGGCAGATGCAGTAAAAAGGGCCTGTCCAGATGTTGGATTGCAAGGAGGTGGGCCGAGTAACCCATTTGGCGGAGGCCTAGGCTGTGGGCCGGCCCATGAGTAGGAGTTGTTGGGTCGCTGATTTGGGCTCCAATTTATTGAGTGTTGGGCTGGAGGAGGTACGTAGATCCAACCGTACTGAGCAAGTGGGCGGGACGGAGGAGCTGCAGCGGTGGTTTCCTGTTGCCGGCGGCGATTCTGATTACGCCGGTCCGGTCGGCGATCCTGGCGGCGCTGGTTATCAGAGGAGGTACCATGTAGAAGAGATGGAGAAGAGGCATCCCCTTGACCCAGGGTCGGTTTGTTTTGGTTAAAAGACATCCGTTGTTCTTCCAAGAGGAGTATGGATCAGGTTTGTTCAAAGGTTGGGAAGGGGATACGATGGCTGATGATACCAGCCACATTGTCATAGAGAGGGGGGAGACCGTTTACAGTGTACATAACAAGGTTCTTATCGGGTACCTTGGCTTGTGCGTCGAGATTTTCCAGGAGGTCAGCGATGGATTTTATTTTGGTGCAATAAGCTGTCATTGTGAGGTCTCCCATGGACACGTTTCGGAGTTCGGTGTCAAGGCGCATAACTCTTGCATCTTTGTTGTCTCTAAATAATTTTTCAATGTTGAGGCACACTTGGCGTGCATTCATATCCTTCTTGAGCACCATATTGAGAAGGTTTTGAGAGAGAGTTGAATAGATCCATCCCTTGACTGCAGCATCTACCTTTTTCCAGTTTGAATCAGTCGGTCTTGGTGTCGTATGGTCGTAGGTTTCATCGATGTGCTCAATTGCATCATATGCTTCACAGTGGGTCATAAACAACTCACGCCATGAGTCATAGTTCAGCCGTTCTAAGTCAAGAACAAGAGGAACATGAGATTTTATATTTGCAACACAGAAAACTTTGTGTGGAGGTGGAGGGTTCATAGCAGCCATGGCGCCGACAGAAGGTGAGGTAATCGGAAATTAGGGTTGATGGGTGGAGACGAAGACTAGAAAGAAGAAAGCGAGAAGATTGAGGAGAAGAATCAGGGGATTTGATCTGATACCATTTTGGGAATTGGAAATTAGACTTTCTCATTCAAAAAACGTAAACAATTACAATGGAGAATATATATACATACAACTCCACGCACACACGAAATGGGCCAGACAAAAGGTAAATTACAACTGGGCCAATTATGCAAAAATCATACAAATATATATATATATATATATATATATATATATATATATATATATATATATATATATATATATATATATATATATATATATATATATATATATATATATATATATACTATACAACTATACAACTACAACAACACCAACGGACCCGACCCGTCTATTGACCCAACATTCCTTCACACGCTCAGAAACCTGTGCCCCAATGGAGGTGTTGCTACAACGTGTGTAAATCTAGATACGGGCAGCCCAAACAGATTTGACACTTCATACTTTTCAAACTTGAGGAGCGGGCGAGGAGTACTTGAATCTAATCAACTGTTATGGGGAAACACTGCAACTCGAACATTGGCGCAACGGTTTCTTGGAATCAGAGGACTAATTGGGTTGACGTTCAACATTGAGTTTGCTAGATCAATGGTGAGGATGGGTAATATTGAGGTGAAAACTGGGACTCAAGGAGAAATTCGTAGGGTTTGTAGCGCATTTAATTGATCAATGACCGCTGTAAATCTATAGAAAAAATGGTAAACCGCATACTAAAATCTATATGGTTCATAGGCACAAGTGTTAATACTGTCGACATCTAGTCTAGCAACGTATTCCTAATAAATTAATCTTTAATATACATACTATCACTACAAGAATCGAAGGCTATAGGGACGACAAATTAATCTTTAATATACATACTATCACTACAAGAATCTTTAATACTGTCGACATCTAGTCTAGCAACGTATTCCTAATAAATTAATCATTGTCGTCCCTATAGCCCCTTCCAATGACATGTCATCGCTATAGCCTTCGTGCCTACAGGTTAGTCGCTATAGACCAAAAAATGTCGTCCCTATAGCCTTCGTCTCTATAGCCCAGCTATAGAGACGACATTTCGTGACTATAAAGTCGTTTCAAAAAAGGTTCGATTTCAAAATAACGGCTTTTAGTGACGAAAAGTCGTCCCTATAGCCCTAGCTATTGCGACGACATGTCGTCCCTATAGCCCCATCTATTGCGACGACTTATCGTTTCTATAGATGCACCTATTGCGACGACTTGTCGTCACTAATAGCCGTTAGAAAAAATTCGCATTATCTCTTGGGACGACATGTCGTCCCTATAGCCCAGGCTTTAAAGACTAAATGTCGTCCCTATAGCCACTGTACAGGTTCTTTTTATATTTTCCACAAAATGTGAAATTTTATATACATTAACAATTTAATTCTGCAAAATATAAAAACATGAATACTAAAACATTTAAAACAACATACCAATAACACATAACGTTAACATGTAAAATATTATACAAAAGTTGTTTGTCAAAACATGAATACTAAAACATTTAAAAGTTTTAATCAGTTTCACTTCTCTAGTGCAAACCAATGTAATGCTTTGCTGGCCTCTCCAGAAAGAGCAATGATTTTCTTTTTGGACATTGGTCGACATTGTGATGAAAACACAGAAAACTGCCTCTTTGGCATGCCATCATCCGTATTTCTATCAGGACGGTTGAATTTGGTTTGCATACCCTCAAGATACATGGAGCAAAATCTCAATGCTTCCTCTGCAACATAACCCTCTGCTATCGAACCTTCAGGTTTGGCTTTGTTTCTTACATAGGCTTTCAGTTTTTTCATGTATCTCTCAAAAGGGTACATCCACCTCATATACACATGCCCTCCAAGAATAGCTTCTTCAGGTAAATGTAGAATTAGATGGACCATTATGTCAAAAATGCAGGTGGATATATCAACTCCAAATTACATAGTATCTTTATGACCTCATTATGTGCATCGTACATATCTTTCACATTCACTGACCGTGCACAAAATTTTTTAAAAAATGTACAAAGGTCAATGATAGCTGTTGAAACATTTGAAGGCAAGCCAGCTCGGACCCCTATTGGTAGCAATCGTTGCATGAGTACGTGATGATCATGAGACTTTAAACCCATGACATTTGAAGCATTAGAAGGCACCTTATTCTTAAAGTTCGATCCAAAGCCATTGGGTAGTCTCACCTCTTTAATGAACTGACAGAAACGTACACGATCGGTTGGTTTGAAAGAGTAAGGAGGATGTGGTTGATGTGTCTTGTTGTTTTTCTGTTGCATCCATAGATCTTCGCAAATACCCAAATTTTCTAAATCTTTTCTTGCTTTTTGAGTGTCTTTTGATTTGTCGTTCATCACCAACGTACCTAATAAGCTCTCAGATACGTTCTTCTCTATGTGCATGACATCCAGATTGTGTTTTAGTTCAAGAGAATACCAATACTGAAGCTCGTAGAAGATACTCCGTTTGCTCCAATTGTACAATAGTTCAGTACGCTTTCTTTTCGGTTTCTTACCCCCAAACTTAGGATGTTTCCCTAGAAGACGGACCGAGACGCACTTCAACTGCTTTAATATTGCTGCGTTACTAAATCTTCTGGGAGGCCTTCTTGACTCTTTTTGGCCATTAAACAACAGACTGTCCCTCCATTTATGGTTGCTATGTAAGAATCGTCTGTGACTAACATAAGCTATCTTATTGGTTATACAGATCGATGGTGTGTCCTTGTTGCAAGTAGAACATGCCTTATAACCTTGACCACTCCATCCAGACAAACTGCTACGAGCTGGATAATCGTTGATCGTCCACAGCAATGCTGCACGCATCGTGAATAGAGTGTTGGTTGATGCATCTCTCATCTGGACTCTTTCGGTCCATAAAGTTTTCAACTCGTCCACTAGAGGCCTCAAAAACACATCAATGTCTTTCGTTGGTGATTTAGGGCCAGGGATTAACAGTGTCAGCATGAAAGAAGACTCTTTCATACATAACCACGGTGGTGTGTTGTACGTTGTCAATATTATCGGCCACATACTGTAAGGCTGAGTCATGTTACTAAATGGATTAAAGCCATCAGCAGCCAAACCCAAGCGGACATTCCTAGGTTCTTTGGCAAACTCAGGATATCTCTTGTCAAATTCTTGCCATGCCTTCCCATCAACCGGGTGACGCATCATACCATCATCTGAACGCCCAGTGTTATGCCAAGTCATATCTTTTGCAGTGAATCTGGAACTATACCTTCGACGAATCCTGGAAGTCAAAGGAAAGTAACGTAACACCTTCTGTGGCACTTTCTTCCCTTTTGTGTTTTTGTCAACCCATTCACTCTCTTCACAGACGGGACAATTCTGCAATGAGGCATTCTCCTTCCAATACAGAGCACAATCATTAACACAAGCATGGATAGATTGATATCCTAATCCAATCTTTCTCAGCTTCTTCTTTGCTTCATAGTGGGAAGCTGGAATCTTATTTTCTTTCGGGAACACAACTCTAAGAAACTCTAAAAGTTGGTCAAATGAACTGTCTGTCCATTTGTTGATAACATTAATGTGCATCATTTTTGCTAGAAAGTTTAGAGAAGACATCCAGTTACAGCCACGGTATAACTCCGTATTGAGCTCTTCAAACAATGCATCAAATTTCGGGTCCGCACCACTTCCCTCTTCGTTTCTATTTTCTTCAAATGTATCTTGCTCTGCCATAACATCATCTATTACGTCAAACATCTCATGCGTTGTTATAGTACGTCTTCTTGCAGCCCAAAGTGTGTCTAAATCAGAAGCAAGATATTCCTCGCCGTGATAAGTCCATATCTTATACGTCTGTTCAAAGCCACGATCATGTACGTGGTCGTAAATCGTAGACATAACGTGCCGGTACGAATTCACACAATCTCTACATGGGCAAAACGCTTCCCTTCATCGTCTACATGGTTCTTGGCAATCTCTATGAAGTTCATTAGACCTTCCAAGAACTCTGGAGACCGCCGATTTCGCTCTTTAATACAGATCTTATCGATTGTCATTACTGTTTCATTATTAAGACTTAGATCGTATGCATGCTAATTACTTTGTGTTTAGTTATAATAAGTTAGACTTTTTTTAGGATTTGTGTAAGTTGAGGCTGATTGGATGAATGCACCGTATGAACCCACTACATGTTTGTCTAAAGGTGGCCACCTAATCCACTTTTTAAATACTTTGTCTCATATGTGAATGAATATTATTAGATTGAGTATTTAAGAAAAAATCGACAGCATTTCCCCTTAACTCCCCAAGTATGCATTTGAAACGCAAACTCGTAGGAGTAAAGAGAAATGTGTATCGATTTTTCCTTAAATACTCAATCTGTAATATTCATTCACATCCTAAATGAGACAAAATATTTAAAAAGCAGTCCAAAAACGGGGACTGCCCGAAATGAATTTTTAAATTCATTTCGGGCGGGGATACAACTAAGGTTAATGCAATGCATGTTTATGTATATATATATATATATATATATATATATATATATATATATATATATATATATATATATATATATATATATATATATATATATATATATATATATATATATATATATATATATATATATATATATATATATATATATATATATATATAGGGTTAGGTTCTATTGAGAACTCAAATATTCATAAGATCTTGAGAACTCATTCTGATTGGTTAGATCATAAAAGGGCATGATAGTCATTTACCAAAAATCTCATTTAATTCTGATTTTTTTATTTTTGGCAACAAAATAACCATTCCTAAAATCAAGCTTATTAAATTTGAATTTTCAAATTTAAAAAAAAATCAAATTTTTGTTTTTTTAAAATCAGACTTTTTTTTTAATTTGACAAAAAATAAAATTTTATTTTTTTAATTAGATTTTTGAAATTTAAAAGACATAAATTTTTTTTGCATGTGCATATATACATGTTTGCATATATACATGTTTGCAGGTATTTTTTTAATAGAATGTATATATGCATAATCAAATTTTTGAGTAGTGCATTTTTTAGTAGAATGCATAATTGCATATTTAACTTTTTACATTACATTTTCCAGGGATGCATACATGCACATTTAATAACATTTCGTAAAAAACACACAAAAAATATTCGTATTTCATAATATTCGGATATCATACTACCAATTTATTAAAAACACTAATATACAACTGTTTTGAACATTACATACAAAAAATATACAAAATACAATGATAATTCATGATATCTTCATTTTTCAGTTTTCACTCCTTCAATTTGCTCGATAAATTCTTCAAAATCTGCGAGAATGTTAATAGAAATTGATATAAATATATATTCAAAAACATTAAAATAAATACATACATGCATATACGCATATGAACAAATGCACATCTATTTATGTATATATGCAAAATATGCATACATGTGTACATGAACAAATTGATATACATATGCATATGTACACATACGTTTAATACACATATGCATATATGTTTTTGCATATATACTCACATTTGAACAGACATATGCACATTTAACTTTTATGCATATGTGCACATATGCACACATATGTACACACACGTTTTTGCACATATGCACATATGCACATGTGCACATATGCACATACGCATTTATGTATATATGCACATATGTACATGTCTATATACCTTTGTACACATGTGTTCACATTTGAACAATAAACATAAACGCATATACAACTGTGCATATATTTTTATGCACATGTATTTTCTTTTTTAACGAACATATGTACATATGCATTGTAAAAGTACAAACCTATATTACAACTTGCAATGATGAAATACTATAAAGGAGAGAGTAAGTGAATTGACTCACTACAGGACTGTAACTCCTCATTCCAATCTCTTTGCATGCCAATTAACTCACTCCTAAAGGAGAGATTAATTGAATTTTCTGCTCTAGCTGCATCACGTCTATGATCTACATCATGCAATCAAAACAGAATTAACATCAAAAGAATAGAATTAATCAAGAAAAACAATATATATTTATTTTACTTGGAACATGGTGTAATCCCAGCCACAAAATTGGAGGCAACAATGATTGGATGTTTTCAAATAGATATGCACGCCTTGCGTTCCAACATCTCACAAAAAGCTTCAAATTGGTACTTCTTCAGTTCTTGCAATGTCCACCAGCCTGTAACAAAACAAACGAAAGAGGAAAGATCTGAATCAATAAATCAAATTCGCATCAGAAACTAGAAAGGTAAATTTGTTCAATTTCAGTCAGGCATTTCATCGAATGGGTGGTATGCATACATGTTCTTTATGGTTAAATGTTTGTTGGAACATGAAAACAAAATTAAATCAAATGGATGATGGGAGATAGGTGTGATATCTACAAATATCAACGTTGCTTCATCAATAACTAAATTAGAATAAAAAAACAAAAAATAAGGGGAATTGTGTGGTTAGATGAATTAGTCAAAACTCAATCCAATGAAGGTCTGAACGTGCTTGAGGCCGGCACTGTTGTTGTCTTTCCGGTCACAGGAGTCTTTTGGTTTTCTGATACCGAACAACCCCTTCAACTACCGTGTTACTCTGCCCATTATTCTTCCAGAATCTGAGAACATACAAGAGAGAGATCAATATCTGGGAAACTGATTTCCTAACAAAACTCGTGAATCACTAAATCAGAACCCGTGTATCGCTAAATCAAAACCAGATCTCGGTAAATCTGAATTTTAAATTCAAGATAAAATAAGAAATTACCTTAAATCAAATCCAAAACTCGGAAGTGGTACCAGATGAAGGATGGGATTGAGAATCGGAAGACCGTGTTACCAGATGAAGGTTGTGATTCAAAATCGGAAGACGATTGACTTTGCATCTACAGTTTGAACGGAAATGGTGGGTGCCGCTTATTTCAGTGATTGATTTCGTGGTTCAAGGGATCTTGAGGAAAGGTGAGTCGGTGATTTCGTGGCACCGTACCTGTATGTCTTTGAGTCCGTTCGATGGTGGAGGATGCAGGTAAGGTAGAAGCCAGTGATGTATGAAGTGTTAGTGGAGGATGACGGTGGCGAGGGAGGGAAGGCAACTTCAGAGAATAATAGAGAAAGAGAGAGAGGGGTGACCGGAGATATGAGAGAGAAGGTGAAGCCGAGTTTGTGGAGCATTTGTTGAACGATGAAGACGAAGGAGAGAGAGAAAGAGGGATATCTTCCTTTTTTAATGATAGTTAATTAGGCTGATTTTTAGGGTGATTAATTCTTGTACAGATTTGCCCTTCTGAACTTATTTAAAAAACCTAATATACCATTGAATTTGCTTATAATTACAAATATACCATTATTGATCTTAGCCATCAAAAATTTTGATCTAATGGACCAGATTGGGTTCTCAAGATCTCAGGATTTTTTGAGTTCTCAATAGAACCTAACTCTATATATATATATATATATATATATATATATATATATATATATATATATATATATATATATATATATATATATATATATATATATATATATATATATTTCAACTATGGTTTATAATTGTTTATTTATTTATTTTAAAAATGATATCTTTTATATGTATATTTGTTTTTACAACTAAGGTTTATAATTGCTTAGCACGGCCTTAATTGTTATAATTGTTTATTTATTTATTTTTAGAAACATGTCTTTTATATGTATATGTGTTTTTAGAACGATATTTATGAGTGTGAATTGGAAAAAACGCAGCAAGTTAGCAATCTCCAAGGGTTATTTTGAAACTTTGACATAGATAGAAATTCTTTACAATATAGTCCTATTCAACCTCATAATAAGCAGTTAATGGACACTTTAAGAAGTTTGAACCGTACAAAATCCAACAAAAACCATGTACACGCACAAAATGACAAGAATAGCTAATAAAAATCTGATTTGGAAATATTTAGCAAGTTACAAAGTGCAGGGGCAATTTTGAAAAATATTTAGACTTAAAAAATTCTTACATAATGGTCCTAATTCTCGTTATTAGCTGAATTTCAGAACATATCACGCCACAATACACAATTAAAGTTGCATATACCTTGTTTAACACATGATTTGTAGCTAATTTCTCATGCATGTTTCAAAAAAAATTACAAAAAAGGTCCTAAAATTCTGTTTAACACCTCCTACGGGAACACATTACTCCCTAATTGAGTTATAAGCTAGTAATCAACACATAAAATATATACAAAGGCATATGGAGCTTGGTAAAATCAAAAAATCAGAATTACTAACCAATTTGGTTGATTTTCTGCTGCAAACGGAAAAACCGGTGACCCCCAAGCCTTCAACCTCCGGAATCCGGCCACCACTCGACCCAGAGAAGAGAATCTGAACTGTTTCTTCAACATCCCATAAAAAATCGAACTAAACATTCGGTGGAATATAGAAATCGAGAGAAGAAAACCAAGAGAAAGAAATAGAGAAAAGGAGATACCGAGAGAAGAGATGAGAAGCACGTGACCTTCCCCCACTGTCACCGGAGCAACCCACAGCCACCGGAAAACGTCTGGAACCGCCGGAGCTACCCACACACGACAAACATGAAAAATCACACAATTAACTCGTTTTTATGGTTCACAGGCGGTTTTAGGACCGATTTCATACCTTTCTTGGCCGGAAAATTACACTTCTCGACGGTTCAAAAACACAGACGCCGGAAATCGCATCTGGAATCGAGAGAGCTTGTGGAGAGATGCGACTGTGGTTCCTGTGGTCGTCTGATGGATTTAGGGCTTTTCGGAGGCTATAGAGACGACAAGTCGTCTCTATAGAGATAAGAAGTCGTCTCTATAGCTCCAGCAATCCGACGTGGTTTCGTTAAATGAAATAAATATTAAAAATTGATTTATTGCAACTAAAAGTCGTCGCTATAGCCATTTCAGATACCGCGAGAATTTTTGTGTTCCCGCTTCACCCTATTGCGACGACATATAGTCGCTATACCAAGAGAACTGAATTTAACTGGATACCCTATAGGGACGACATGTCGTCTCTATAGGGTTCGACGACAAAAATAAATAAATATGTATATTTTTCATCTATTGTAACGTAACGTCGTCCCTATAGCTATTTAGAAAACCGACAAATAATTTTTATTTCCCGCATCACCCTACTGCGACGTCGTTTCGTCGCTATACCCTTAAAAGTCCAAACTTGTGTTTTGACCCTATAGAGACGACATGTCGTCTCTATAGGTTGCCCTATTGCGACGACTAATGTCGTCCCTATAGGGTTCGTACCTACAGCCTCAATTTCTTGTAGTGTGTGTTTCTTCCGGTGTTTACGTGTATGTTACTATCGTAACATAGAATTAATTAATACACCAAAAGTTGGTTATTATAATTTATAACCAATTTTGTCTGCGTGTCTCATATATCTTTGTAGTAATGGAGGTGTTTTCTCAAAACAAGATACCCCTCTTCATGATGGTCTTCAATTATATTTTCGCGAACTATTCCACTCTAACTCAAAGAGCAATAAACTTTGAAACTGAACACAGTAAAAAATTATTTGATTCCTTATTATAATTTGTTAAAAACTCTCTTACTTGGGGACAAGCAAGGCACAAGTGTGGGGTGTTTGACAACGCCTAGTGATATCAAGTATTTTAGGCGTTGTTGAGCCCTGTTCTTGATGAAATTATATCAGATATGTCTGGGTATTCTCACTTTTCGTGCCAGGGCTTGTTTGGAGAAAAAGAATGGAAACAGGGACTAAAAGCGTGCAAAACGAAGAAGTTTGGAAAAGAATGAAAAATCAAGGAAACTCGTACGCACGCCGCGGATCTATGATATGCGCGACGCGGGCTTAAGGCGGTGTAACACATTCAAATGCGGAAGAAACGGGAAAAGATTAGTACGCGCGCTGCGGATTCTTCATCTGCGCGGCACGACTGCGGGAAATTTACAAGTATAAATAGATGCAATTTCAGCCGAAAACCCTAGCAAAGACCGGGTGTAAAATCGACCTTGAAGTTCTTTGACTCCAAGATTTCGTTTCAGCAACATCTCAATTGGTATTTCATGTTTTTGAATTTAATTTCCTTTTAGTATCAAGTAGTAATTGTAGCTAAGGTCCTTGGGAGTGACAACCACTGGCCTTGAGCACTTTAGGTTTCTGTTTTATGACATTTTGTTACTGTTTTGGTGTTTGGATATTGAGTTTGATGAATAAGAATCATTTGGTTATAAGTAATATTGGTATTTCGGTGTTTTGGATGTTTGTTTGTGTTTTTGATTATTGATTTGTGTTTGGATCTTGTTTTGACCATGTTGGGACTGTTTTCCCTTGCTGAAATCAGTAGCTAATTAGGTTAATTTTTTAGGCATTAAACATTGGCTAGTAACTGTTCAGTAGAACTTTAGTTAGTAGCTAGTTTATGCTTGCTTGGTTTTGCTTAGTTTGGATGCCTTTGATTGCTTCTGATTCAGAGATGCACTTCTGATTTCAGAAAGTGACTAGGTTCATTTGAGCTTAGCTTAGCTTGGCTTGAGTTTGTTTGATCATTGCTTTAGGGTGTTAGTAATTAAGAAGATAGAAACTAGATCCTCCGACTGTAGCGTGACACTACTAGTTGGTAATCTGTCACTTAGTCTAACCACGAAGCTCCTGCGGATCGACCCTGACTACCACTATACTAGTGTGTGTTAGGTTTTTCTTTATTTTTGACCGCACGACGACCTAGGCGTGTCACACCACTTCCCTCTTCGTTTCTATTTTCTTCAAATGTATCTTGCTCTGCCATAACATCATCTATTATGTCAAACATCTCATGCGTTGTTGTAGTACGTCTTCTTGCAGCCCAAAGTGTGTCTAAATCGGAAGCGGGATATTCCTCGCCGTGATATGTCCATATCTTATATGTCTGTTGAAAGCCATGATCATGTACGTGGGCGTAAATCGTAGACATAACGTGCCGGTACGAATTCACACAATCTCTACATGGGCAAAACGCTTCCCTTCATCGTCTACATGCTTCTTGGCAATCTCTATGAAGTTCCTTAGACCTTCCAAGAACTCTGGAGACCGCCGATTTCGCTCTTTAATCCAGATCTTATCAATTGTCATTACTGTTTCATTATTAAGACTTAGATCGTATGCATGCTAATTAGTTTGTGTTTAGTTATAATAAGTTAGACTTTTTTTAGGATTTGTGTAAGTTGAGGCTGATTGGATAAATGCACCGTATGAACCCACTACATGTTTGTCTAAAGGTGGCCACCTAATCCACTTTTTAAATACTTTGTCTCATATGTGAATGAATATTATTAGATTTAGTATTTAAGAAAAAATCGACAGCATTTCCCCTTAACTCCTCAAGTATGCGTTTGAAACGCAAACTCGTAGGAGTAAAGAGAAATGTGTATCGATTTTTCCTTAAATACTCAATCTGTAATATTCATTCACATCCTAAATGAGACAAAATATTTAAAAAGCAGTCCCAAAACGGGGACTGCCCGAAATGAATTTCTAAATTCATTTCGGGCGGGGATACAACTAAGGTTAATGCAATGCATGTTTATGTTTATATATATATATATATATATATATATATATATATATATATATATATATATATATATATATATATTTCAACTATGGTTTTTAATTGTTTATTTATTTATTTTAAAAATGATATATTTTATATGTATATTTGTTTTTACAACTAAGGCTTATAATTGCTTAGTACGGCCTTAATTGTTATAATTGTTTATTTATTTATTTTTAGAAACATGTCTTTTATATGTATATGTGTTTTTAGAACGATATTTATGAGTGTGAATTGGAAAAAACGCAGCAAGTTAGCAATTTCCAAGGGTTATTTTGAAACTTTGACATAGATATAAATTCTTTACAATATAGTCCTATTCAACCTCATAATAAGCACTTAATGGACACTTTAAGAAGTTTGAACCGTACAAAATCCAACAAAAACCATGTACACGCATAAAATGACAAGAATAGCTAATAAAAATCTGATTTGGAAATATTTAGCAAGTTACAAAGTGCAGGGGCAATTTTGAAAAATATTTAGACTTAAAAAATTCTTACATAATGGTCCTAATTCTCGTTATTAGCTGAATTTCAGCACATATCACGCCACAATACACAATTAAAGTTTCATATACCTTGTTTAACACATGATTTGTAGCTAATTTCTCATGCATGTTTTAAAAAAAATTACAAAAAAGGTCCTAAAATTCTGTTTAACACCTCCTACGGGAACACATTACTCCCTAATTGAGTTATAAGCTAGTAATCAACACATAAACTATATATAAAAGCATATGGAGCTTGGTAAAATCAGAAAATCAGAATTACTAACCAATTTGGTTGATTTTCTGCTGCAAACGGAAAAACCGGTGACCCCCAAGCCTTCAACCTCCGGAATCCGGCCACCACTCGACCCAGAGAAGAGAATCTGAACTGTTTCTTCAACATCCCATAAAAAATCGAACTAAACATTCGGTGGAATATAGAAATCGAGAGAAGAAAACCAAGAGAAAGAAATAGAGAAAAGGAGATACCGAGAGAAGAGATGAGAAGCACGTGACCTTCCCCCACTGTCACCGGAGCAACCCACAGCCACCGGAAAACGTCTGGAACCGCCGGAGCTACCCACACACGACAAACATGAAAAATCACACAATTAACTCGTTTTTATGGTTCACAGACAGTTTTAGGACTGATTTCGTACCTTTCTTGGCCGGAAAATTACACTTCTCGACGGTTCAAAAACACAGACGCCGGAAATCGCATCTAGAATCGAGAGAGCTTGTGGAGAGATGCGACTGTTCCTGTGGTCGTCTGATGGATTTAGGGCTTTTCGGAGGCTATAGAGACGACAAGTCGTCTCTATAGAGATAAGAAGTCGTCTCTATAGCTCCAGCAATCCGACGTCGTTTCGTTAAATGAAATAAATATTAAAAAATGATTTATTGCAACTAAAAGTCGTCGCTGTAGCCATTTCAGATACTGCGAGAATTTTTGTGTTCCCGCTTCACCCTATTGCGACGACATATAGTCGCTATACCAAGAGAACTGAATTTAACTGGATACCCTATAGGGACGACATGTCGTCTCTATAGGGTTCGACGACAAAAATAAATAAATATGTATATTTTTCATCTATTATAACGTAACGTCGTCCCTATAGCTATTTAGAAAACCGCCAAATAATTTTGATTTCCCGCATCACCCTACTGCGACGTCGTTTCGTCGCTATACCCTTAAAAGTCCAAACTTGTGTTATGACCCTATACAGACGACATGTCGTCTCTATAGGTTGCCCTATTGCGACGACTAATGTCGTCCCTATAGGGTTCGTACCTACAAACTCAATTTCTTGTAGTGTTGTGTTTCTTCCGGTGTTTACGTGTATGTTACTATCGTAACATAGAATTAATTAATACACCAAAAGTTGGTTATTATAATTTATAACCAATTTTGTGTGCGTGTCTCACATATCTTTGTAGTAATGGAGGTCTCTTCTCAACACAAGATACCCCTCTTCATGATGGTCTTCATAGCCACCATGACCAGCGTGGCAAAAGGGCAATGCACCGGAGTTGGCTTCTACAGGACCTCCTGCCCAAGGGCGGAAGACATGGTGTAGTCTGCTGTCCAGTCTGCTGCATGGTCCAACCGAGCAATCCCACCTGGTTTATTACGAATGTTCTTTCACGATTGCTTTGTTAATGGGTGCGATGCCTGTATTCTAATTAATCAATGATGGATGATGGATGTTAATGCGAATCTATAAGGGTTGATGGGCATAAATTGTTAATACACTTTCAATACCTATTTACGAGAAAAGTTTTAAAATACATATCATTAATAAACCTTAGTTTTTCCAATTGGTTACCTTGATTTTATTAGTTATGGTAGTATATATCAATATCAATACGTGTTTGAAAATGTGATAACACGATTCTTCAAGATTCATTATGAAGATTTAGAAGCTGGTGGGTGTAAAGAATATATAAAAACAAAGTTGGTAAGGGAGGTTGTGTGTGACTCCCAAGTAGGCTATTTAATTAATTTGAGACACAGACTTGTCATTTAATGCGTTAATTGACGATTCCCAGATTTAAGCAATTATATCCATGAAGTTGAATGTATTCTTAAATTAATCAAAATCTTGACTTTGTATGCTTTGTCGTCGGTCAATGATTTGTATATACATCTTTAAACTCTATTTTAATGAACTAGGATAGTGATTGAGGTTTGCTAAAAATATACAATTTTTTTTACCATAAATACTAACCCAATATTTTACTTTTATATAAAAATGTTTACTTGATAATTTAATATTATTTTTATTAAAAAAACACTTTTAATAATTAGACATATCATTACGTTTACACTCTTAATAAAGTAATAATTATTTTTTTTACATAAAAAACACTCTAATCATTAACTATTTATTAGTAGCCAATGACTTTCAGCCTAGTTGGTTTGATGCATTCGGGTTATATACTCATTTGGGGCGAAGGTCGGAGGTTCGACTCCTGACTAGAGCATATGTGGATGATTTTTCCTAGGTGAAGTCAACAGGTAAGAGAGGGGAAAGGTGCGTGCTTCCGGGATACCGGCTAAATGCCGAGCCGGTTTATCACGCCCGAGTACATTCAAAATTACTGCCCAGTCCAAAAAAAAATATTTATTAGTTTTTTACTTTTTATAAGACCTATTTTAGAATTAATTAATTATTGAATACATAAATATAAAAATATGAGATAAAAACAAAACATGCATTTTTTAGTTGATAACACATAATATTTTTTTTTTTAATTATCGAATACATAAAAAGAAAAAAACTGAGACAAAAAATAATAACATTTAAAAAAACCTTTATAGTTATAAATTCTGCTCCAGGATTACGAGGTCTCAATTGTCGATAAAGTTTCAGACGTGTGATATACTCAGTTTTTCATCCAGCTACACACCGGGCTTTGTGGCGGCTCCAGTAACCCGAAATGGTAGGCATCAGAAAATCTCCTTTTAATTGTACCATCACCTAATGACTGTCATATACAAGTGAAACCGTAATCATCCGATGGTATGAAAATTCTTCCAAACCTTTCCAAAAAGGAAAGACAGTTAAGGAGCCCTGCTTGGTTAAAAAAAAGTAATGACAAAATCCAATTTGTTCGCAATCAAGAAACCTGTTAAAGGCATAATCATACAATGTTTTGGTGGTGCGGACATTTGAAAGAAAGATAATGGCATATGTAGTTCAATGATTCATCATTGAAAACTCTAGTATAAGCATCGTAGTTACTACATAACTTGTTTAACAGATGTCGCATATCGAGCCACCGATCTTCGCATACCTAAGACAAACAGCTATTGCTCGAAATCCATAATTTCCATCACCCATGGCATTTTGTATAGGTGAGATGTAAGGATGAGACATAGATGAAATTTCATTCATTAGTGGATGAATGTAGCATGATGAAGGCTCTTCATTCAAGTTTGGAATTTCAGTTACATATGAACTATGTCTAGCCGGTTCCTCGTCTGATTCGATTAGATCCAACCCAACATATTTTGACGTGGTTGAATAGCTACATCTTCTGGGAGATTGATTTATAACATCAACTCGTTTTTGTTGTTGCTTCTTCAAGCTTGGTCATCCATCCGTATTATTCTTTGTACTACGGGTTCTTTAAGGATTGTTTTACTTAGACAGACAAAATCTTGTAGCATACTTAACATGGTTTTCTTCATGGCTTGCGACTGCTGAGTGAAGGTTTCTTCAAACATTTCTAAATCACTTTCACTACGGATATCCTCATTTTCCATAAAATCGATGGTGATAAATCAAGCTTTCTCCAGAATACATATATCGAATCTAATGGAATACACTCACCTGCATTGGAATACCATTAATTTAAAAAAAAGAAATATATAAAAAATTTTAAAAATAGTTATTGAATATACACATCTGAATTCAAGTAAGATGATAGCATGTATGAACATGGTAAGCCACAATTATGACGTAGTTTACAACCACGGTTTGAAGAGTTGAGTTGATGTGCAAGCAACTACTGAATTTCCCCGACAAGTATATCTAGAGCTTCGAGTGAGACGAATGCCTGAAACTCTTTAAAAAACGACAAGTTGTGTTCGTGTTTATGAATAATGATACTCTTTTGTTAGGAAATTGATTGTGTTGAGATTCTATATCCGAAGTCAATAAGTTCCTGTCTGAAGGTATCGACTGATCCGAAGATGGTTTTTTGATACGAAGATTGCTAGCTGTAATATTTTGTACTTATCTTTAGAAGTTAGCGATAATGTCTAGGGTTTCTATACTTATCTGTAATTAATGGGCTTTGTACGTTTAGTCCATCATGTGTTAGTATTTAAACGTCTATAACCCTAGATAGTTATTACGGTCGATAGAACACTTGCATAGATTCATTGTAACGATCTTAATAGTTGCTCATCTTTTGATTTGGAGCGCTATCTTTTTACGGTGAATACAATCATTCCACTTGTTGAATATTCAAACTTATTGTTCAAAGTTATTTGCTTTATTCGTGTTTTGATCTTAAAAGTGGTATCAGAGCGGGTTGTTTTGCGGATTTTTTACCGAGTTCTGAATATATGCCTTGATTCGTGGTTCCAGTTTGTTCTTGGATCCACACTTCCGTGTTTCAAAGTCCAGATCTTGGTTGATTCTCTACAACGATCCAAAATTTTCAATGGCTCATAACATCAATAATGCAATGATGAATTACGTTGCTTTGCTTGGTTCTAGTAACAAAGCTCCCATGTTAATTCCCGAATTTTACGATCAGTGGGCAGATCATATGGAAGATCATCTTTCCGGAATTGATGAAGACCTCATGCGATCAATTAAGATGGTCCCTTCAATGCCAATGTCCCGACTAGATTTGCCGCCAAATCTGGTGAAGCCACTACACCTCCAGTTGAGACTGAAGCCACCATCGCTACTAATAAGAAGTTGATCAAGAATGACAAGCGATGTATGCATGAATTAAAGAGTTTTCTACCTCCTGTCGCCTTCAACCTGATCCGAGGATCCAAATCTGCAAAAGAAATCTGGGACAAGCTGAAGATACAATACGAAGGTAATGATGTTATGAAAAAGAGTATCGTTAATAATATTCTTGCTGAATTTAGTAACTTCAAACAACTGGAGAATGAGAAGATAGACCAGACCTTTAAAAGGTTCAATGACGTGGTCTATGAATTGGAAAAGTATGGTGTTTCAAAGACTTCGCATGAAACAAACTTCAGGTTCGTGCAATGTCTGCGAAGTGAATGGAAACAAATCACCATGATAGTGCGAGCCCATGAACGAATTAACTCTTACTCGTTAGAGGAACTCTACAATCTGCTTAAATCCTACGAGTACGATGTTGAAAAAGGCGAACGAGAAGAAAGAAAGAGTCAAGGATGAGGCTTACTATGCGAAGAAACTGGAAGAAGTTCGTGCAAAGACGCAGAGTCTTTCTCTTATGGCTCAAAAGGGAGGAGATGGTACCTATCAGATCTGGTCATCTGGTTCAGATGATGATGAAATCCGAAGACCTACACATGGTGCAATGTTTGCTACATATACTGGTTGCAGTATATGGTCGGAAGATGATGAGTCAGACAATGAAGAAGAAAGCAACATTGCTGGTCTCTGTCTCATGGCACAAGGAGCTACCTCACCATCAAACTCTCGCCATACCATTCCAGAACAGGTATCGCTCTTGCTTTAAAACTTTAATGTTCCAGAAGAATATTTTATAAAAGATCTTATTGAAATTACTTTTGACTGTCTGTATATGAATCAACTACTTGTTTCAGCAAATACTGATGCGTGTCAAGCAAGGGATGAAGTAACTTCGCTTAAGGGAAAACTAGAAGGAGTGCGTGGTGCTTTAGGGAAGAGTCTGTTACGAATAGAGATTTTAGAAGAAAGTAGAGAACAATAAAGAGAAAATAATGAGATTTTGTTGAAACAAAGAAATGTTTTTTGTGAAATTGCTAAAATATTGTATTCTCATATTACTCGAATTTACCATTCTTCTGATATTTCTTTAGATCATCATAAAAAGCTTTTTCCATTTATTGAGTTTAAGTTACAAGATGTAGATACTATTTCATACGAATGTGAGTCTATTGTGTCATCTACTGACATTCCAAACGAAACTTATGCTCATGGAATTGTGCCTTTTGAAAAAAAAAATCAAGCTCTAATGATCTTCTAAAAGTAATGGATAACTCTATACCCACCATTCCTCTAGTTGATAAATCTGCTTCTGTGAATGTTAATGTGAATGAACAAGCTTCGGATGATATTGTTTGTCAAAATGACTCTTATGATTATGATTCTGATATTGAGGAAATATACTACATTGATTTATCTCAACAAAAATCCTCTTCAGTCTGTTCCTCCACTAAAAATGAATCTTGTGCAACCGAAGAGAGCAAAAATACTTCAAAGAATTTTTAAAGCTGCTCTTATGAGGTTACAAAATATTCTTCAGATGATGAATCTAGGTCCATCCATGTTCTTGATACTTTGGTTGATTTTACAAAATTCTCAAGTGATAAAACCAAAATGTTTGTCGAACTTGCATGCACGTATCCTAAGGTTGCTAACTTTAAAAATATGGTTTTTATTAAAGGAATAAATCTTGAGGAGAGTAGTGGCTCTCAATAATGAAACAAGACAATGAGACTGTTACACCTGAAGGGTTCTTCTCAACTGATAAAATGCTTCATAACAATTTAAATGAAAATATGGACGTCAAGATCAATATTCGAAAACAAGAAATGTATCAGTTGAAGAACTCCCTCAGACGTAATACTCCAAAATTTTCAAATGTCAGAAGAGAATCCAGTGAAACAACCTCTTTTGTAAAATATAAACAATTTTATGATAATAGACGAAGAAGGAATTATCGTGATTCTCAAAATAAACAAAAGGAATTTCGAAATCAACAGGTTGTTTTCGAACCAAACAAACCTATCTGTTTCAACCAAAAATTGAAAATTCTTCAAAGAACATTTTCACTAACGGAAGCAACCTGGTCGACACGTTTCATGTATGGTCAGACAAAAACATAGATCTTTTCAAAGATAGAAACTTAACCATACAAGATTTCAAATTGGCTTACGAAGAATTTCTATGCGAATCTACTTAATGTAGCTCTTCGTCTGGAAAGACTTCCACTTCAAAGAAAAAGTGGGTTCCCGTCAAACAAACAAATTCACCACTAGTTAAACCTAAAGAACAAAAACTGAAGAAATTTATGTAATAGATACCAAAATTCATTCCAATGCAAATATCTGAATCTTCTCTTATCTCTCAAATTGCTTCTACATCAGGAACCAAAAAGGATGATTTGGTTGAATCATGGATCGATGATCTGAATACTTACCCTCGAGGACCCAAACCATGTTGGGTACCTGAACTGTCTCTCTGATTTGTAGGTATTATGGGATGAGCAGTATGATAAGGAATGGTACATTGATAGTGGCTGCTCAAGACACATGACAGGGAGAATTGAGTATTTGAGGGATTTTAGAAGTTAACATGACGGAGGTGATGTGATGTTTGGGAATAACGAGACTTGTCCCATTAAAGGATATGGGAAGATTACAAATGGAACATTCACAATCAATCGAGTTGCATACGTAGATGGTCTTAAGCATAATCTAGTTAGTGTTTCCCAACTTTGTGTAGGAACTGGGTTAAATGTAAAATTCGATGAAGCTGGAAGTGTTATTAAGAAGAAGGACTCCAAGAAAATTCTGCTCAAATCCAAAAGGAAGGGTGAAATGTATCCACTAGACATGAAGCCAATCGTAGGGGATCTTTCCATTTTCCTGCTCTTAAAGGAGCCTTCGGATCTCAGCTGGCTATGTCATCGAAGACTATCTCATTTGAACTTCAAGAACATCAACAAGCTCATTGCACTTGATCTAGTTCGAGGGATGCCAACACTAAAATTCGATTATGACAACCTGTGCGCTGCTTGTGAACATGGGAAGCAAAAAGGTCAAGCTCATCCGATTACCATAGACTCAAAGATCATAGAACCACTCGAGCTATTTCACATCGATCTATGTGGTCTATCCACTGTAGAGTCTCTTGGTGGCAAGAAGTATATCCTGGTGATAGTAGACGACTTCTCAAGGTTCACATGGGCAATCTTTCTACGACAAAAATCAGATACTTGTGTTGAGCTCATCGCATTCATCAAGCAGATTGAACTTCATCTCAAGAAACCTGTAAGAGCGATCCGAAGTGACAACGGCACAGAATTGAATAACCATTTCATAGACACGTTACTTAAAGAGAAGGGGATCACTTACAACATCTCTGCCCCCTACACTCCACAACAAAATGCAGTTGTTGAACGAAGGAACAGATCACTATGTGAAGCAGCCAGAACAATGCTTGATTATGCTAATCTATCGATGTATTTTTGGGCTAAATCCGTGGCCACTGCTTGCTTCACACAAAACCGCTCTTTTATCCACCGACAATTCAATATCACACCATACGAAGTCATCAATAGGAGGAAACCCAATGTAAAATTTTTCCATGTCTTCGGATGCAGATGTTTCATCATGAAACTAAAAGAAGGCTTAACAAAGTTTGCATCCAAGTCTGATGATGGTGTCTTTCTGGGCTACTCTCACTCATCTAAAGCATATCGTGTTCTGAACAAGAAAACCACGAAGATAGAAGAAATGTTCAATCTGACCTTCGACGATCATCACATAAAGAAATCTGAAACCATCTTTCTAGATCATCTATCTTTCCAGAATCTCCAACCGAAGTGATTCCTCTTGACTCATTTAACCTTGATTTCTCGTTTTTGTTTGACAGTCCTATCGAGCAATTGATGCTGAATCCAATGTGAAGGACAATACCACACCAGAAATCAACAAGCTAAATGATGATCAACCAACTGCTGAATCTATAATGGAAAAGAATCCTTCGGTTGAGGGGAAGCATCAGACAACAAACCCAAATGATCCTTCGGTTGAGGGGGAGCCATCAAATACCTCTTTTGAGGATACACCTGCTCCAATCGAGGGGGAGCTAGCAAATACTTCATTGAATGATCAATCCGCTCCAGTCGAGGGGGAGCCACCAACTTCTGATGCTCCAAACGAAGACAGCCTGTCAACTTCGGATTATCCATCTGATACAAAAGAAGTGCAGGGTGAAACGCTACCCAAATATGATCTAGCTTATCCACCCCTCGACAAATGGACTCGTAACCATCCGAAGACACAGGTAATTCGTAATCCATGTGAAAAGGTACTTACTCGCTCACAATTAAGAGAAAAGCAAAAAGAAATAAACAAGAGATCAGAGTTTTACATGTTTAATGTTTTCATTTCCAAAGTTGAACCTAAAAACGTGAAAGATGCTTTTCAACACTCAGATTGGGTTGAGGCCATGCAGAGTGAGTTAGCCGAATTTGAAAGAAACAAAGCATTTAATTCCTAAACCAGTGACAACGCCTAGTGATATCAAGTATTTTAGGCGTTGTTGAGCCCTGTTCTTGATGAAATTATATCAGATATATCTTGGTATTCTCACTTTTCGTGCCAGGACTTGTTTGGAGAAAAAGAATGGAAACAGGGACTATAGGCGTGCAAAAGGAAGAAGTTTGGAAAAGAATGAAAAATCAAGGAAACTCGTACGCGCGCCGCGGATCTATGATACGCGCGACGCGGGCTTAAGGCGGTGGAACACATTCAAATACCGAAGAAACGGGAAAAGATTAGTACGCGTGCCGCGGATTCTTCATCTGCGCGACGCGGCTGCGGGAAATTTGCAGATATAAATAGATGCAATTTCAGCCGAAAACCCTAGCAAAGACCGGGTGTAAAATCGACCTTGAAGCTCTTTGACTCCAAGAATTCGTTCCAGCAACATCTCAAGTGGTATTTTTATGTTTTGGATTTTTATTTCATTTAGTTAGATATTTGTAAGCTTAGTTTGTATCCTTGGGAGTGACAACCATTGATACCAAGCTTTAGGTTTCTGTTTTATGACATTTTGTTACTGTTTGGATGTTTGGAAGTTGGATTTGATTAATGAGAAGCATTTGGTTACAAGTAATCGTAGCTTTTCGGTGTTTTTATGCTTGTGTTTGATTTTGGATGTTTGATTCGTGTTGGATATTGTTTTGACCTTGTTGGGACTGTTTTCCCTTGCTAAAATCAGTAGCTAATTAGGTTAAATTTTAGGCATTAAACATAGGCTAGTAACTGTTCAGTAGAACTTTAGTTAGTGGCTAGTTTATGCTTTGCTTGGTTTTGCTTAGTTTGGATGCCTTTGATTGCTTCTGATTCAGAGATGCACTTCTGATTTCAGAAAGTGACTAGGTTCATTTGAGCTTAGCTTAGCTTGGCTTGAGTTTGTTTGATCATTGCTTTAGGGTGTTAGTAATTGAGAAGATAGAACTAGTTCCTCCGACTGTAGCGTGACACTACTAGTTGGTAATCTTTCATTTAGTCTAACCACGAAGCTCCTGCGGATCGACCCTGACTGCCACTGTACTAGTGTGTGTTGGGTTTTTCTCTATTTTTGACCGCACGACGACCGCTGCGTTGTCAAATTTTGGCGCCATTGCCGGGGAGCTGTGAGCTTAGATTAGGTGATTAGTAGGAACTTGTTTCTTGTTTTTGGAAAATTTCATTTGGATAGGTTAGTTTTGATTTTTGTGGGCGTGTTGCACTAGTGCATGCGTACCCGCAGGGGTAAGCAATTATCCCCATTGCAGTTTGATTCTGAGATTGAGCGTACTGCGCGTAAAATCCGTGCCCGTAGGCGTTTAAATATCATGAATTTTAGTCAGGTTAGTAGTAATCCAGTAAGTGTTGCCCAGGAACCATCAGGTGAGGCAACGGGGGTGTTTTCTATTCCCCCACTGTCAGAGTTTCAGTTCTGGAGCACGAGTGCTTTTGGTGGTGCAGTTTCAGCCCCTGCACCCATACCATCATGCACTCCACCATCTGTTCCACCATTTACACCCGCTTCACAACCACAATCTACCAATCCATTTACCTCTGCAATGTCTTGGGGAGAGCCGACCCGTGATGGCACCCCAGTTTCTCGACAGCAGACACCAACCTCTCAACCACAACACGTTCTTTTTAAACCTCAACGCACATTCCAACCTATACAACCGATACACTATCAACAACCTCCTCAGCCACAATACCATTATCCAGAGACAGAGGAGGGATATGACGAAGAAGACAAGGGATGGGTGCCACCAGCACCACAACCACAGTGGAACCGAGGTCAGGGACCTCCCAGAAGAGTACCACAGTATCAACCACTAGGTCAGCGGGAATATAACGATCATCTTTACGGTAATCCCGCCCAATCTTTACATTTCGCACAACCGAGACGGAAATCGGTTGCATCACATTTCCAACCGCGGGAATATGATGATTCATCGCCAATCTATATTCCTGATAACATTGATTCTCAAGTAGAAATAAGTCCTCAGTTATTAGGAATATTGCTAGAGTTTAGAGGGTATAAGCAAGACGATCCTTATAATCATCTATATGAATTCTTAGCGATTGCTAATGCTAATAACCCTAGGAACACCAACAGAAATATTTTCAGGCTTAGACTGTTTCCATTCACTCTTAAGGATAAGGCCAAATATTGGTTTACATCTTTGCCATCGAACAGCATTACCACATGGGATCAGCTCAAGGCAAAGTTTCTTCAGGAATTTTATCCAGCAAGTAAGACAACTGAAATTAGAAGGGTTATCCAGGACTTCCAGCAAAAGCCAGGAGAGGCTTTCCACGAAGCCTTTGATAGATTGAAAGAGTTGTTACGATCCTGCCCGCATCACGAAATTCCCAGGTGGCAGTTAGTTAATTTATTCTTCGAAGGAGTCAGTGAGACGCATCAGGCCATGATAAATGCCTCATCAAGTGGGACATTTATGTAGCAGGACCCATAGGAAGCTTGGCAGTTCTTGGAACAACTGAGCAATGGTTCCAAGTCAAACTTTTCTACCAGGAAAACTGTAAGTACGGCGGCAGCAGTAGGAGCCGACGCTGACTGGAAGAAGGAAGTGAAGAAGGAAATTAGTGAACTGAATAAGAAGTTTGACAGGCTCATGTCAACACTGCAGAATGGACCACAGAATCCATCGCAAGGAGGTCAAGGAGGACCTAAGACTCAAGAGGCGAATCAAATTTATGGCCAGGGTCAAGGTCAGCATAATAATGGACGACCCTACAGGCCATATAACCAAGGACAGCAGCAGAATTTTAGGCAGAACAATTACCAAAGTCAACCGACCAATCAGCCTAGAACACATCAGCCTACAAATAACAACAACCACAATGGAAATACAAATGGAAATAGCAGCAATAACAACAACAGGGGGCCCAATAATGTTACCAACAACGCCCCGTGAACTCAAGAAGAAATGATTGCCAAGATGTACGATATGGTCACTGCTACGCAACAACAATATCCAGCAAATGCAAAAGCCATTGCAAACATGGAACGACAAATAGGTCAAATGGCTGCAGATCAGCAAAAGAGAGACAGTGGAAAATTGCCAAGTGCTATAGAGGTTAACCCTACTCATAATCAGCGACCAGGAAAAGAGCAAGTTAACACTGTCGAATCTGGATGGCGAAAAGTCACTTTGGAAGATTTGTTTGAAGTAGGAAGTGAAGTGAAACTGGGGGAAGAAGAGGAAGCTCTAGGAAGCGAGGAAGGTAAGGAAGAAGGAATTCCTATTGAGAAGGAAACTCAACCAGAAATAGATAAAGAGGCACAGAAGAAGGAGCAACCAACGATAGCGGGAATCAAGCAGAAAAAGAAGAATAGGAAAGGGAAGAAGAAGCAGGAAGCTCCCAATTCAATGGGGCCCTTAATGAACCAGCCCCTGTGGGATGAGCTTAAGGATACCCCTGAAGATACCAGGATTCTGCAAGAAATGTGTGAACAAAATGGGAAGAGCAAAGCACCTACACCAAAAACTGTGAGGTTGACTGTGAAAGCAAGTGAGGCGTTATTGGGAACACTGCCCAAAAAGGAAAAGGACCCTGGATCACCATTGACCACTACTACTGTAGGGGATGTGGTTATTCGGAACACCTTGTCAGATTTGGGAGCAAGTGTCAATATCCTGCCAGGATACCTGTACAATAAGTACAAAAATGAAGAAATAGAGCCAGCAGAAGTTATATTGCAGCTGGCTGATCAATCAACAAAGGTATCTCGGGGAAAACTAACGAATGTCATAGTCAAAGTTGGGGACTTTTTCTATCCCGTAGATTTCCTGGTTATGGAATATGAAAGTTTGGACGATGCGCCTGCCCTCATCTTAGGACGCCCATTCTTAGCTACGGCTGGTTCAGTGATTGATTGCAAGACAGGAGACATGGACATTTTCTTTGGGACAAGGAAAAGAAGATTGAACATGTTCGGAAATCCTGTATCATTACCTTCAGAAGAAAATGGCAAACAAATGGACAGAAGGATATTAATGGAGCCTGGGATCAAGAGTAAGGAAAAGATTTGGACACGTACGGGAGAATGAGGAAAATAAGAGATTTTAAAAGAAACCAAGGACCACCCGTTATCCAGTATCGAAAAGGAGCAGCTGCTGGACATGATAGAAATGATGGAAGCAAGACACCAGCAGTATGAAAAGGAATCAAGAGAACGAGAGGCAAAAGTTTTTAAGCTCCTGGAATCTCAGCAACAGTGGATTAGCGGTGTGAGAGATTGAATGACCCAACTCATATCTCTCATATCAATGATGTCCAACAACTTCATGCCAGGATTCAAGCAGATGTAATCAAGGGTTCAAGAAGAAGATTCGGCATAGGAGTAGTACGTCTGGTTGAAGACGTTAAAATTAGCGCTTGTTGGGAGGCAACCCATCGTGTCATAAGTTAGGATCTATATTTCTTTGAATTAATTAGGAAAATACATCAATCTTTTTGCAGGTATTAGTGGTTTAAAATAAGTGTGGGGTCATGTGAGAAGTTTTGTGATTTTTGAAGACCGTGCCGCAGGTTTTTGAATTACGCGACGCGGGGTTGTAAACCAACCCGATGCGCAGGGGTTGATTTGGTGACACGCGCGACGCGCAAAGGGAAAAGGCGCGACGCGGTGAACGATCAGACGGTTTTCTCCTATATAAGGTAAGACGCGGCTCACATAACCATCACACGACTCGGAGCTCTGATTGACGAAATTTTCTTGCAATTTTTCTTGCTCATTATGTTTCCACTGCCAAGGTACGCTATTCTAACTATCTATTAGCTGTTAAAACTAGCAATTAGGTAGTTAATTTTAGTGATTTGTCTAAAATAGTTCAAAACTTAGAATCGCTAATGCTAACTCATAGGGTGTTTGTTTTGCCAAATGGAGACCCTAGATGAGTTAGTCGGCACACTTAGGCTACCTTGTGGTATGATTGAATCGAATTTTAGCAGGTTAAATCACGAGTTTGGATCGGGGTTTAGAAACAGCCGCACGCCACGCCGCGCCCTTGCTCTTGGGCCGCGCCGCGGTGCGGTGAGGAAGAAGGGACTAATTTTGAAAATTTTTTCTATTTTGTGGCCATGTGTTTGTTTTGCAGATGATGTTCAGATTGGAGCACGCTTTCCTGCAGTTCCCCGAGGGACTGGCTAGCTCCGCGGAGTACATTTCACGGAGGGACGCGTTGACCAGTCGCCGGGTTCTCGAGGCGACGGTCATTGACAGAGACATACTGAGGGATGCTGGGCTCTGGGGTGCGATCGAGCCATTCTTACATCGCACCTGGACCCATGAGGAGGCATCATTCACCTGCCGTGGATGGGACAGGATCATGGCCACTAACGAGGATGTGGTCTACACCGAGCTATTGTTGGAGTTTCTCTCCACGATCCATTTCGCTCCTCGGGCGTCGGACCCACGGTCCAGGATCATCCGCTTTCGACTGGGAGGTGTACAGAGGGAGTGCAACCTCCGGGAGTTCGGGAGGCGCACCGGCATCTACACTCCGGCGGATCTTCAGCACCGCCACTTCACTCAGTTTTTTGGGGCGTGCATCCAGGGGCAGCCGGACCGAGCTGCCAACATAGAGATTTGGACACCACTGTCCAACGTTATGTATGAGGCGGGGACCTCGAGGGAGAGCCACCTCCGCGACCCACTTCACCACCTCATGCACCGTATCGTCTCCACCTCCATCATGCAGCGGGAGGGGGGCGAGAAGGTGTTTGGGGAGGACATGACATTCCTGTGGGCTCTCCTCGACCCATCCCGATTCCTCCATCTCCCCTTTGCCCTCGCGGTCGCCCTCTCCACTCACTCGACGGGAGCTTCCACCAGCAGTCCACTAGCCAGGGGGTATTTCATTACCCGCCTGGCCCGCTCATATGGGGTCCTCACTGCCCCCGTGGTTGCCTCCTTGACCGCTCTGCCTCCATCCCGCACTAGAGCACGCACTTTGGAGAGGATGAGGCTCATTGAGCAGTAGCGTCCAAGGCAGTTCATCCGGGCACTTACAGAGCCACCTCAGGCACCCCAGCCCGCGTACGCTCAGCCGGGCCGGAGACGACAGAGGCGGGAGCCACCCGCCGAGCCAGCACCACAGCCACATCAGGAGGACCTGGCAGCCGGGGTTGCCAGGATCGAGGACCAGTTGGCATGGATCGGGGAGGTACTCCTGGATTTGGCCACTCAGCAGGGCCGGCGCCCCCGACCATTCCCAGCCAGGGCCCACGATCACGAGGATGGACCCTCCAGGCCACCTGGTGGTGATTGATGAATTATTTTTCGTACTTTTTCTTTTTATATTTTTAGGGATATATGTACAAAACTTATGACACCTCTATCTGTATATTTTGTATATTTTATATTTTGTTATGTTTGCTTTTAATTTGTTTGTTGAGTTATGCATAATACACCAATTGAGAAGGAGTTGTCTCAGACAAGTGTGGGGTCACCGTGCCCCCTCCACTTGTCTCGACCACCGGCGTGTTCACTGTAGCGCTACAACTCTGGAATACGAAATCAAGGATCCGTTGTTCGCAATTATACCTGTGATATTGAGCACCAAGCAGTCTATCGTCCAAAAGGGGTAACTCTTTCTCCCTTGTTTTGAAATAATTTTTTGTACAACGGGGACGTTGTACGATTTTAAGTGTGGGGTGTGGACGGTCGAAAGTGGACGGTCGAAAGAGAAATTTTTTGAAATTTTTGCAGAAATGATCAATTTTTCAATTTTAGCAATATTTTTCAAAATTTTTAATAAATTGCAATTTTGAAATGAATGATTTGTGATTGTGATAACACTAGTATTTTTCAATAAATACTGTTTATTTGTAATCATGCTATTAGTTAGTCAAATAAGTTGAGTTTTACGAGTTTAGAAGATTGAGCTGTTTTAGGATTGGAGTTTAGGAAGGAAAAGTCAATCTGTGGCCTTTGTTGTTCGAGCCAGTAAGTCTAAAATGGGTGGGATTTATGCACCTTACCACCTAAGATCGTCTGGTCTGGGATGGTATTTCTGAAAGCTCGCTACACGGATAAAATCGAAAGTCATGGACAATTCCTTAATGGCCTTTAGAATCTGAATGAGTAAGTACACTTCATTGTGGACAGAAAGTTTGTAATCAAGGGTTCTCTAGAAAGCCATGAATTCCAAAGAACAACTCAATTATGTTTTCGCAAACTATTCCACTCTAACTCAAAAGAGCAATAAACTTTGAAACTGAACACAGTCGAAAATTATTTGATTCTTTATTATAATTTGTTAAAAACTCTCTTGCTTGGGGACAAGCAAGGCACAAGTGTGGGGTGTTTGACAACGCCTAGTGATATCAAGTATTTTAGGTGTTGTTGAGCCCTGTTCTTGATAAAAGTATCTCAAATATGTCTGGGTATTCTCACTTTTCGTGCCAGGACTTGTTTGGAGAAAAAGAATAGAAACAGGGACTAAAAGCGTACAAAAGGAAGAAGTTGGGAAGGAATGAAAAATCAAGAGAACTCGTACGCGCGCCGCGGGAATCAACTATGCGCGACGCGGGTTTAAGGCGGTGGAACACATTCAAATGCCGAAGAAACGGGAAAAGATAAGTACGCGTGCCGCGGATTTCACTTCTGCGCGGCGCGGTTGCGGGAAATTTGCAAGTATAAATAGATGCATTTCCTGCCGAAAACCCTAGCAAAGAACCGGGTGTAAAATCGACCTTGAAGCTCTTTGACTCCAGGATTTCATTTCAGCAAGCTCACAATTGGTATTTTATGTTTTTGGATTTAATTTCCTTTTAGTAGCAAGTAGTCTTTGTAGCTAAAGTCTTTGGGAGTGACAACCACTGACTTTGAGCACTTAGGTTTCTGTTTTAGAAACATTTGGTTACTGTTTTTGTGATTGAAATTCGGATTTAGTGAATGAAAAGCATTTGGTTACATTTAATCTTAGCTTTTCGGTGTTTTGGATGTTTGTGTTTGGTTTGATTGATTGATTGTGTTTTGGATATTGTTTTGGACCTTGTTAGGATTGTTTTTTCTTAGCTGAAATCAGTAGCTAATTAGGTTATTTGGTAAGCATTAAACCTTGGCTAGTAACTGTTCAGTAGGACTTTAACTAGTAGCTAGTTTATACTTTGCTAGGTTTGGCTAGTTTGGTTGCCTTTGATTACTTCTGATTCAGAGATGTACTTCTGATTTCAGAAAGTGACTAGGTCATTTGGACATAGCTTAGCTTGGCTTGAGTGTTTGATCTTTGTCTCATTTGCTAGTGATTAGGAAAATAGAAATCAGATCCTCCGACTATAGCTGTGAAACTATTAGTTGGTAATCTCTCATCTAGTCTAACCACGAAGCTCCTGTGGATCGACCCTGACTACCGCTATACTAGTGTGTGTGTTAGGTTTTCTCTTATTTTTGACCGCACGACGACCTCTGCGCGTGTCACACATGCAACCTAGAAAAAATCTATGTTTTCTTACTTTGAACATGTAACTAATTCCTAAAGGTCAAACAGAAAAAAAACTAAAAGAATAAATCAGAAAACTAACCTTTAGTTTTAATCTTGAAGCTAAGCAGCACAAGTGTCCTGCCTCAAATGAGATCACACCCAGGGAGCCAGAGGAAGGTCACGAAAAGTCCAAAGAGAATAATAGAATGAGCACTTATAATGAGGTCTAGGGGTCCCTATTTATAGGGAAACAAGAAACCCTAGCCGTCAGCCATTTTCCGGATTATACGTACGCGCGTCGCGGCCTTTTCATTTGCGCGCCGCGCACCGCAATTCAACTATTGAATTTGTACGACTTTAATCCCTAACTTCCTGATTAATCTAATTAATGCCACAGAAATTAATCCAAATAATTTCTGATTAATTATTAATCAATCAATATAGTTGCTAATTAATATATTATCACTTTAATATATTAACAAACCATATCTTTTATTTCTATTGATTTATTAATCCCATAATAAACCAACCTTTCTCTCTACCGAACTTTCTACCAAACCTCCAGCTATGAGGGCAACCCAAATGGACTTTGCTTCTATTAATTAGGTAAATACAAATTATTAGTCATGGCTTAGACACCTAATCCAACAGTCTCCCACTTGGATAAGTCAATGACTATATTTACCAATTTAACCTCTAATTAATCAGCAAAATGTAGCTTCCTAGAAACTGCTGCCGAACTCCGACCTAGTCAGTTTTGTCCATAGATAAGTGATCAGATAATCCTCCGTCCAACAAGATATTTTTCAGACATGAGACATGGATTGAGATCAATCTCTGTCTGACACACTGTTTCCCGATTTCCGATTTTGCTTATGGCTTTTAGACTTCTAATTGAACGAATCAATTTAGTCCTGGCTGGCCAGCGCTTCAGTCAACTTCAAAATCATCGAGTGGCCAACATATATCTGTTTCCCGTCTGGGTCAAGGGACGAATAAGCTTTGACTAATATGTTATATCTTTTACCCGACAAATCACTCACAACAGTACGTTTTATAACACCGAGTTACGGATGCGTTTTCGTATTATCAATGAACAATCGCCTTGCAAATTATAACTCATATATCTCAACTTTAAGACCATAAGATATTATCGTCTCAACATTGCTCGTGATATAATCCATGAAGCAATCCATTGAGCGCGGGTTTATCCAATACTCAAATCTCCATTTCCAAGTACTCATGAACGTTGCAGCAATCTTATTGCTATGTCTAACTCCTTAGATAATCTACAAACCAATTCATGACAGTCTTCCTTCATACTTACTCCCTAAGAGTATGAACGACTGTGGATATTTGAATAATCCAATTATTCAGGAAGTAAACATGCAAAAGTGAAACATAAAATCTGACTGGCAACTACTCCTGCTTATTACCAAGTCTCTACGAGGTAATCACCAAGTCGGATTTATCATAACTATTATCGGTTTCTTATTATCTTTTAAGCTTTCAATTCAAGCCTTTTATATCTATGTCTATGACCTTTTCACTCTTTCTATGTATCCAAGTGTCTAACACTTATACACTTTATTGCAGATGATCCTATCGGATATTCTTCCGATGATATCTCAATTTTTCATTTTGTCATTCTCTCTCACAACTCCATTCCGGTGATGTGTACCGTGACTGCCCATGGTTCTCGGGTCTTTAGTCTACATGACTATACCCTAAGACAATTTCGAGGTGTCATGATGTGCCGGTGAACCACACGCGCTCCATCAGAAACCAACGAAATTCTTTAACCATGAAGTCCTACAGCACCACGTTCTGGTGTAAACAATTACCGATTTGAAAACCCTTTCAAATCAATCACCCTAATCATTTCCCAATGATTTCTCACGTCTGTTCAAAAATCCATTCAGTATTCTCAGCCAGGCAATATCCTGAATCCAACTTACAATGCTCTATGCATTAAGTCATCAGGATATGTTCATAACACTTCTGATTTGTCCAAGAGGCTCGAGAAACCTGATGTAATTTCATTCCAAGCCCTTTTGGAATCCTAAGATTACCAATAATCCTTGTGTCATGATTTTCGGCAACCATTTCCTTTTAGGGACTCTTTCTTATGCATCTTGAATCCCATCAAGATCATATTCTCAACGGCTAAGTCAATACTGTCAGTCTCATCTATCTGATAGATGTCTATGAACTACATGAGCATGCTGCACCTTCTTTGTTTCTTTCATGCCAATTCATTACACTTTGCAATGACAGGAAACTCCATTCCTCGGGTTATGCATCTTGAATCTGATCAAGATCATATTGGCAGAATTCTGATCTATCTAATAGATGTTCACAACCACCTGAGTATGTTGTATCTCTTAAAGTCTTTCATAGCAAACCATTTCTTAACACCAAGTCATTACACTTTGTAATGATAAGAGACGTTTCCTAGAACCAGTATGTAACCCGCATACAATGATAGAAGATAACAACGATACTCCCACTGGCTTTGACACCGTTATATGACTCTTTCGGACTATTCATAAAATCCAGAACTTATGGCACATTTTGCGAAACCGAAATCCAAACCTTTCCGACATATTAAAGGAAATCTTTCAGGCTATTCCCAAAATCCAAACCTTTTGGCCTATTTTGAGAATCCGAATATCCTTTCTTGCGAGATGCCGATGGGACGAATCCTGGGCCATGTGCCTTTTGTAATGGCATGCTCTATGTGAGTCCCTATTAGTGTGCCGGTAAACCACACATGCTCCACTAACGACTCACACTATGCCACGCAGAATCCTCTCGGTTTACATCTTCTATTGAGAGTGCTTCTCTCATAATCAGTTGCTTGACTCCAAGTGATGACTCATTCAACCAGATGTTCTGTAAGTACATTTCTATGTTCCCTTCTTTTGATGATTCAATTACTCCTACTGGTTCCTAGACCAGTTGTAAAGATCAATCAAACTGTCACATAGACTGTGTCTCGTGGTAAGGTTCTCTTATTTGGCAGCAACTGGGTTCACCAATGCTTCCAGCAGTCGGATTACTTATCCGTACCATCTTTAGTGTTTTACCACTACCCGGTATATCACCCAAATCATAACTCCTTATGACAGTGACAATAACTACTGGTCAAGCAAAGAGAGGGTATGTCAGGTTTAACAGGAATCTAATTCCTGGTCAAGTCCCAGTGGTGACTAAAGGTTCTTTCACTTGGCTAACCCTTGAACTCATTCAGAATTATTCTTACTCCCACTGTTTCCTTAGAACTTGAGTTCTTTCTAAAAGTACTCTTCTTTCAAAGGATAACCGGAGTGGCCAATGAAACGACATTGCTGATTAGTTTCAGGTTTGTCATGAGATTCAGACGAATGCTACATGACCCTGGACCTTCTATGTACTAGTGGGATGATCCCAGCTTTACATTTCAGACATTGTCAACACAACCTACTTAGTCTAAGATGTGGTCGGAATATGGCTTCTGCGGTCTGACTGGTTGAATATTCAATTCATTGAAATATTAGTCGGAAATGTATCCAGTGTATCTTATACACCGAGGATCAAAACTATTTCGATCAATGCTCCATCATCTTCCCTAAGACACATTATAACCATTAGTGTTCTTGGAAGAGGATAAACTATGAAACATTTTCTCAGTCTATGTTGTTACTCAGGTTCTGTTGATCTTATGCTTCCTTTGAAATCTTTGAACACTTCAAGGTTCCAATCAATCGCTTATTCCGATAAACAAAGCCATATTTGTCAAGCCATTTGGCAACTATCATGAAGCATAACTAATCGTGTTCTGTTCGAAGATTCGAGCAATACACAGTAACTTATGTGTCTGTTGCTCAAAATCTTAATACCTTTACAGTTCCGTGTAGATTTATGACTTTGTTAATATTGTTCAAGACATGCAATCATCACCTGACTCCAAGTCAACTAATTCCAAAATCCTATCCATTGGATCTTTGGGCGATTCCTTTCTTGCGACAATTAATTTTATTAAGCACTTAATTCATCATGTGACTCTAAGTCAAATGATTCCAAAGTCCTGTCCAACTGGACCTTTGGTTGAAGTGATTCTCATAAAATTCACTTTAACAATCATAAAGAACACAATTTACAAAACCAATCCCATTGGATGTATCAACATTCAAGTTATTACCATTTACCTCATCAACACATTCACACAACATTTCGAGGACATTTAAAACAAACATGTTTCAAAAAAAATATTTCATAAAACCAGAATTATCCTCAGAACAATGTACTATGCGAATCCATGTCGTATGTATCTATAAACTAATAACAAGAACAAATATCTAGCTTAACTCAAAAACCGCACGAGCTCTAGATCCAATCCGAATATGCTCCCGTGCTACACCATCCCGCATCCTCCAGAGTTCGTGCATACAGAGCAAATGTGTGAAACACATCCTGTATCAAGGAAATGAGGATCAGGTGTTCTGAATTCTAAGATATTTATGAGTTTACCAAACGGTTTGGCTTTGGAGCATTTTTCCAATCTTTCCGTGACTGTGTCCCACCTTGTGGATTCCCAGTTTGAAACATCGAATAATCGGTCCAGACGATCTGGATCATTTCTTGATGCACCTTAATACTGGACTCAATCCTAAAGCAGATAAATTAATGGAACTATGCTTCTCCATGAACGATTCATACAAAGTCGACATTGAATGCACTTCCACGATTGTCTTATCCGGTTACCCTTTCTGTTCATCTGGATGAACAGATCAGCGAGTTGAGCTAATGCTTAACTCCCGATCACAAAGGGAAACCAGTTTTATACTATTCGCCTATGTATCCCTCAATCTCGGGAACACGCAAACTGGTGCTACTTCCTTCTAGCTTGTAACTTCAAGCTCTTTGAAGATCCTAGTTCGTTCCCTTTATTCAACCAGTTCACGGAACCTTTCCTGAACTAGTTGTGCTAACTTATCAAACCCCAGGAATTCTAAATCCCTGTGGAACTCGGGGTTAATGATCAATAACATAAGGCAACGAACTTCCTTGGACTCAATAGTCAAGGAGTTATGCTCATCACAAGCTGCTGTGTGATGCCATGTTTGGGAGCAGACACTCAGTCGGATATGGTTCGCCAGCAAAACTAAGAACTATTCTCTAATTGCAAAACCATATCATATAGTCAAGGCCAGTCAGCCTTACCATATTTAACAGATGCTTTCTGAAGCTCTCAGAAATGGGTGAAGGAGGGGAAGGAGGAGAATGACACTTTCTTCAGACATATATAAAATTTGAATTTATTCGTTTAATTCATCCTTTTAAATAATTACCCAATATACATTATTTAACAAGGCTAGGATCCAAAATACCCCAACTATGCTGTGAAGAGGGATGCCGTAGTCACAACACAGTGGTCATTAAGGTAGATAACTTTTATCAATTTCAGTCTTATGAAATTCCTAGATCTGTGAGATTCATTGAACTGTTCAATGGCATGTTTAATCTCGGATATGCCCCACCGTTTGTGACTGGGATTCCGAGGATCACAAACCGGGTGTCAATAACCATGCAAATTAGCTTGGTACTCTCGGGGTCCATTATCATCTCAAATTGATGTGCCGGTTAACCACACACGCTCCATCAACAATGATAACACTCGAGAAACCCATTGCCACTCTTTATGAACCCCCATTGGTGTGCCGGTAACCCACACATGCTCCACCAACGTTTCATAAAGTGCAATGTGCAATTTCATGGGTTAGCATCAAATTCACATTTTTCTAAAGTAACTAGATTTGGAATTCTTGTACGGGTTCTAGTACTTTGATCATTATACTTTTAATGATTAAGCGGTCCTATCAAAACTGTTCGGCTAACGACCCTCCACTGATCAGGCGAGCGGTGGGTGAGAGTGAACACCCATTAGAAAGTTAATACTAGAAAAAGGGTAAATTGGTCATTTTACCATAAAAGGGTAATTTGGTCTTTTGGACAGAAAAGAATTTGATTTGTAATAATATTTTGAGTTTTGGACTTAAAATGTTATAAACATAAGTTTTTGTCATAAAATTTGACAAGTGTGGCAAAAGTTCAAGAAAAGGGACTTTGAGGACTAAAATGCAAATTCTGGAAATATAAAAGATAGAACCTTCCCCCATTTGTTGAGCTGAACATTTGGAAGATACGGGAGAGGTTTTGATCATACGATTTCTGGAAAAAGATCAAGAAGGGTTTGAAGAAAGAGTTGGAAGATTTGAAGTTTCCAAGCAAAAGGTTAGTAATTGTATCTCTAACCTAAGTTCTTGAGTGTTCTTAATGAAATGAACTTGATGACTGAAATTTCAGTCATGAATTATGTGTTTAAGTGGCTTAATACTTCCAGTAAGTCATGCTAAAAGAACTTAATTCAAGAATATGGAAGTAGGTTGCTATTGTTGAAGAATTGAGATTTTGATCAAGAACCCTAGATTGTGAGTTCTTGTGATAAACTTGATTCTAATGGATTAAAATGAGTTCTAGATGCTATATTGACAGAAACAAATCAATAGAAGTGATTAATCTTTGATAATTTCGGTTTTTGGATCAAAAATGCAAAAACGGGAATTTTTGGAAATGGTTGAAATCTATGGTTTCCATGGCTAAAAACTGGAAGTAAATGAAGGGTTTTAGTCTTGGAACAAACCCCTATCGATTAAGTCATGTATTAAGGGCTTAAAAATGAGAAAATGAGAATTTGTAGCACAAAAATCGCGAAACTGGTCTGCTGTGCAGCTCTCGCGACGCGACCATAAGGGTCCTCGCGACTCGAGGTCGCGAGAGAAGCTATAAAATCCTCTGTTAACATTTTGAGCAATTTCCAAGTTTGATTTTGATGCTAGGCTTATCCGTTTGACCTGAAATTTTAAACATAGGTCCAAAATGGTATGAAACTTCATGGAAAATTATTAAAATGAGAATACGACCTCCCGAAAGTACTGTAGTAGAATATGCGTATTTCGGGAAGTGTATTAAAATTTTATAATGATGGTTATTGCTCGAAAATGATTAGAAATGGTCCCCAATTATATTATATTGGACTCTCGTGTATTAGAGTCAATTGAAATGGTTGTTAACCTATTATCATTTGGTATATAAATGAATATATAGGTACGGGACGTATAAAACGGCAAGAAATATCGGGATACAATCGCAACAAGTATCCAGGTGAGTAATCTCACTTATATCACATGCGATATGTGTTGATTGGACTGTTACAGGTTGAAACAGCTTTGGGGGACGAAAACGATAATTTTAAAGATATGGTGAAAAGGCAATACCGGATAAGCCGTGAGTCAACGAAATGACAAGAACGGAGCCGTGAGCCATAAATGATTATGAAATGAAATGTTACTAAATGGTGCGGCCTATATGGCTATGATATTGGATGCTATATCCAACTGGTGCGGCCTATATGGCTATGATATTGTTCTATGAAAATGGTGCGGCCTTATGGCTATGATATTGGATGATTTAATCCAAATGGTGCGTTCTTATGACCATGATATCGGGTTATTGAACCCAGCTGGTGCGGCCTTTGGGCTATGAAATTATGATGAAATAGTTGGTGCGGCCTTAGGGCTATGACTTATATATTGAAAATGTTTTGGTGCAGCTTATATAGCTATGACACAGGGTGCGGCTTAAATAGCCATGAAATACGATGCGGTCAATTGTGACTAAGAAATATGGGACATAAATGTATGCAAATAACAACCCTTGAGACTATGCGGTAGGATGTGCAATCCTAAAAGATATACGGTCAGCCTGAATGACTAGGAGTTTGGATCCGATATCCAGACAGAGATATACGGTTATGAGATTTATCATATATAGGAAATTATATATGAATGTATTTCTTATACGTGTTATTTGCAGATATGATTACTCACTGAGCTTTATAGCTCACGTTATTTGTTAAATGTCCCTGCAGGTTAGCATGACCCTGATAAGGGAAAAGATAGAGTCCGTGACTAAAGAAGTGGGACTTTTAGATGCTGTCAGTAGCAGCCCGGCTTCAAAGGAGATTACGGTATTTTATACTCTCCTTGATACACTTGTACCCGTTTTTAATAAAATATACCCTATTGTTATGGTTTTATGTATTGAAACCTTTGTTTTCATTGAAAAATTTTCAGGGGTGTTTTTGTTTTAAAAGCCGGGTGTTACAAAAACCTCCTAAAACCCTAACCAGGAAAATCGAAAAAGAAGGGGGGAGTGGCTACGGTTTCAAAAACCCTAAACCCCAAAATTGAAATCAGGCCCAAAAGATTTATAAACAATAAACCCTAATTAGGAAAACTATTACAGCCATTAAATAAGAAAACAACCAAAAGCTCTAATACCACTGAAAGGTTTTCCGCAACCATGAACTAAATAACCTAAGTTCACATGCAACCTAGAAAAAATCTATGTTTTCTTACTTTGAACATGTAACTAATTCCTAAAGGTCAAACAAAAAAAATAACTAAAATAATAAATCAGAAAACTAACCTTTAGTTTTAATCTTGAAGCTAAGCAGCACAAGTGTCCTGCCTCAAATGAGATCACACCCAGGGAGCCAGAGGAAGGTCACGAAAATTACAGAGAGAATAATAGAATGAGCACTTATAATGAGGTCTAGGGGTCCCTATTTATAGGGAAACAAGAAACCCTAGCCGTCAGCCATTTTCCGGATTATACGTACGCGCGTCGCGGCCTTTTCATTTGCGCGCCGCAATTCAACTATTGAATTTGTACGACTTTAATCCCTAACTTCCTGATTAATCTAATTAATGTCACAGAAATTAATCCAAATAATTTCTGATTAATTATTAATCAATCAATATAGTTTCTAATTAATATATTATCACTTTAATATATTAACAAACCATATCTTTTATTTCTATTGATTTATTAATCCCATAATAAACCAACCTTTCTCTCTACCGAACTTTCTACCAAACCTCCAGCTATGAGGACAACCCAAATGGACTTTGCTTCTATTAATTAGGTAAATACAAATTATTAGTCATGGCTTAGACACCTAATCCAACAATTATATCAGATATATCTTGGTATTCTCACTTTTCGTGCCAGGACTTGTTTGGAGAAAAAGAATGGAAACAGGGACTAAAGGCGTGCAAAAGGAAGAAGTTTGGAAAAGAATGAAAAATCAAGGAAACTCGTACGCGCGCCGCGGATCTATACTAGAAAAATAGCTTTTAATGACATACGAACTATGACACACACTAATTTTATGACACACAAAAACGTATGTCATTAAGAAAGTGTCATCTTCCTTAAAATCTGAAGAATTTATGACATACATAATTGTATGCCGTAATTTTGTGTCATCTTTTATAATGATTACGACATACATAAATGTATGTCATCTTTTAATGTCGTAATCAGAAAGAAAGAAAAAACACGGGAGGCACTTTAATGTCATTTTATAAAAAAGTATGTCATCTACGATTTACCTCACGCTTCAACCTTTTTTCTTCCCATCCCAACCCGATATCTAGGGTTTTCTCACTGCATCCCCGCCTCCCTTCTCTTCAGCTCACATACGCTTTCTTCTTCTTCAATTCTCTCGTATACTGAGTTCAAGGATCAACAATTAGACTCCTATTTTCCGATTCGTATTCTCTAATTTGTATTCTCCGATTCTCCCATGCTCAAAATGCTCATCGTGTGGCCGGTCTCGCCCTCACGAATTCGACTAGCGATTTAGGGTTTCTAAGAACCATCGATCTCAAATGCTCATTGGTGTGGCCGGTCTCGCCCTCACGAATCCGACCGGCGATTTACGTTACTCCAATCATCACATCGTCATTGTCACCGACTCTCATGTTTAATTTGCCGGAACTTACGAAATTGATCGGCGATTTAGGGTTACAGAAGTTGATTTTCTCTCTTCAAAGTTTATTTCACTAATTGTTTGAAAAAATGCGTTCATTTCACTAATTGTTTGAAAGAACGCGTTCACGTAGAGTTCATTCACTCTTCAAAGTTCTGGTTTTGGGTTACAAAAGTTGATTTTCTAATTGTTATGATTGGAAGTTTAGATTGTTAAATGTGATTTTTGAATCCCGATTAAATCTGAGTTTGTCATATTGGCCAATTTGTTTACGATTTAGGATCTCGATCAGTGGGTGTATGGCGAGTTTAATTTTTTTGAATTTTTGAATCCTGATTGGATATGAGTTTGTTAGATTGGTATAGCTAGTTGACCTATTGGCTAATCTTCAAAGTTCTGGTTAGTTTTTTTTTTTTGGGTTACACCGGTAGGGGAATAAACCAACAACGAAATGGGGTAAGTCTCAATTGCCATTCTCACTTCTCAACAACGGAACTGGAACTCGTTTCCTGGTTACCAGGTTTTTTCATAACTTCTAATTTTATTCTGAATCTGCTTATGTATGTGTGTGCATCATTTTAGTCTTATCTTGTGATTTGAAACAAGTTATAATTATGATATTTTAATTAATTAGTTAATTGTTTTCTCATACAATCTGATTTTCACTGAATTGGGTAATATGTACTGTGCAGATTTTGGCATTCTGGAAATGGTGTTTTTGATGATACAAAGGTGAATATGTGGAATTGTCTAAAATACCCTTTGATAAATTGTTTTGTCATTTGAAATGTCTAAAATACCCCTAAAGAAAGTATAAATTTTACACAAGTTTTGATTAATTTTTCAGGCATTTGAAACTGCATGGACAAAAGCCTGCTCTACAGAAATATCCATACTTTTGGTTCCTCCTGGTTGCAGTTATCTAGTCAATGCAACAAGATTTAAAGGACCTTGTGCTACATTGTTCAGGTATTTTGTTTTAAATATGGAAAGAAATATGTTAGGAAATGGCAACATCTCACTTTCATACCCTTCTATAACGACATATGATGCAATTTGCATCGCTTGGAGGGAGCCTAATATAATTTATAGTTGGAAATTTTCGTTTTAATCTCTGTTTCAAATAAAATGACTCTATTTTTCAGTTTGGATGTTGACGATGATGAAATGGAGTTCTTGGAGTTGCCTTCATGGTCAAGTCAACATGGTAGCAACGTTCTGGTCAGTGTGGATAGCTTTGGTGCAATTGGAGATGGTGTTTCTGTTTGAATTTGTTGTTTTTGTTTTGTTGATTCTTTTGGAAACTCTTGATTGGAAAAAGGAATGTACTTTAAGTTGAATTTTGTTGAAAGTTTACTTGGATGGTATTATAGTTGTAAATATTAAAATCTTTGGCTTATGAGTTATTGTAATTCAAAATTCACATGGTTCTTGTGGTTTTGCATAGCTTTGGTGTATATATATATATATATATATATATATATATATATATATATATATATATATATATATATATATATATATATATATATATATATATATATATATATATATATATGAGAGATTAATTGTTTAAAAAAAAATTTATGACTTACATTGTAAGTCATAAAGGTTTGTCATTAATGTATGTCGTAAATTTACGACATACAAATGTGTGTCATCTGTCATTTATGACAGGGGCTTCCTTGACATACATTTGCGTGTCATCTGTACCCTTTAATGACACGCAATTCGTGTCATTAAAGGCCTTTTTTCTAGTAGTGGCGCGACGCAGGCTTAAGGCGGTGGAACACATTCAAATACCGAAGAAACGGGAAAAGATTAGTATGCGCGCCGCGGATTCTTCATCTGCGCGGCGCGGCTGCGGGAAATTTGCAAATATAAATAGATGCAATTTCAGCCGAAAACCCTAGCAAAGATCGGGTGTAAAATCGACCTTGAAGCTCTTTGACTCCAAGAATTCGTTCCAGCAACATCTCAAGTGGTATTTTTATGTTTTGGATTTTTATTTCATTTAGTTAGATATTTGTAAGCTTAGTTTGTATCCTTAGGAGTGACAACCATTGATACAAAGCTTTAGGTTTCTGTTTTATGACATTTTGTTACTGTTCGGATGTTTGGAAGTTGGATTTGATTAATGAGAAGCATTTGGTTACAAGTAATCTTAGCTTTTCGGTGTTTTTATGCTTGTGTTTGATTTTGGATGTTTGATTCGTGTTGGATATTGTTTTGACCTTGTTGGGACTGTTTTCCCTTGCTGAAATCAGTAGCTAATTAGGTTAATTTTTAGGCATTAAACATAGGCTAGTAACTGTTCAGTAGAACTTTAGTTAGTGGCTAGTTTATGCTTTGCTTGGTTTTGCTTAGTTTGGATGCCTTTGATTGCTTTTGATTCAGAGATGCACTTCTGATTTCAGAAAGTGACTAGGTTCATTTGAGCTTAGTTTAGCTTGGCTTGAGTTTGTTTGATCATTGCTTTAGGGTGTTAGTAATTGAGAAGATAGAACTAGTTCCTCCGACTGTAGCGTGACACTACTAGTTGGTAATCTTTCATTTAGTCTAACCACGAAGCTCCTGCGGATCGACCCTGACTGCCACTGTACTAGTGTGTGTTAGGTTTTTCTCTATTTTTGACCGCACGACGACCGCTGCGTTGTCAACCAGCTAACTCCTCTGTAGTAGGTCTTAAATGGGTTTTTCGAAATAAACTTGACACTGAAGGTAACATTGTCCGAAACAAAGCTAGACTTGTTGTTAAGGGGTATTGTCAACAGGAGGGAATCGATTATGATGAGACATTTGCTCTTGTTGCTAGACTCAAGTCTGTCCGAATATTTTTGGCATTTACTGCCCATAAAAACTTTGATGTCTATCAAATGGATGTCAAATATGCCTTTTTAAATGGAGAACTCAAGGAAACAACGTATGTTGAAAACCACCTGGTTTTATAAACCAAAAGTTCCCTGATCACTGTTATATTCTTGACAAGGCAGTCTATGGGTTAAAGCAAGCACCACGAGCGTGGTACGAAACGTTAACTCGATTTTTAAAACAATCAAATTCAAACAAGGATCGGTTGACCCTACCCTATTCCGAAGGAAAGTTGGTTCTCATCTCATGCTAGTTCAAATATACGTGGATGCTATCATCTTCGGTTCCATAGATCCTGTATTTTCAAAAGAATTCGAAACTCTAATGAAAAATAAATTTCAAATGAGCATGATGGGGAAGATCAAATTCTTTCTCGAATTGCAAGTTAAGCAAAATCCAGAAGGTATTTTTATCAATCAAGAAAAATACACAAGAAGGCTTTTAGAGAAATTTGGAATGGAATATTGCTCAAATGCGAAGGTTCCCATGGCTGCTGGCACACGACTCTCTCCTTCGCTTGACAAACCAGAAGTTGATCAGAAGGTCTACAAGAACATGATTGGATCATTACTCTATCTGACTGTAAGTCGATCCGACATCATGTTTTCTGTGTACAACTATGCGAGATACTGAGCGAATCAAAGAGAACCTCACTTGGCTGCTGTCAAGACGATCTTCAGATATCTCCATCGCACACCTTCTCTTAGACTATGGTACCCTGCCAATTCAGGCTTCTTTCTTTAAGCCTATTATGATGCTGATCTTGGAGGATGTGCCCTGGACCGAAAGAGCACTTCAGGTGGATGCCAGTTTCTCGATGGCAAGCTTATAAGTTGGTAATCCAAAAAGCAAACATGTGTTTCAATCTCCACAGCCGAAGCTGAGTACATTGCTGTTGCTGTCTGCACTTCCCAAATGATATGGATTCAAAGCCAGCTTCGTGACTATGCCATTTATATGCAAAGGATCCCACTTTTCTGTGACTCTCAGAGTGCTATACGCATTTGTCACAATCCAGCCCAACATTCGAAGACCAAACATATTTCTCTACGCTACCATTTCATCAAAAGCCATGTAGAGGAGGGAAATATTAAGGTTCACTTCGTCCATACAAACGATCAGTTGGCAGACATATTTACAAAAGCTCTTGATGAGAAAGCCTTTACACGAATCATCCATGGGCTAGGCATGCTTGAGTCATCAGCAGTCCCACAATCATAATCTGCTAAGTGTCTCTTTCCCTGTATACTTTGTTATATTAATTTTTTTTATTTTTTTATTATTTAAGTTTTTATTGCAATTCTAAAACTAGGAAAGTTTTTTCTTCAGAATGGAACTTCCCACTGTTCCTGACCGAACCTTCGGCTCGATTCGGATCATGCTTTTCAAATAACAAAACATAGTGTCTTTCTGTTCACATTTTCTTCAAAATCAGTTACTATTCATATCTGAACCTTCGGCTCTCTTCTGTTCAAGTTTTTTTTCTTATCCGAAATTTGTGCTAAGACATTCTTATTTCTCTCATCTGAATCTTGATTTGAAAAATCCACAAGTACATCTTAAAGGACAAAACGTTGATTTTAGGGTCTGTAAATATATGTGCCATTGCACTAAGGGATATTTGGGACTCGACTTGCAACAATGGTAAAACTACGGATGAACTGGTCATGATTAAAGACCTTCTTACATAACCATCCTTTGGACATGACTGGATGTTTATCTACTATCATACCTTATATGCACCTGGTGGTTCTTCCCTTCGCTTCATTACACAACTAATCAGAAAGACTGGTTCTTTTCAGGATCCTAAGTCTCAAATCTTGCTTGGTAAATTACATCTGACAATTCTTGAAACGAAGAATGATTTTTACACTTAGTCACACATTCAGCTCAAAGGATAATTTACATTTCCAATGACAAATGCTATCATGCCAGTTCCCAGCACGGAAAAGAAAGCAATATCATCCTGTTGACAAAAATGCTTAAAAACAAATTCAAAACAATAAATTCCAAAAGAAATGGGGAACTGTGTTGATACATCAAGGTGCAAGCAAAACTTTTAAATTTTGGTTTATCTTCAGATACCATAAATCTTCGCACCATTCCTCGTACCAAACAAGAACTTCAAGGCTTACCCCCTGCCTTCAATGCAACAATTTGGATCTCCTATAACATAGTTGAGAACCGGATTAGGGGTATGAACTTCTTAGTAACCCGTCCTTAGTGACAAGGGTGGAGTAGTGCATGATTCTCAAAGGCTTGTCATCCGAGAAAAATGTCCAAATACTTCGTCTGGTGAATAGAGATATTTTTTGGTTTTTTGTAATTTATACTCAAAACGCATATTCCTAATGCTGAATCACTGTAGTGTAATGATCAATGTTCTTCGGATTGGGAGTTGTCATATAAGTGTGTAGGAAGTAATGCTTTAAGATCATAACTTAGCCTACAAAGTTTTTTTTTAACTATGCGAAGGTGGAATATACACACTGGGTTCAGGTATCGTATGCCTACTAGGACCACTTGCTCATGATCGAGTATGATTGTGTCATTGGGACTTCCTAGAAACATCAGCTCTCATCCTCGAATCCAACCACTAAATCAGCTTTTACAAGGATTAAATGAGCTTCTTTTCAAACTTCAGATGAAGAACCCTGCTGTCTTAAGAGCAAACTTCAGATGTTCCCTCAAAATTCAAAAATACCAAAAAGATTTTCATCTTTTATTTATTTTATTTTTCATTTTTTTATTTTTTTTTTGGTTACCAAGTCAGTTGGGATTAAACAAGAGTCTAGGGATTCTAATTGATTCTGATCTGTATTGGAAATCGTAGGGTCCAATCAGACTAAGGTATAACGGTTAGTTGCTGATGAAGCAGCTGTCACGCGACCAAAAGGGAACGTCCCCTCATCTTACGGCTGACATGGCTTCATCCCATTTGACCATTCAAAAACGCATTAAATGCATCCTTTCTTTCTCCACTCATCAAACCATTATATAAACGAGACAACCCCTTCATTCACCCCTTCTGCATCCAACTTCTCTGAACCTGCAACTCCTTTTCTCTCTACTTTACACATTCCGACTCTCTAAAACTCACCATGTCTGCCGATGCTATCTCCTTTTCTCTGGCTAAGGCTAACTCAATGCCAAAACTCAACCTGATGTCTGTAAATCATATCGCCAATCTTGATACTGAAACTTACTCATCAACAATGGTGATGCAAGTTGTCTGTTTGCGATACTCTCCTCTACATTTCGCCATGATTGCAAACCATAGAGTTCCAAAACTTTGGGTTAATAGAGCACACCACATTGCAGGATTGACTGCCGACGGTCAATCGGTGACTTTCGACATCATCACCGCCGATAACGCCAAGCAGACAATCACCGTCGGTAAATCTCAGTTTGTGTAGGTCCCAAACAATCCTAGATCTATGAAGGTGTCAATCAAATCAATCAAAGAAATGTATCAATCACCTTCAATGCACAAGATTTTATTAGAACAATCGTCAAGTACATAAGATGTAGTTGCTTGAACTTTGACAGAATTTTGCAATGAACATCTAGAGCTCCAAAACAACCAACCTAAGAAGAGAACTTGACACCTATAAATACTCAAGCCTACCAGACCGAACAACAAAAACCATGGGCCGAAAACTAACCTGCCAGACCGAACAGCCCAGAGGTTTTTCGGTCCCAACCGAAAAACCTAAAATAGCCCTTAACTTTGATATTTTATATATTTAGTCCCTATAAAATGCAAAGATTAAACCAAATAAATTTTTTCTTAACAATCTCCCCCTTGGTTTAATGCTTTCATTTATCTTCATCTGGATCTAGGCCTTCGGTTGAATATTGCAGAACTTTTCAACAATCTCCCCCTCAATATGACAATATCCCCCTTAGCAGGACAATCTCCTCTTTAGCAGGTGACTGGAGTAGATGTTGATAGAATTCAGCACATTTGCAGCGACAACTTTATCTTCGGTACTGGTTGTCTTCAGATTTGACTTGGTAAGTTCTTTAGGCTGCAGTAAGTGTCTTAAATCAGCACATCCAGCTTTTGATTTGACTTTGACTTTGACTTTGACTAGAGTCTGACTCTTCATCTCTTCACTTGATCACTTGAGGTGTTGATGTAGTAACAAACTAGCTGAGGAGGAATTCAAACAGCTTGTCACATGGAATTTTGTTACACCTTCTTCGGGAACATAGACATCGTGTCGAAACTTTTGAACGTTGCTTTTGACTGGCGCTTCTCGATACGTGTAGTGACCGCAAATCCTGTGGGTCATGGAGGCACAAACTCTCACCACAGTTGTTCACGGATTCATCCTTGGCTCAGAATGAGACTTCTAGCAGTATCTGTGTGAACCCAGAGGAATGCACTGGGATTGTTTGAGTATCGGTGAACTACTCGTGGCCGTTTTGATTTTGGCCCCTGCATATCCTTGATCAAAGATGTCAATACAGTTGACAAGTCAACAAGTTGATTTGGCTCTTGGCGAGACTTTCAATGGTATCCAAACTGTACGGGGTGTACCATCCTAGTGCCAATTTTGAATCAGGTGAAGATGTTGGGGGTCTCACAGCTATTATGGTAAACAACAATGATTACTGACCTAGAGTTTCGACATTTCATCAATGCGAGGTAATATCACATTAACTCACGAACATCTTATTTATAAGAAGTATTGGGTCAAGAGTGGTATGAGCGTGTAATATGTCTTGGTTCCTAGACATACCCATCGGCTAGACTTTCGAATTGTCATCAGTGTATGGTTTATTACACTGAATCATCTAACTCTTGAATTAGAAGGCTTGTAGGCAAGAATAGTTGTCGATGCCTCACATCTACTACTGGTGTTGTAGCAGAGATCACTGGCATAGAGTGTCGATATATCATCACCACTTGGTTTAAAGTGATGAGTCGTCTATTTTTTGCAACAGAAAGTTAGAGGTGGTTGAGAGTGGATTGGTGCGTGTGATAGATTATGGTACGCAATCTAACCATCAGCACAGACTTTTTTAACTCTCGACTCTGAGTGGTTTTACTCAAAGTGTCTAGAAGTTGATGTTGTAGAAGAAACTTTTTAGATTTGGTTAAGAAGCAGTTGTAAGTGCTTCAAAATTACTGTGGTGTAACAACAAGAATCACTAGCACTTAATTGTTACCTCAGCAGTGAGTGGTATAACTTGGTGCGTCGTCGGTAGGTAAGGAATGTCTTAGCGAGTCACGGTAATAGTGAGTCTCGGTGCGTCGTCGGTAGGTAAGGAATATTTTTGTAGTTTTTAATTTTCTGAAAGGAAATATATGAAAATAATAAAAATATTTTTTTATTTTTTTAAAGTTTTGTAATTTTTTGTTTTGTTTTTCTTCTCCCCCTAAATTTGAGCATGGGAGAAAGTGTTGAAAATAAACCATGAACAAATTTAACTAAAATATGTACAAAAAATTACAGAACTGATTTAACAGTCAGTGAAACGTTTCATTTCAGTTCAGGAAGAAGTTACCTTTTCAGTTTTCAAGACATCGTTAGACACGAGCCTCACGTGATCTTTCCTCTCTCCCCTCCCGCAAAGGACACATACTCTCCATAAAATGATTTGAATGACGTGCCGTTGAGAGATTTCTTCATTCATGCGCTTCGAACAACCACTATCAACAAACCCAGGTCTGATCATATTCCTCCATAGGTGCTCCTGCACAAGCTGCGGGCTTAATTGGTCTTGGGAACCCAGTCCATCTTGAAACTGGGTCGACCATCACTGTCCACACACGAAACTTGTTCCAAGATCATATCCCGCTTATCAAATAAAGAACAAGAAGAATTAGCATGATAATGGGATGAATTGGAAACGAGGCCTTTTGGTACCCATCGGTATTTTGGTTTGGGTCTTTTGTTGTTTGACCAGATGGGTGTATCAACACTTGAGTTTAAAGCAACACTCCCCCTCGATTTGTGCTTATGTTTCCAGTGAGGACTCAAGGACGATCCTTGAGATGAACTCGACCTTACTGATTTCGATTTATCAGAGTCATCTCTCGAATTGGTCTTATTGTCCATAGGAGTCTGCTTCTTGACCTTTGCTTCATTCCAGTCACCATCTCTTGAACGAGATCTTGAGGGCTTTCTTTTGGAAGACCTTCCCTTTGGCACATTCTATCAGTGTTGTGCATAGAATGGAATGTATGGACGATATGGACAATTCCTGGCGATATGACCTACAATCCCACAATTGAAACACGTTTGTCTTTTCAGGTAAATGAGATTGTGACTTGGCCCTTGCCCTTTTGAATTTTTCAAAGAGTTATCACAAGTACAAGAACAACTACATTTACTGGGACTCAGTCTTTGTCCACAGGGGGTGTCACCCTTCTTCACAAACTTTGGTTGTTTGTATTTTCCAACATTTGGAATTTTTGAATTCAAACCATCACCACAAGGTTTAGAAGGGGCACAGGTCTTAGCAGTCTTCTTCTCCTTGATTTCATCCTCCTTGTTTATTGTATCTGCACATGAGGTAAAGAGATCAGTAGAGTTCATTTAAGTACTCTCAGCGGTGCCAGATTGATCATTTAGAATGAAATTGGAGAGATAACATTCCTCTGACTCTTCGATTTCAAGGGGTGGAGTAAAGTTATTATTATAGGGAGGAGGAACAGAACTATAACCAAGTCCTTCACCATGCATAGTAGACCACTTAGTTTGATGATCAATTATAGATTCAACTACTTCACTCGATACATAAATTTTCTTAAGATTAGATTCGGTATCCTGAAATTTTGATTTCAATGTATCATGTTCAGCAGTTAATCTAGAAATATCCTGATTTGCAAATTTAAGGTGACAATTTTTTATGGTTAGTTCGTCTTGTATCTTGAGATAGTCTGAGTTTTCAGCATCTAACTTTTCTTGTAAAGGTTTTAGTTTCTTTTTATGTTTATGCACAAGATTTTCAAGATCAAATATCTCTCTAACTAAATTATCGTTTTGTTTGCAAAGTTTGTCAATTATATCAACACAAGATTGAGAAGAACAAGCAACTTCTGAAGCGTCTTTTGTTGTCATTTTAGAGGTTCAAGTGGACCGAAAAAACCTTCAAATGCCAAAATATTGATCGAAAACCCCAAAAAAAATTCTGGCGAAAAACCAAATTTTTACCCCCTTTTTTAGCGAAAACACTGTTCATCGAAAACCTGGGACGAAAAACCTCACACCAAGAAACTGTACTGAACAATAGTCTAACCGAACAACAGGGCGAGAAACTTTAAGACCGAACAACTACTATCAACTGATTTTCTGAAACCCTAAGTCGCACCGAACAATATTAATGGGCTCACCGAAAAACGTCAGAATGGACCGAAGAACCTTAACCATAATCAAATAACCTCTAAAACCCTAAATAGATCGGCGCCACCACCGAGAAACCAAGGAGCGTGACTGAACAACTTACTGAAATCTAGATCTCGCTAAAACAAGTGCAAAAACGGCGATTATGGATCAAATACACGATTTTGATGACTTTTGCTTGAAGATTGCCAAGAACACGAAGAACACCAAGCACAAAAACACCAAAAATCAATCAAAATAGTCCAAAACAGTACAAAATCCTTCAAAACTCCAAGATCCAAGTAAAGGAAAGGTGAGATTGATACAAAAATACTCAAAAACACAAGGTTTTCAAGCTCGATACCAATTGTAGGTCCCAAACAATTCTAGATCTATGAAGGTATCAATCAAATCAATGAAAGAAAGGTATCAATCACCTTCAATGCACACGTTTTTATTAAAACAATCGTCAAGTACATAAGATGTGGTTGCTTGAACTTTGACAGAATTTTGCTATGAACATCTAGAGCTCCAAAACAACCAACCTAAGAAGAGAGAACTCGACACCTATAAATACTCACGCCTACCAGACCGAACAACAAAACCCATGGTCCGAAAACCAAACTGCCAGACCAAACAACCCAGATGCTTTTCGGTCCCAACCGAAAAACCTAAAACAGCCCTTAACATTGATTTTTTACATATTTAGTCCCTATAAAATGTAAAGATTAAACCAAATAAATTTTGTCCTAACATTTTGCAAAGGTTTTAAAATTGCCGACGTCTGCAACGTTTCAGATGACCTCACAGTCTGAAGTTCTCAACATGCTGAATGAAATGGGTCACACTCCAATCACTCGATCCATGAGTGAATTCAAGAAGAAGAATCTACCTTCGGTCTAGGGGATATTTTTTTCAGTGTCATCCTAAGGAGCCTCTCTGGCAGGACCTCTGGATTGGACTCAGCTGCACACTCCTTCCTTCAACTGCACGATGGTATTTTCTACAATTGTCCAGTCGATTATGCTAACATCCTTTGGACAGATTTTCTTGCTTACCTCAATCATGCGAAGAGGGAAACTAACATAGCTTCAACACGATTCTGGGCTCTTATCGTCCAAGCTGCATATGCTCATGAGAAGGTCCCAGTGCCTTCGGACCTTCCATGCCACAATTTTGGAGTCGTACAAGTTCCTTATTCTTCCTCTTCGGATGACCATGTTGACTTCGTAGCTCAAATACCAGAAGCAATGCAATGTCGTGTACCGGATGACAACCTCACCCTCGTCGCCTATCGCAAGACGTTGACCCTTCCTCATCCAATCCGAGTCTTCACACAGGTTGTTGAGTCTGAACTCCCAAAACCGAAGGTTGGCAAATGAAAAGGTGTCGCTGAACCATCCAATCCACCAGCTAAGAAGCCAAAGAGTAAAAGACAAGGTCAGCCCAGTAACTCTAAGAAGAAGGTTTCTGCTACATCTTCACGTCCATCAACACCTAGATCCGAAAAAGAAACTTCTTAGGCAGTTGAAATAGTAATTCCACCTTCCCCAACCGAAGCTACAACAACTACGGTACCACCTGTTGATCCAATTTTATCTCTGATTGATACTCCAGTGGTGTCCGCACATATGACCTCTGTCGAAATATCTAATGTGGAGACAAGTCACATTGAGACCCCTGTTCACACATCTGATGTGGACACATGTCTCACACTGGATGAACAAACGAAAACTGATCCACCACCGCCGCCAAAGCATACTACGCCTCTTGACACTACAACAACCGAAGTTCCTCCCAACTACGCTTTCTTTATGGATGATTTGGCAGACTCAGCATCTCAACATGGGTCTGAGGGAGATAGTGAACACTACTTTGAAACAGCCCCTGTCCAAATACAGGATGATGGTGATGATGATGAACCAGACACCAGCTGGGTTTCTATGAAACAGTTTCGTCAATTAAATCAGAAGCTCAACGTTCTGATTCAGGATCAAACGGCCTTCTGTTCAGAAACCTCATCTGATGTTACAAGTGAAGTTCTCTCCAAATATATCAAGTCCCTTGAGGAGTCCCTCAACATTACTATTGCTTCACGTGTTGATGGGGCTGTGAAGTTAATTGGCGAAGATGTCAAGACGATCACACGAAACGTCTTATAGAAAATGGATTTACGATGCAAAGCTGTGGAGAAGCTAATCGAAGAAAAATCTCAACAGCTTATTGATCAGCACAACACACAGATCACAGAGGTCGTCACCAAGCTCAATACTGCCCACTCCGAAGTTCAAGCTAAGCTTACTTCTCTGACCACCTCTGTTGAAAATCTTTACAAGCGAAGTGCTGAAGAATTTGATGTTCAGCTCACAAGTCTAAGATCTGACCTGGACTCTACAAAGAAAACAATTACAGAATATGAACCGAAGGTGCATCAATTTCATGCCTACCAGGAGGCACAAAAGATCTCTGATCAACAGATGAAGATCCTCGTCTCTCACACGACTGATTCGATCAGAAAGGACATTGCTCCTTTACTTGCCCTGGTTAGTCGACTTCCTGGTGCTCCAAAGACCTCCCAACCTTCATCACAAGGGGGAGATTTGAGTCGACCAACCGGAAGGTTAACCACCACCTTCGTACCAACGGCAACAATCACACCAATAACAACCTTCGCTCCAGTCACTCAAACAACCACCACCACTGGTCCAACAACAACAAAACCATTCTTTGGTTTTACTTCTGCTCCTTCTTCAACAACAATTTCCACCACCACACCGGTTAGTACACTTCCTCTTACTTGGGGACGTTCATGTTCCACCCCAATTACAACTGAGTCCACTTCGAGCATCATAAAAAGATTTTCAAGTGGAGTCAAAATTAAAGTAAGTTCTGCCCCTACTTCTACATCGACAAAGACAACTTCTTCCCAAATTCCACCAAAGTCTGGTCCGTCTGTTGACAAAGGCAAAAAGATTGCTCATGAACTTTCCAAATCCGAGCAAAAACAACAGAAGGCAGAAGAGTACGAACAATTGATGTATCTTTATGCCGTCTCTAGAAGTCGTATGGGAAAGAAATAGGAAATGGGTCCAGTCAACAAGATCTGGACATACGAAACTTTAATGTCCTTGGTTGTTACAAATGTTGAAGTCTTTGCTAGAGTTCCCCTGGTATCCTACTCAATCGAGAACTCAATAGAACAACAGTTAGACATTCCCTACAATCTGAAGCTCTTTGCATCAAACGTCTATGATCTTAAGTTTGATCAATCTGAGAAAAAAAAATTTCAAGAGCAGACTGCTAGGTTCCTTGCGAACCTGAGCAAAGATCAGACTGATGTTTGGTCTTGTTTGAAAATTGTTGGCATAGACAAGATTGAAGTGGGAACCTTGTTCGAAGACGTGTATCAAAACTACACTAACTACGTCCGAAGGGGAGAACAAAATATAGAAGCTATGTTCTCTGTTGCTGACTTCCCTTTGATGAATCCTGATGACTTCATGGTCCTCGTGGATAGATTCTTTAGGTTGACCCAAACCAAAATTTCTCAACAACTGGGGCTTACCAATGGGCAAAGGATGCTTGGAAGATTTGTGGGAGCATATATACGAAACTTCTCCTCGTATGATTACAAAATTACAAAACTCTCTAGAGAAACAGTTCCTACTGTGGATAAAGAACACACAGGGATCGAAAGGAAAAGTCATGGAAAAATTCTACAAAAACCCTGGGGAGTAGTCTACAGAGGAAAACTTACGAGGAAGGGTGCCATGAAGAAATTAGTTTTTGATATGGATGAAAAAGAGAAGTTCCCCACGACGTTTTTGGAAGGGATGGTGACCAGGGTAACTGTGAATAATGAAAATTTTGAGGATGCGAAGAAAGAGTTGTGTCAACATCTCATGTGGTGGATAGAAGTGAGGAAGGAACTGATCAAATATTATAATATGTTATAAACTTCGAATACCTGACATCTTCACCACAAAGGGGGAGATTGTTAGGAAATTGATTGTGTTGAGATTCTATATCCGAAGTCAATAAGTTCCTGTCCGAAGGTATCGACTGATCCGAAGATGGTGTTTTACTACGAAGATTGCTAGCTGTAATATTTTGTACTTCTTTAGAAGTTAGCAATAATGTCTAGGGCTCCTACACTTACCTGTAATTAATGGGCTTTATACGTTTAGTCCATCATGTGTTAGTATTTAAATGTCTGTAACCCTATATAGTTATTACGGTCGATAGAACACTTGCATAGATTCATTGTAACGATCTTAATAGTTACTCATCTTTTGATTTGGAGCACTATCTTTTTACAGTGAATACAATCATTCAATCTGTTGAATATTCAAACTTATTGTTCAAAGTTATTTGCTTTATTCATGTTTTGATCTTACATATTTTTAAAGCTATCATATACCGTCGTAAGTTGAGACCAAACCGATCAATGGAAGAAATAAATTTATCTAGCGAATAATTTTTTGGAGCTAAGTACTTCTTTGGCATTGCATGTTGACTTTAAACTCTATTCGTTGTTCGTTCCCCAAAGTTAAGATGTTGATCAATCCAGACGTAGACAAACATTTCCTTGTATTCTATTAACCAAGCTTAACTCAGATAGCTTAACACACATTGATATTTTCTCTACATTGATCGGATTTTTTCGTAGTTTTTGTTGCACAATGTCCACGTTGGAGAGTCAACGAGTATAGTTCATATTGCACGAAAAGAGTCCATCGAGTATAGTCCACACACACACACACTACAGGAAACATCATCAATAGCAGCGACAAATGTCGCCGCTAAAGTACCCGTTGTCACCGGTAATACTAATAGTATATACTCGAAGAGCAAAGACAAAATGACAACCGAATCTTTCATAAACAACAAAACATGTAATATGCATTCACATCCTAGATGAGATAAAGCATTTAAAAAGCAGTCCCAAAACAGGGACAATCCAAAATTAATTTCTAAATCAATTTTAGGCGGGTATTTCTAAGCTCAAGATGATTGGAAGGAAGACACGTAACCTAAACCGTATTGCTAAGCTCAAGATGATTGGAAGCATTCAAAAAGCAGCCCGTAAACCCCAAAACCACTTATGGTTTATGGTTTAAGGTTTAAGATTTAGGATTTAAGGTTTAGATTCAAATAATTTTAGATTCAGGGTTTAGGGTTTAGGGTTTAAGGTTTAGAATTTAGGGTTTATGGGTTGGAGTTTAGGTTAAAGGGTTTAGTGTTTAAACCCTAAAACCTAAACCATTTAGGGTTTAGGGTTCGGGTTTAGGGATTAAACAATAAACATTTAGGGTTTAGCCTTTGTGTTTAGGCTTTAGGGTTTTGAGTTTAGGGTTTAGAGTTTTGGGTTTAGGGTTTAGGGTTTTTTGTTTAAAGTTTAGGGTTTAGGGTTTAGCTCCAAATAAATTTATGTCTTTTCTTTTAGGTTTATGGTTTAGGTTAAAGTTTAGGGTTTAGGGTTTAAGGTTTAGAATTTAGGGTTTAGGGGTTAGAGTTTAGGTTAAAGGGTTTAGTGTTTTAACCCGAAAACCTAAACCATTTAGGGTTTAGGGTTTAAACAATAAATATTTAGGGTTTAGCCTTTGGGTTTAGGCTTTAGGGTTTAGAGTTTAGGGTTTAGGGTTTAGGGTTTAAGGTTTAGGGTTTAGGGTTTAGGGTTTAGGGTTTATTGTTTAAAGTTTAGCGTTTAGGGTTTAGCTCCAAATAATTTTATGTTTTTTCTTTTAGGTTTAGGGTTTAGGTGAAATTTTACGGTTTCGGGTTTAAGGGTTTAGGGTTTAGGGTTTAGGGTTTATGGTTTAGCTCCAAATAATTTATGTTTTTTCTTTTAGGTTTAGGGTTTTGTCTAAATTTTACGATTTAGGGTTTATAGTTTACGGTTAAAAGTTTAGCATTTAGGTTTAACAATAGACTTTAAATACTTTTATGTTTATGGTTTAGGGTTTAAGTTAAATTAATGGTTTAGGGTTTAAATTTAAAAGTTTAGGGTTTATGTTAACGTTACACTTTAAATAATTTAGTCTTTATTTTTTAGTTTTGACAACAAAAAACAAATCATATTATACTATCAAATAACAACAAATAAGCACAAAAATCATGATGTACTCACAATCACTAAAACACATAATAATTGTGTATTTTAATAGTTAAGTACTTAATAATTATTATTAACTTAATAATTATAAGTACTTAATAAATAAGTACTAAAACACTTTATAAACATATTACATATCACAATATGCATCAATTAACCATTAAGCACTACCAAAATCAATTAAGCACTTAATAATTAAGTACTTAATTATTAAGTACTTAACAAATAAGTACTTCATAAAAACACTTCCAAAACATATTACATATCACAAGAAGCATCAATTAACCATTCAACACTATCTAAACATCCTTCAAATTAAGTACTTATAAATTAAGTACTTAACACAAACACTTCCAAAACAAATTAAGTACTTAACACACACTATCAAAACAATTAAGCACTTATATGAAGCATTATCAACACAATTTAGCACTTTCAAGAAGCATTAAGCACATATGAGTTTTATTAAGCACTTTTATTAAGAACTTAAATATTAAGCACTTAATTATTAACCACTTTCAAGAACCATTAGCACTTTCAAGAAGCATTAAGCACTTTTATTAAGAACTTAACAAAACTTGATAAAGCATACTTGGAGGGTGGTGGTGACTGTCTTAGGCGAGATGGAGGCGGCCGGCGGTGGCTAACGGCACCACAGTGGCCGGAGTTAGGACCTCCGGTGCTGTGGAGAAATAAACACAGATTAGTTCCAAATTATATGGTTTAGCACACAGAATTAAAAAGTTTTTAGTGATTATAACTGAAGGTGGAGGTGGAAATCACAGTGGATCGAACCTTGTAGCCGGAAAACGGTTTGTGTTGCCGGAATAAACCCTAAGTCACTCGTTTAAGCTTGATTTTTTCGGAAATGGAGAAAGTGGATGTGAGGGAATGAAGGTTGGTCGGTGTTTCAACGAGCAGGAGGTCGTAATCGATCGTCAAACGTAGCCTGGAACGGATTTCGCCAAATGGTTTGCGTGAAAGACAGAATGAACTAAGGAAGGAGGGTATAAGGTTCACGAAGTAATAGCAGCGACTGTTTTCGATATTTAGCGGCGAAATCTTATTACCGGCGACAATCTGAGAGGGAAAAAATCTCGCCTAATTCTAGTCCGTCGATTTAAAATCAGAATGAACGGTAGATATCATAGATCACACGGATCGCTGATATGGTTAGCAGCGACATCAAACGCGCTTGTTTGGTGTCACCGCTAATACCAGGCGTTGCCGATAATTCCTAAATTATAAAATGTATACAAAGTCTATATTTAGCAACATATTTAAGATTACACATGTTTCAAATATTAGACTTTTTACGTATAAAACAAATTATTAGTTACTAATGACATTTAAAGATTAGAGGCCGATTGTGATCTCCAGCCCTTGAATGTCAACTACTATAAGACTGGTTCAGCTCAAGTTGACATGCAATTGGCAATTGACAATTGTATGTTGGTTGACTCTTATCCTAGCCTCCAATGTTTCCTTGACAAAGGTATTTAGAATATTTTAATATTCATAAAACTTGTTATTTTGTTTTTTTTTTTCTTTTTTCTTTTTGACAAATAACACAATAGACTATTTTTAAGATTTTTTGGTTTTGATGTTTTGTTTTAAATCGAATCTGATAGCTTTCGATTTTGAATAACAAAGATACTATGTTCTCATTTTTCTCCTAATTTGATACTGCATTTTCGACTTTTGACATAAAGAATATTTTTCATTTTTTTTTTGATTTCATGTTTTATTTTTTGTTCTAAATTGGACATTGCATTTTCCTATGTAGTTATGCAACCTGTTACCCAAAAGGGTCCATACGAAATAGTTGATATCGAACAAATTTGAAAATTTGAAAATTCGATTTAAAATAAAAAAATAATATAATGTAAATATAGAAAAATATGAAACATAGTGTCTTTTTATTTATTTACCCTATTTTGATGGCATTTAGAAATAGACTTATAGCATAAAAACATTATATTTTATTACTTTTTTGGTTTAACTATTATATTTTTTTTTATTATAAAATGTCACCCATTTTAGATAAAATTTTGCGACAATTATGACTTCCAAATTCCAGTTTTGCCACATTTTATTTTTCTAGAAAATCATTCATATTTTAAAAAAAATCATGTTGACCATGTTCATTTCTTTTACTTTTTAGGGATTATTTTTATCAGAAAATGTTAATAAATTAAATTTAAAATCTTTTATCATTTATAAATAGACATCTATATCGATATATGTCGAAGAGAAAACAATTTTTTTTTGCAAAAATCATTTGATTTCGATTTTTATGATATAGATTTAATATTTTTTTAAGTTGACAAACCATTCAATTTCGATGATTTGATTTTAGTATTTCGGATTGAAAAACCATTTGATTTCGATTTGTATAATTATGTTTTGAGTTATTTGTGTTGAGAAACCAGTTGATTTCAGCATTTTGTGTTTAAAAAAATTCCAATTTCGGTTTTTGTCTGGAAAAAACAAACCAAAATTTCAATTTCTATAATTTAGTCTAACAGTTTATAAAACCATAAAAGTTAAGGAAAAAACCAACCGAACAAACTCCACGTGTAAGACCTATTTCCTAGGTAATAATTTTGATTGGTATTAATCCTTAACTTTTGCTCAGGGAATCCCTTAGCAACGCTATCGTTAGGGGATAGCGGTGCTAAGAAGGGTTTAAGTCTGCATGCACGATGGCTGTAGATAGCGGTGCTAACTACAAAGGTTTAGTCGCGTTATCCGCTGCTATTGCAAAACCCTAGGTTTCGGGCCTTAAACCTTATTTAAGGGTGCTTAATCCTAGAAGACAGTCCCTATCAGCCTCCATTGTCCAGATAAACCCTAATTCGTAACCCTAACCTCTATTGGTTTTTCTAGCTCAATTTCCTTGGTGATGAGGTTAACTTGAAGGAGAAGTAAGGAAATTTCGAGTCAAGGGAAGCTCTAACAGTGAAGCTCTAGCTATGCCTCTAACTTATGGACCTTTGTAAGTCATATAAATCCCTATTTGATGCTTTTATTTTATAAGCATTGGAATATAGGTTTAGTTTTGGTTGTTTTGGGTTCATATTGTTGTATCATTGGAGTTTGGGGAACTCCAGGGCATTGAGTCGAAGTTTACACCTTCCTAGAGTCTTTGAGCCGCGGATAAGGGCATGCTCAAGCCCTCTTGTGTCCTTAAGAACTTGGCTATGTGTTTTGGGACTCCTTTTTAAAAAAGATCTTGGATCATGCATTGGACATGCATGACCATAAAGTTCGTTTTTTTATGAACCCATTGGATAGACCCTAGAAAGTTAATAGCCACTATCTTGGCAGATTAAGCTTAACAAGAAAGTTGTAATATTCGTAGTTAGCGGCGCTAATGTCCAAAGATAGCATCACTATCTTTGACAGAACTCGGTTCTAGAAAACTTCACCTTAGGGGTGCCATGAGTGCATCGTAGGAACGCTAAGTGTTCACTTTAATCGTTAACTTTTGACCAGTTTAACTTTTCGTCAAACATAGGAAATTCGATGGAGTTGACCTTCGGTAATTTCGCACTTAATAAGTAAATTTATAAAATATTTTGAATGTTTTTCCGGAAAAAAAACATGAACACATTAAAGAGTATTAAAAATAGTGTTAATAATATTCTTAAAATTCTAAGCTAAAAATTCGAAATAACTCTCTCCAAGTTTAAAATAACAATGCTGGAGTTTAGTAACTACACATACCATTACACTGCTACTGAGAGAATGACAACATATATATGTAGAATTTTTAACTTTTTAAAATAAAGAAAATACTATATAAAAATGGTAATCATATAAATAATTTGTTAATAAGCAATCCATCGTCAAAATTGGCTTTCATATCGTCAAATTTTGACTTTTTAATTCATACAAATATTTGATAAAAATAATTTTATATGTTTTCGAACAAGAATTATATGTTTGATGGAGTGACTATAAGGATAAATAAAACTTAGCATCATCCACTTATACTATATAAATAATTTCTATATAAAAATTATTTGATAAATAACGTATTTGTGCTTTTAATATCAAAATTTTGTCTAAAAAAAAAACCTTAATTTTTAGAAGGTTTTGTTACGGTGAGTAGCAATTTCACAATTCCCAGGTTTACTAGTTGCGAAAATATTGATTAATTTTGCAAGTTGGTTAATTTTTTAAAATCTCATCTTAACCTCATTATTTTTTAGTTAATTTTTTACTTCTCAGAGTAAAACGCCTCAAGAATTTTTATGCGTTTGCTTTATTTTATAACGATACCATTTTAACGTTTAAATTGCATGCATGGTTAGATACTCGAAGTTTATCCAATGAATAACCAGGAAGTTTGACTATTCTCTATGCTTTGAATGTCCAATGGCCGACTTTGTCTCGTTTTATGACTTTTATCACCTCCCGCGTCTTTGACTTTCGGTACACTCCACCACCCCCACTCACTATATAACACCTTGTCCCTCGTATTCTCAGATACCAAATCCAATACTTCAGTTACAACTAAAAATAAATCTTTCTAGTAATGGAGATATTTTCTCGTAACAAAACACCCCTCTTCTTTCTTGTCCTGTTAGCAACCTTAACCACCTTGGCACTAGGCCAAACCCGAGTTGGCTTCTACAATACCTCATGCCCAAGAGTCGAAACCATTGTGCAAGCTGCTGTCCAGGCCGCTGAGCGGTCCACCCCAGGAGTCCCAGCTGGCTTAATTAGAATGTTTTTTCACGATTGCTTTGTTAATGGCTGTGATGCCTCAATCCTAATTAGCGGTGCTGGTACTGAGAGAACCGCTCCGCCCAATACTCTACTGAGAGGCTACGAGATAATTGATGCTGCAAAGACACAGCTTGAAGCCGAATGTCCTGGAGTTGTCTCCTGTGCTGATATTCTTGCTATCGCAGCCCGTGATTCTGTGCTCCTGGTAATTAGTTATATTCATTTAAAGAGTTCCAATGCGCTAGCAGAATTGATGCTTATTTTATTTTTGGAACACTCAGGCTGGGGGAATTGCGCGCTGGCAAGTGCCTACAGGTCGCAGAGATGGATTGGTGTCACGTGCATCTGATACTTCAAATCTGCCAGCTTTCAATGACGCCGTTGATGTCCAAATTAGGAAGTTTTCCGAGAAAGGTCTTAGCACCCAAGATCTTGTTACCCTCTCTGGTAAGTTAACCAGAAGGAATAGTTCAACCATTAATATATTTCAACCATTGAAACTCTTACTAACAAAGAAGTCAACTGATGTGTTTCTGGGTTTTATTGATTTCCAGGAGCACACACACTTGGGACAGCAGCCTGCTTAACATTCAGCTACAGACTATACAACTACAACAACACCAACGGACCCGACCCGTCTATTGACCCAACATTCCTTCCTACGCTCAGAAACCTGTGCCCCAACGGAGGTGTTGCTACAACGCGTGTAAATCTAGATACGGGCAGCCCAAACAGATTTGACACTTCATACTTTTCAAACTTGAGGAGCGGGCGAGGAGTACTTGAATCTGATCAATTGCTATGGGGTAACACTGCAACTCGAACATTGGCGCAACGATTTCTTGGAATCAGAGGACTAATTGGGTTGACGTTCAACGTTGAGTTTGCTAGATCAATGGTGAGGATGGGTAATATTGAGGTGAAAACTGGGACTCAAGGAGAAATTCGTAGGGTTTGTAGCGCATTTAATTGATCAATGACCGCTGTAAATCTATAGAAAAAATGGTAAACCGCATACTAAAATCTATATGGTTCATAGGCACAAGTGTTAATACTGTCGACATCTAGTCTAGCAATGTATTCCTAATAAATTAATCTTTAATATACATACTGTGTTTCTTCCAGTGTTTACGTGCATGCTACTATCTCGTAACATAGAATTAATTAATACACCAAAAGTTGGTTATTATAATTTATAACCAATTTTGTGTGCGTGTCTCACATATCTTTGTAGTAATGGAGGTCTTTTCTCAAAACAAGATACCCCTCTTCATCATGGTCTTCATAGCCACCATGACCACCGCGGCAAAAAGGGCAATGCACCGGAGTTGGCTTCTACGGGACCTCCTGCCCAAGGGCGGAAGACATCGTGTAGTCTGCTGTCCAGTCTGCTACATGGTCCAACCGAGCAAACCCACCTGGTTTATTACGAATGTTCTTTCACGATTGCTTTGTTAATGGGTGCGATGCCTGTATTCTAATTAATCAATGATGGATAATGGATGTTAATGCGAATCTATAATGGTTGATGGGCATAAATTGTTAATACACTTTCAACACTTATTTACGAGAAAAGTTTTAAAATACACATCTTTAATAAACCTTAGTTTTTCCAATTGGTTACCTTGATTTTATTAGTTATGGTAGAATATATCAATATCAATATGTGTTTGAAAATGCGATAACACGATTCTTCAAGTTTCATTAGGAAGATTTAGAAGCTGGTGGGTGTAAAGAATATATAAAAACAAAGTTGGTAAGGGAGGTTGTGTGTGAGTCCCAAATATGCTATTTAATTAATTAATTTGAGACAAAGACTTGTCATTTAATGCGTTAATTGACGATTCCCAGATTTTAAGCAATTATATCCATGAAGTTGAATGTATTCTTAAATTAATCAAAATCTTGACTTTGTATGCTTCTGTCGTCGTTCAATGATTTGTATATACATCTTTAAACTCTATTTTAATGAACTAGGATAGTGATTGAGGTTTGTTAAAAATACACAATTTTTTCGCTATAAATACAACTTTATTTTTTACTTTTATATAAAAGTATTTACTTGATAATTTAATATTATTTTTACTAAAAAAACACTTTTAATAATTAGACATATCATTACGTTTACACTCTTAATAATATAATAATTAAACTTTTTTCTTAAAAAACAATCTAATAATTAACTATTTATTAGTAGCAAATGACTTCCAACCTAGCTGGTTTGAGGCACCCGGGTTATATACTCATGTGGAGCGAAGGTCGGAGGTTCGACTCCTGACTAGAACACATGTGGGGATTTTTCCTAGGTAAAGCCAACAGGTAAGAGAGGGAAAAGGTGCGTGCTTTCGGGACGCCGGCTAAATGTCGAACCGGTTTATCACGCCCGAGTACTCTCAAAATTACTGACCAGTCCAAAAAAAGTATTTATTAGTTTTTTACTCTTATAAGACAAGTTTTATAATTAATTAATTATTGAATACATACATATAAAAATATGAGATAAAAAATAAAACATGCATTTTTTAGTTTATAAGTAGTTGATAACACATAATACTTTTTTTAATTATCTAATACAAAACCACAAAAAGGCGAGACAAAAAATAATATCATTTAAAAAAACCTTTATAGTTATAAAATCTGCTCCATGATTACGATGTCTCAGTTGTCGATAAAGTTTCAGACGTGCGATATACTCAGTTTCCCATCCAGCTACACACCGGGCTTTGTGGCGGCTCTAGTAACCCAAAATGGTAGGCATCGGAAAATATCATTCTAATTGTACCATTACTTAATGACTGTCATATACAAGTAATGGTACAATTAGAAGGATATTATCCTTCTAATGGTAGGCATCAGAAAATATCCTTCTAATTGTACCATTACTTAATGACTGTCATATACAAGTGAAACCGTAATCATCCGATGGTACGAAAATTCTTCCAGACCTTTCCAAAGAGCAAAGACAGTAAAGGAGCCCTGTTTGGTTAAAAAAAGTAATGATTAAATCCAATTTGTTCACAATCAAGAAACCTGTTAAAGGCATAATCATTCAATGTTTCGGTGGTGCTGACATTTGAAAGAAAGACAATGACATATGCAGTTCATTGATTCATCACTAAAAACTCTAGCATAGGCATCGTAGTTACTACATAACTCGTTTAACAGTTGTTTCACATATTGTGCCATCGATCTTCGCCATACCTAAGACAAACAGCTATTACTCGAAATCCACAATTTCCATCACCTATGGCGTTTTGTATATGTGAGATGTAAGGATGAAACATAGATGAAATTGTTGGATTAAGGTGTCTAACCCATAACTATAATTGATACATATGTTTGAATTGATGGCAGTATAGTCCTTTTGGGTTGCTCTCATAACCTGGCAGAGGAAAAGATTACATATAAAGAGAAAGATAGATATATTATGGAAATAATATATTAATTAGAAAAGAGGAATAAATGATTTATTAATATATTATGAGAATAATATATTAATTAGAAATCATAATATTTAATTAATACTTGATCATAAATTAATTGGAATTAATTTTGGGATTAATTAGATTAATTAAAAGTGCAGGGGCTGAATTGCAATTGTTCAATAGTTGAGCAATAGACAATTAGGGTTACCCATATGGGTTTGGATGAAATTAAGGCCCAAGGCCTTGTGGATTTCGAAACCCTAAAGGGTTTTTATGGTAGTGATAAGCAGATCCATTTATCTGATAAAAGCCTTATCATATCATGATCTCAAATAAGGCAGTTATACTCCTTATTGCTTATCTCCTTGAGACTATAAATAGAGGGCCTCCTCACCCCATATTCCATGCCAATTCTAAGGGTTCTCCCCTTCCTATCTCTTGCTTTCTTCCTTGCCAAGGTCTTGGGTGTGAGCCATTAAAGGCACGACACTTGTGGTGCTTGCTTCCAAGTGATCTAAGGATCAAAAGGTTAGTTTTTCTTGTGAAATTTATTTGATTCTTATTTTGTTCATAGTTATAGGTTCAATTGATGAAAACATAGATCCTTTAGGGTGTATGTGAACTTAAGATTATTTTGTTCATAGTTTGCTTAAAACCCAATAGAAATTTCATTCATTAGTGGATGAATGTAGCATGCTGAAGGCTCTTCATTCAAGTCTGGAATTTCAGTTACATATGAACTATGTCTAGCCGGTTCCTCATTCGATTCCATTAGATCCAACCCAACATATGTTGACGTGGTTGAATAGCTACATCTTCTGGGAGCTTGATTTATAACATCGACTCGTTTTTGTTGTTGCTTCTTCAAGCTTGTCATCCACACATATTATTTTTTGTACTACGGGTTCTTTAAGGAGTGTTTTAGTTGGACGGACAAAATCTTGTAGCATCCTTAACATGGTTTTCTTCATGGCTTTCGACTGCTGAGTGAAGGTTTCTTTAAACATTTCTAAGTCACTTTCACTACAGATATCCTTATTTTCCACAAAAATCGATGGTGATAAGTCAAGCTTTCTCTAGAAGACATCTATCGAATCTAATGGATACACTCACCTGCATTGGAATACCATTAATTTATAAAAACAAATATATAAAAAATTAAAAAATAGTTATTGAATATAAACGCCTGAATTCAAGGTGGATGATAGCATGCAAGAACATGGTAAGCCACAACTATAATGTAGTTTACAACTACGGTTTGAAGAGTTGAGTTGATGTGCAAGCAACTACTGAATTTCCCCGACAAGTATATCTAGAGCTTCGAGTGAGACGAATGCCTGCAACTCTTTAAAACACGACAAGTTGTGTTCGTGTTTACGGATAATTATACTCTTTTTAAAGCTATCATATACCGTCGTAAGTTGAGACCTCACAAACCGATCAATGGAAGCAATAAAGTTATCTAGCGAAGAATTTTTTTGGAGCTGAGTACTTCTTTAGCGTTGCATGTTGACTCTCAACTGTGTTCGTTGTTCGTTCCCCAAAGTTGAGATGTTGATCAATCCAGACATAGACAAACATTTCCTAGTATTTTATTTATCAAGCTTGATTCAGATAGCTTAACACACGTTGATATTTTCTCTACATTGAGCGGAGTTTTTCGTAGTTTTTGTTGTACAATGTCCACGTTGGAGAGTCAACGAGTCTCAACGAGTATAGTGCCTACATTGCACGAAAAAATTCTAGCGAGTATAGTCCACATATGCATGTGGCAGCGGGAGGAGATGTTTTAGAAAGGGGACAAGTGGCAATTAATTATTTTTATTTATTAGGTATATATATATATATATATATATATATATATATATATATATATATATATATATATATATATATATATATATATATATATATATATATATATATATATATATATATATATATATATATATATATATAGGGTTTGGATCATGGAGGAACCTCTAAAATACTAAGAACCTGAGAACCCATTAAAAAAAGGCCCAACCCACTAAAAACGCGTCCAAACCCAGAAGTAAGGCGGAGGGTTAAAATCGTCATTTCAAAATAATAGATATCCGGATTACGTTTCGACACATTCGTGAACTCGGAAAAGACGACATGCTAAAGAAAAGCTGCGAAAAGAAAATTTATCTGAAATTTCAATTCAAATCCAAAGATTTGATTCGATTCTGTAAAACCCTACCATTTTCTCTCCCATAAAATCTGCGATTCTCTCAAAATTTTCAAAGAAACCTTAAGTTTCAAAGAAACCCTAACCTTTTCTCGAACAGATGGTTTAAATCCTTGTTCGAATTCAAGACGGTTCGTACAAGATCGTTCAAATCAAGGTATATTTCTACGATTTTAGGAAAGTGTTAACATACGATTTTAGGGTTTTAGGTAACTTTTTAGCGTTTTGGGTAACTTTTTGGGTAACAATGTTCTTATTCCCGTCTTTGTTGTTATGGATAGTAAACCTTTATTTTGAATTTTGTTGACAACTGAATAGCATTTATGAATCTAATAAAACTAATTTATACATCACCTGATTAAACTTTGTATAAGAAGGATCATTAGAATCACTGATGACAGGGATGTCCATGGAAGTTTGCAACCTCTAAATAAATGCTCTGTTCCCAACTATTGTTGTAATTGCTTTATAAATTAAATCCTACATTATAAGCAACATATGCATATGTTCTTCAAAAGTGATTTATCGAAATTTTTTCTATTTTTGTAAGTATTAATAAATATAACAGAAGTCCTTAGTTAGACTGTTTTCAAAAGTGATTCATGTTTATTAATAACTGTTATTTCGATTGTTACAGGTTACATAAAGTCTATTCTTTCAAAAAATTATGAGAAAAAAAAGTGAAAGGATTTTGAAAAAAAAAAGCTTGAGGAGGTTCAAAAACGAAAAAGATGATCCGGTCTTGGTAGAAGATGATGATACTTCTGATACAGAAGACCAAGAAACTGAGAAAAGTCAAGATAAGAAAGATACACAAGAAACTGAAGACTCTGAACAGAAAACACAAGAATGTAAGGACCAAAATTGTAATTTAGATAGGATCATAACTGTAATTTAGGATCAAAACTGTAATTTATATGCATATATTTGATTATCTATACACATATTCAGTTTTGATCCGTTTTTTTCCTTTATACAAGATTTTTAAAAATAGGATCAAAACTGTAATTTAGTCTTGAAAATATATATCTACATATGAAATACAAAAATCAAGCTTTACAACATGAATATGCATATCCATATAAATATTCTTTGTACTGATATTGGTATGTATATCAACATGCAGGTACTCCCAACATACATATGCACAAAAATATCCATATGCATATGCATAATGCATATAAAATATTGAAAAATATTTAAATTACAGTTTTCATCCTTGTGTTTTATATTTACTTACATTTTTGGTCCTTTTTACAAGATTTTTCAAAATTGGATCAAAAGTGCAATTTAGATTAAATCACAAGGACCAAAACTGTAATTTACTTGAAAAAAATTTGTATCAACATGCATATTTTTTTTAATTTAAAAATATGTAATCAGAAGGACCAAAAACTCTAATTTACTTTAAAAGTAGAGTAAACTACAGTTTTAATCCTTGTGTTTTATATTAACTTACATTTTTTCTCCTTTATACAAGATTTTTTTTACTTTAAAAATATGTAACCATAAGGATCGAAACTCTAATTTACTTTAAAAATATGTAATTACAAGGACCAACACATATGCATATAAATATGTATATGCATATGCATATTTATATGCATATATTTCATTATCTATGCATATATTCACTTATGGTCCCTGTGGACCTTCTTGTTTACATTAATTTACAATTTTGCTCCTAATCTATGTATAAATATTCTGATATATGTTTTGAAAATATATTGTAGGGTCTAAAACAACAAAGACCACTATTATTTCAAAAGAAAAAAAATCAAGAAAATCAAAAAGACAAATAGATTTGAAGAAACAGAAGATTGTTTTCGAAGAAACTAAAGAAAGACTTGAAAAAAAATCAGATGACATTATTCATACAAGGACAACACCAACACAGTTTTTAAATGTCATTGAAAAATTAAACAAAAAACAGAAAGAAACAGTCAAAAGTATAGGTTTTGGTTCTTTGTTAGATATGAAATTGGATGTTATACCATCAAAACTAGGCTATAATCTAGTTGATATTTTTTATGATGAAAAACTTTGCTTAAAACAGCTGAGGGTAACATAAAAATTGGTATAGATCTAATATACGATTTACTGAGAATTCCTAAAGGAGATGTAAATTTAGAAGATTTGGAAGAACACCCTGATGCACATCCAGTAGTTCAAAAGTTCCAGAAGCAATTCAAAAATTTCAAAAAGCTAAGCAAAAAAGATATTGCAGAGAAGATAAAGAGTACAACAGATCATGGAATTTTATTCAAATTAAATTTTATTGTTTTATTCACAAATAGTCTTTGCAAATCACAAAAAAGCGGAATTTTCCTAACAAAAATTATTAACAAATTAGTTGGCAAAGTTGACATTTCAAATGTCAACTGGTGCAAATTTGTTTTAGATGCTTTGAGAGGGTCGAAAAAGTATTGGAAGAGAAAAAATGATATCAGTTTTTATGCAGGACCAGTAGCAGTTTTACTTGTAAGTATTTTTAAATCTATTAAACTGTTTAATCTATTGAAAGCAATTAACAAAATTTACTTTGGTGCAGCTTGCTTTTATTCAAACAGTAACATTAATAGACGATGGATCCAAGAAAACCAATTTGAAAAAAGTTCCAGCAATCAACTTCTGGAACAAAGATGAAGATGAAACGAAAAAAAATTTATGAACCAGCAAAGGTGAAGAAAGTGAGAGAAGGTAAATTGGAAGAAGAAGAGATTCATACAACAAAAAAGCATAAATTGGAACCAACTGTTGAGTTATTTTGATATTCATATACATACAGATTTACAAATTTAAAATTTATTTTAATATATGTTTTTTTCATTCAAAGGTTAAGAAAGTAAGAGAAGATAATTTGGAAGAAGAAGAGATCCCTACAACAAAAAAGCGTAAATTAGAACCAACAATTGAGGTATATGATATGTATATGCATATTCATATGCATATTTATATTCATATGCATACTTTACTGTACTGATTAAAAATACGTATATTTAATAAGTATATGGATACAGATATCATATCATATACGTATGCATATTGTTATTTATATGCATATGCATATGCATTTTATTAACATATTTATATGCATATGTATTAGCATATTTGCTAATTTGTAAATTCATATGGATATGTATATGTATATGATCTGCATATTTATATACATATGTATATGCATACATGTGTATATATATATATACATATATATATATATATATATATATATATATATATATATATATATATATATATATATATATATATATATATATATATATATATATCCCGTGTATTTTGACAAATATTTATGAAAAACTTGATATATACATTTGCATTTTCTATAAATCGAAAATGGGGTTATACATCTCTTATAATCAATATTTGTTGGGTTTCAAATATTGAGCTAAATTTTAATATTTATTTTAATATATCTTTTTTTCATGCAATTAAGATATCTCTTAATAACTTTTTAAATATTTTTGATGTATCTAATTCAACTAGGTTTTCATACAAGTTGTAACTCACTCACATAACACTTACATCATGAGTGTTTAGATATATAATTTAAGGATGGTATGAAAAATATATTAAAAGAAATGTTAAAATTGCATCTTTTATTTGAAAACCGATAGGTATTGATTTAAACAAATGATAACCCCATTTTCCATTTATCAAAATGTAAATACTAAGAATATGCTTCTTTCTACAACATGCATATATTTAAAAATATGCATATGTATATAAATGGTCTTTGTATTGATCTTGCTATGTATATCAATATGCATATGCATATCAGCATAAATATGCATATCCAAATTTATATGCATATAACAAATTATGTACATATAAGTTAGTTAATGACATATGCATGTTATAAATATTTTATGTAAAACTCTAATTTATTTTAAAAATATGTAATCACAAGGACCAAAACATATATATATATATATATATATATATATATATATATATATATATATATATATATATATATATATATATATATATATATATATATATATATATATATATATATATATATATATATATGCATATACATATTTGTATGCATATATATGCATAAATATGCATATGAATATTTGTATGCATATATTTGATTATAGGTATGAATTTAAATGTATATCTATATACATATTTTGTTGTGGTGCCTGTGGTCCTTGTCGTTTACATTAATTTACAATTTTGTTCCTAATGTAATATTTTTAAAAACTGTAATTTATTATACAGATGCACATTCAAATACATATATGAATAACTTTTTTTATGTACAAAACATTAACATGAAAAAATTGAAGGCATTAGCATAAAGATTTCAAGAATACGCAAATGGAAAAGAGATGTAAAAATTATGATAAGTTACTGTTTGGAAAACCACCCAAACAGAAATGAATTCAATAATCTCAAAAAGGAATTTGATCAATTATTTGAAGTTAAGAAAAAAACTGGTGATGTTGAAGCATTTGAAAAAGAAGAAATTGAAGAAAAAGAAGATGAAGTGAATGAAGAAAAAGAAAAAGATGAAGTTGATGAAGAAAAAAAAAAGAAAAAGAAGGTGAAAAAGAAGATGTTGAAATAGATGAAGAATTTCAAAATGTTGAAGAAGATGAAGTACTTGAAGAAGGTGAACACAATGCTGAAAAAGGTGAAAGAAATGTTCCTGAAGTTGAAGAGAATATTGAATAGAATGCTGAAAAGAATGTTGAAGAGAATATTGAAGAAAGTGAAAAGAATTTTGAAGTTGAAGAAGTTGAAGAAACATTGAAAGACCCTGCATCACAAGTTGATTTTCAAACACCTAAAAAGCAAATCATTGAGTTTGAAGAAACTTCACCAATATCTCCATACTTGTTGTAGGTAATACAAGATATTGAAAACACCTATTTACATAGTGACAACGATAAAAAAAATACAATTGATCATGATATTCCGAATTTTGATCTGGGAATATCCCAGGAATTTCCGACTTTTGTTGTTCAAAAACAACATACTAAAGAGAAAGGTGATGATATTGATCCAATGCCGTTATCTATATCAACTGAAGATCCACATAAAAGACAAAAAAAAAAGCATCAGCGTACCTGTGCTCACCATACAAAAAACGAGAAGTTGCAATTGGTGAAGAATACTCAGCAATTGAAATTAAAGTGACGGATCGTGTATTTGCTCTTTTTAGGGATACAAAGTAAGATTATCTATATAAAAAAATAATATTATACAAATTTAAATGTCTAATAAATATTTAATTTTTCAGGTTTCCCATTTTCAAAACCGAAAATGGGAACTTTACTACTAGAACTGTTCTGGAGAGTTTCATACCTGAAACTTGGGTTGCAGCAGATTGTATTAATGCTTGGGCAATGGTATTGAATTATGGAGAAGTTGCAATTGGTTAAGAATACTCACCATCAATATTTTTCTTCAATATTGGAATATTTGTAAGTAATCACATATCTATACATCTATATAATTATTTGTTGATCGATATATATATATATATATATATATATATATATATATATATATATATATATATATATATATATATATATATATATATATATATATATATATATATATATATGAATATGGAATATATATATATATATATATATATATATATATATATATATATATATATATATATATATATATATATATATATATATATATATATATATATATATATATATATATATATATATATATATATATATATATATATATATATATATATATATATATATATATATATATATATATATATATATATGAATATGTAGATCTAAAATGTGATATGCATCTATATCATTATTTGGTGAACAATATATTCATATATATACATATGCATTTCTAAAATCTGGATATGCATATTTTCTGTATTCGTATTTGTATATGTATATGATATGTATATGCATATACATATGCATTTCTAAAATCTGGATATGCATATGCATATACATATGCATTTCTAAAAGCTGGATATGCATATTTTGTGTATACGCATATGTATGTATATATATATATATATATATATATATATATATATATATATATATATATATATATATATATATATATATATATATATATATATATATGATATGCATATGCATATGTCTATCCATATTTGCTAACTGGTATAGTCATATGAATATGTATAGGCATATGATCTGTATATGCATATGATATACATATGAATATTCATATGCATATGTCTATGCATATTTGCTAACTTGTGTACTTACATGAATATGTATATGCATATAAAATTTTTTATTTTTCTGTTTTCTGTCAACTGATCTAGATCAATGTATTTAATTTGTCTTTTTCATTTATTATTCTTTTCAATATGTGACTTAGTTTAATCTGTTATTTTCTAGAAAACATACAAAATCATTTGAGTTATCACTATCGCTTTCATTAGAGCTAGATGACTCGCTTTTAACATATACTGTGATATTGTATTTCATGATATTTGCTATATTAGTTTGAAGAAAATCATGTCTCTGTTATGATAGCAGAGGCTCTTTACTATCTTCAAAATATTTAGCAAATATTATGAAATTCATGATCCATAATATGATAAAGGCGAGAAATCTAGTTCTACTATTTTGTATGTTTTCTACAAATTAAAAGATTCAGCTGGTTCACAAATTGAACAGAATGACCAATGAAAAACATAAAGGAAGTAGGTTGCTCCAGGTTGGCTGACAAAAGACATTTTGACTAATTTGTCATTTTTCTATTTTTTATCTTTTATGTCAATTGAGGTATCACTCTTATTTGCAGTAGATTTAGATCGCTCACCTTTAAGATATTCAATGATCTTGAGTTTCATGATATTTTCTACATAGTTTGTAGAAAATCATGTTTCTGTATGATAGCAGACGCTGTTTACTATCTTCAAAATATTTAGCGAATATTTATGAAATTCAAGATAAATAATATGATGAAGGTGAGTAATCTAGATCTACTAAAAATAAGAGTAATATTTCAAACAATTTTCTATGTTTTCTACCAATGAAAAGTTATATGTATATATGCATATTTTTATGCACATGTATATATGCATATTTATATGCATATACATATTTGTTTATATGTATGATACTTACATTAATAAAAATTTTGTTTGCATTTTATTTATATTTAGACCGAGCAGATGTTGAAATCAAATGCCGAAAATGTTGATCTTTATCTGGAGTTCACAAGTAACTTACATGAATATGCCAGTAACACAAATGCTGGAAATTTCAGATACATTGATTTGGTATGTACTTTCCTTTCGAATTACTTAATTAGTGTTTTCTTAATACACATTACCTAATTTTTGAAATATATGAACAAGTATTTTTTCCTGTGTTTAGAAATAACCACTACTATGTAGTGGTTATTGATACCTCAATTCCATCTATAGTAGTTTTGGATAACATGAAGGACCATCCTCAAGAATTCTATGATGATGTACCCAAAAAAATTGTAAGATTTACATAATTATTACTTTTTATTAAATTTATAACATTTTATTTATATAATAAATTTTAAATTTAATTTCTTTATTGCAGGCTTCTTTTTTCTCTCGTTATTTGTTCGACATTCTACATCCAAAAGCGTCTAAGTTGAAGAAAAAAGAACCCAAATATCTGAAGATGAAATGGCAGACAAATGTTAATGAGAATGACTGTGCAATTTTTGTTATGAGACATATGGAAACATTCATGGGTGGACAGCCTTCCAAATACAATTGTAATCTAACATATGAATCTGATGCACAACAAAAACAATTGTGGGAGCTACGAAAGAAGTATTTATCAAAAATACTACTTTGTGATTTGAATGTCAACAAACATGTGGTTATAAAAGAAGCTACTGAATTTTCAATGTTCCCTAAAGAAAGAAGAGAACATATCAAATATGAAGCTTGGCTTAGAAGAGAAGATAGGATGAAAGACATGTGAAAGTCTTGAATTTTATGTTTGAAAATGTGAATATTATTTTGGTCTTGTAAACTTACATATTCAGCCAATGTTTTTACTGACTCTATGTATGATAGATGTGAAAGTCTTGAATATTATGCTTGAATCTAATTAGATGCCATCTGTTATTATATGATAGATTAAATGTATGTGCATATGCATGTGTATATGTATATGCATATTCATATGCATATATGAATGTATATGCAAATTTGTAAAGTTAGTCAAAATGTTGTCTGTGTATGTAAATTTTTAAGAATGAAGTAAAATTATTTCCTGGTGACATAGAAACATTACATTTCTTGCCCTGTAATTCAAAAAGAACCAAAAATCATATTTATAAAAGTAGAAAAATATAGAATAATTGACAAATTATAAATTTTATAATCGCAAACTTTTTTGAGAAATGGCAAATTTTTGAAAAAAGGTTTTAAAATTATAAAAGAAAAGGTAAGAGAAGGAATAAAAAAAATGGTGATTGGATTAGTCAAAGCATATCACATTACCTTTTGATAATTTTGGTGTTTTTTTAATAAAAAAATGGTGAGTGGATCAGTCAAACTAGCATGTGCGCATGCTTCCACTTTTCTCTCTGAAGCCATAACTTTTTTGTGATGGAACTTTTTAAAAAAAAAATTATTTTTTTTAAATAAAAAAATGGTTAGTGGATCGGTCAAAGGTGCAGATGGGATGCTTTGAAGCCTTAACTTTTTCATCTATAAAATCTCCCATTCTCTCAAAATTTTCAAAGAAACAAATTCAAATAAACCTTAACCTTCTCTCGAATAAATTGTCAAATCTTTGTTCGAATTCAAGACGTTCATACATATCCTTAAAATCGAGGTATATTTCATATTTACATAATATGTTAAACATTTATACAAATCTTTGATTCTACGATTTTCGGGTTTTGGTTAAATGTTTTACATATGAATATGTTCTTCAAAAGCGATTCATCAAAATTCTTTCTATTTTTTTTAAGTATTAATAAATTTAACAGAAATCTTTCATTTTCCAAAAAAACTACAGCAACACAAGTTTTATTTGATGGTTAGATTGTGTAGGCCCTGATTGACATTTTTTTCTACTATAGTGTTCCTAATGTTTGATATTTTTGCAGGAGTAAATGGCAGACAATATTGAGAAAAGGGATAAGGTGGAAGTTATGGGTGTAGATCCTAGTTTTGAAAACTCTTACTACACAGCTAAATGCCTTGAAATTTATAATGAGTCATGCCAGGTTAGATATGAAACTCTTCATGATAATGAAAACAAAAAATTAATTGAGCAGGTACCTTTGGCAAGGGTTCGTCTGTTTCCTCCACATTATAAGTTCAGTGAATTTTTTGATCAAGATATTGTAGATGCATACGCGCGTGGAGGTTGGTGGAAAGGCAGGGTTACTAGAAAAAATAACAGAGGCAATTACATTGTCAAATTTGATAATGAAGAACAACTTACCTTACCAAAGGCGCTTATTAGGGTTCATCAAACTTGGAATCCTATGAGTAATCAAACGTGGCCGTACTATAAAATCATGGATATTGGTTGGCCAGTTGCAGGCGGAGATGGCGGTAGTGGTTCAGGCAGTCGTGGAGCAGGTGGTAGCCAAGCACGTGGAGCGAGCGGTAGTGGTACATGAATTAAGGAAGATTGGTTTGCTGGGTCATATTAATATTTGTTTACTGTTTATCTTTTGAATCTATGTTTAAAATTTTCATGTTTCGGATTTTACAGCTGTTTATGTTTAAACTATGACTACTTTGTGATTTTATTAACAGTTTGTAAATCCTTAAAATTTTAAGTTCTAATTTCTGAATAGTAAGAACAAATAAATTAGCTTAACATGAACTGTTACTGTATGAAACATGAACTGCATATGCATATGCATATTTATATACAAACAACATTTTGACTAATTTGTGATTTTATTAACAATTCGTAAATCCTTAAAAATTTTAGTTCTAATTTCTTAATAGTAAGAACAAATGAATTACATTAACATGGACTGTTACTGTATGAAACATGAACTGCATATGCATATTTATATGCATAGGCATATATAAATGTATATGCATATTTTAAGACAAACCTGGAATTATACAATACTCTGATTAACATGATGTGAAAACTCATTTTATTAACAGATGGAAATACACAATTGTTATTTTAAAATATTCTAAAAAATAAAAAAAACATCTATTTAAGAATGAACAATTCAATTGCTATTTTTCTGTAACATTGTTTCTTCTTTTTCTGTTTTTTTCTTCAACGCTTCTGCTTCCAACTTCTTTTTGTTCAATGCTTCTGCTTCCAACTTCTTTTTTAAAGGACAATTCCTTGCATCATGTTTTTCTGATGGTAAAATCTTCTTTTTGCAGAAATTACATGTTCTTGGTTCCTTTTGAACATTCTGCATCGCAATCTCCTTTTGTCCCTTCAATCTTTTATTTGATCCACAACCTTTATTTCTTGCATTTTCGGGGTTCAAAATCTCAATTACATCTGGTTTTTTGATACCAAACAATGACTCAAATTGTTGACTTTTAGTTCATAAATCTTTATTTGGTGGATTGGCAACTATCTTATTCCTTATATCTCTAACTAGAAGAGACAATGATTTAACTGCTTCAGGATCATGTGCTGTCAAGCTTATACATTCTCCAAGCATGGAATATATTTCTTGGACAGTCTTCTCGCACCCACTTGAACTTTCTCCAGATGAATAACTTCTTTTCAAATCTTCAGGACTAATAATATCTTTTTGCCATCTTCTTATTAAATACTTTCTGGGAATTTCTTCAATGAATCTTGACCTTAAAATGCATAATATATATACCTGCATAATAATCCAAAATGCTCGAAGACCATGCAACTACAAATGAACATTTCTTCTTTTTGATTTATTTCTACCTGAAATAAATAGTAAAAACTAATTTCAAAAAAAAAAATAACAGATATGATACTCCAGAAACTATATTCATATTTATATGTATATCCCAGTAAATATGCATATACATATTTATATGTATATTGCTTTAAAAAATGCTTATATGCATATGTGTAATATTATGTGAATACAAATATGATACAATACTCCAGAAACTATATTCATATTCATACCAATATGTATAAGATTATATGTATATTCATATACATTCTTAGATTGTATATACTCCAGAAACTATATTCATATTTATATGTATATCCTAGTAAATATGCATATACATATTTATATGCATATTGCTGTAAAAATACTTATATACATATGTATAATATTATGTGTCCCAGTAAGTATGCATATACATATTTATATGCATATTGCTGTAAAAATGTTTATATGCATATCAATATTAAAATGTAGACATATGCATATATGTACATAAATTTATATAAAACCAATAAACCATACCTGATATTTAAATTTTTTATTTGTAATGGAATTGTCATTGTTTTCTTGCCGATATACAAAAGAGCTTCATCCTTTTGTTATTTCACCAAACGTATTTTCAATCACAATACATATTTCATTTCCATTTGTTGTGGTAATAACACCAGGAGCTGGTGCACAAGTCCACACTGAATCGTATATTTCATCTTGGACATCTTTGAAAACATTCAATGTGTAATGCTTAGATGCTTGCAGTTCAAATGATACAGGAGTTAATGCTTTGACTGTAGTTGACAGATTTGCCACTACTGAATTGTAATCATTTGTAACTTGCCTATTTCATTGTTTGTCCATAGCAGCATCAAACTTCATCATCAATACCATTAATGTTGACTTCTTATTTAAAAATTTCTGGAAGAAAAAATTTTGGCTTTCTGATAAAGATGTTGTCCTCATTAATCCTGAAAGATTAACACCTTTGAAAAACACAGGAATCCATCTATCACGTATGTTAAACATCTCTTTAAGCCATTTATTTTCCCCAAGATTAAATTCTTCAATAAGACGAATCCATTTCTCTTCAAAAACATCATAATCAATACACGGATTCCATACTAGATTTTGCAGCCTCTGTCTGAAATCAGTACCATAAATTATTTTTGGACAAACCTGCAATAAACAACAAAAAATACCTTTTAAATATAAATATGCATACAACTATGCATAAATATATTATTCATATACAGATTTAGAAATACTAATAGCAACTCATATGCATATGCATATTATATGTGTATCCATATGCATACAAATATGCGTACAGATCATATTCATATATACAGATTTAGAAAATACTAATAGAAATTGATATGCATGTAGATATAAATATGCATATGGATACACATACAATACGCATATGATATGTATCCATATGCATACAAATATGCATACAGATCATATTCATATAGAGATTTAGAAATACTAATAGCAATTCATATGCATATGCATATTATATGTATATCAATATGCATACAAATATGCGTACAGATCATATTAATATATAGATTTACAAATACTAATAGCAATTCATATGAATACAGATCATATGCATATTGTATGGATATCCATATGCATATTTATATGTATATCCATATCTATGAATACACAGATTAGCAAAATAATGTTGTATTTTCAAAGAACATATAATGCATGTTCTGATATAATTTTTACAGAAATACAAAAATAATTAAAATTACCTTATCTGTTAACTTTTTTCCAATATGCCACATACAAAGCCGATGAATTGATTCCGTAAATACAGCTTTCACAGTTTTGGCAAGTGCAGCATCTTGGTCTGTGTCAACAATCTTTGGTTGTTTACCAAATGCACTAAGAAAACATTTCAAAAGCCATATGTATAGATCAGCCGTCTCATTTCCAAGTAAAGAGGCACCAAACGTCACAGATTTCTTATGATTGTCAATCCCGATGAATGGAACAAAAATCATGTTATATCTGTTAAAATTAACCAATAAAAGATGAAACATAAGAAGCTTGATAGACAAATATGCATTAAATTTAAAGAAAACATAATAAATAACTTACGTGTTTGTTCGAAAAGTAGCATCAAATGATATAACATCAGAAAATTCCATGTAATTCCTTTTTGCAATTCCATCAGCCCAAAAACATCCAAGAAGAAGATTATCTTGACAAATGTACTCGAATGAAAATTGCGGGACAAATTTTTTACGCTCCATCATCAAATTCACCAACATATTTGCATCACTATCGCCTATAAAACAACTTAAATCCCTTGACCAATTCTTATAATCCACATATGTAGGTCCTTGAATCTCCTATCCACCCTTCAAACCAGTCATTATAGCATGAGTTTTTGTTGCACCGATATTATTTATACCCAAGTTATATAAAGCACTTTGATCATAATAATCCAACTGTCGCTTATCTCTTGACATGTGCACGATATCGTTTGTGTATAATTCATGATTATGCGTATCAATGAACTTGCTTACTAAAAATCTTCCAGTTTGCTCGATTTGCTTAAAACATATCAATGGTTCGCAATTTGTCCTTTTGCTTACTGTCTTCCGATTTTGCACACCATTGTCACCATTTAATGTGTCTAATGTGTGCTTTGATGTTTGCCCTTGCCTATTACAGTACATGTATTTGTATGTTATAACTCCGTTAACTCTTTTTGTAGGCCCCAATTTACAGTCAAATCCACCTCTTTTTGCATAAGTTGTATACATATCAACACCTTTTTCCAATGTGTCAAACTCCATTTTAAGAGAAGGCATCACTGATTCATCAACAATAGGGGTAAAATATGACTTCCCACCAATTTTTGTCTCTATGTTGCTAAGTGTATACTTTGCTTTTGTATTACCTGATTTAAAACAATAAAAAAACATTAAACTGTTACAATATATTACTTCCACAAAGAATAATATAACGTAAACAGATAAATATGCATATTCATATGTATATGCATATATATATATGCATATCTATATATATATATATATATATATATATATATATATATATATATATATATATATATATATACATGGAAAATGTTACAAAATACAAAGTTAATTAACAAATACCTTCCAAATATGTCATATTTTCAAGTACATTATCTTCAGTTATATCACGGTAATACACATCATCAACTTCAGTATTATAATTGTAACAATGAAAATCTGCAATAAACCAAAAAACAAAATTAACAATAATTAAGAAATAACATATGCATACATACAAAAAAGCTATATTACCAGTAAAATTGCTATCTTCAAATTCAACATCATCATTCAAAAATTGAGGATTCATATTTGCACTTTCAGAATCCATTGATTGAACTGATGTTTCACCAATCATGGAACTACCTAAAATAGATAATCAACATCAACTTAAACAAATTCAATAATAATAATAACCAAAAACAAAAGAATCTACAAACCTGCATCATTAGGATGATATAACTCCATATCAGGTTGAAAAATAATGTCAATAATCTATATTGATGCAAACTTCTGATCACTGGAACCTAAAAACAAATTCACATTTCAATATTACTTTCACTAATCAATTGAATACATTTATGGATGTTAAAATATAATAAAGATACTTTATAAAAACATATAATCTTTGCAAAACTTGATTTAATATAACCTACAAAACTAAATTAAAACATCAATGCACTTAACAAAATCAATAAAAAAAATGTACATAACAGATATATCATAAAACACCAAATACTTCAAAATGCATAAAATAATTAGATTTATAAATTTGAAGAAAACAAAGAAATCCAAACGTTGTACAGAGCAACATACATATAAGGTTAAAGCCTAGATTTGTTCAAAATCCTTGCAAGATTCATTGATACATTGCAGACTAGATATATCGTAAGAACACCAAAACGACAAATATATGCTCAATTTCTGAAAGGCAGTTATATATGGAAACATACATTGCAGACTAGAATCATAAGCAAAACCTAACACAACTACAGTAGAAGGAACAATTCCCATCAAAATCACAAATTAGAAGCGATTAAAAGCATTTAAAAGCATTGGTACCATTATTAGAAGTAAGAATTCTCATCAAAATAAGAAATTGTTATACAGATATATCGTAAGAACACCAAAACGACAACTATATGCTCAATTTCTGAATACCAGTAAAACTTTATAATTCTACATATAATGTTGTAGCGATAAAGAAACAAATCAAATCGAAAATACATAAACTTACTGTAAATCGATTCAAGACGCTGAATTTCTAAAGTACAATGCCTAAATCGTTGATTCAACTTCCGTCAACTACAAACCCTAAATATCACCGTTGATTGAAGTTTCGTACAACTTTAATCTTTAAAGAACCAAGCTTTACAGACCGAATAACTGAAGTCGTAAGCGATCGAATGTCCTTCAATCGCAAACCCTAAAAATCAACGTTGATTAAGGTTGCGTAGAGATTAAATATTCAAAGATGGAAACACAGACGGAAGAACTAATTCGTAAAGATTAAATCTTTAAAGAAGGAAACTCTAAAGAAAGAAAGAAGGAAGAACGTAAGCGAGGAACGAAGACGACGGACAGAAGCTGAATTTCCGGAAATAGCCTTACTACGCGCGTACTTCATTTAAACGGGTTCCCAGGTTCCAACACTTTTTTGAGTTCTCAATAGAACTTTACCATATATATATATATATATATATATATATATATATATATATATATATATATATATATATATATATATATATATATATATATATATATATATATATATATATATAGGGCCGGCCCAAAGGTAGGGCGAACTGGGCCATGGCCCAAGGCAGCAAGGTAATATGGGGCATCAGTTTTCATCTGCTTCTTATGGGTTAGTATTCATTTGGGCCCAAATTTTGATCCAGATAGACGGTTGGTCCAAGTCGTCTAGCAGGGCATCAACTTGAAGCCTTGAAGACGGCTAAAGAAAATCAGCACAACGCCAATTTCAGAAATCGAGGAGACGGTATACATTCACGTCAGTTGAGTAAACGAGGAGACGGGACGCTTGAAGCCTTGAACTCTAATCTCAGGTATGAAAACTATAAAAAAGTGATAGTAATCTCGTTCGAAGCTCTCGTATAACCAGATGAAAACTAGACTTCACGTTATTCTTTCTTTTTGGTTCATTTTTCTTATTTTTATGTGTAGGGAGGAAGCTCTCGTATAACAGATCAAGTTTAATTTGGTACAAATACTTTCATAATCCCCTAACCCATGGTATTCATACAAATTCCCTTATAAGTAAACACCTCTACCTCTAGTTGATACAATATTTCTTTTTACAAGCTTTAAAGGCCAAAAGGTTATGATTGCTGGACAAACTTAGGAAACAACAAGGTATGAGGTCATTAACTGATGCTTCTAAGAGAGCCAAAATCTGCTACTCTTAATGGTTGATTTTTTTAAGTATGTGATGGCTCTCCTCGTGAATGTGCTTTCAACAAAGAGCTAAGTGAGATATCCATTTGAATACTCTGGTGGTAATTATGTACTTGTAATTCCATTCGACCTTAAATGAGATATCCAACAGCTGGATACCAACTAGGATGGTTATACAGAGACGTAAAATCCTAGGATGCCCACCAAGTGTTCGAGGCTATTCCCACCAGCAATCCATGTTTGGCAGTCAATAATCATAAATGCTTCATAAAGCTATACTCCTTTAGTCCTTTAACAACCCCAAATGAAATCCAAGTGTTTTATATTGATTCAAATTGTTGTTTTTTACACTTGTAACATATTCATTATCGGATGAGTTGGACCAAACAGAGAAAGTGATCGTATTAATCCGAAATATAGTGGCTGTAGTTAAAATTGTTGTTTTTTTACACTTGTAACATATAGTGGCTATAATTCATGTAACTTAAATCTTTTAGTTGTTGGTTTTATTTCTTTAGTTGATATTGTTACATTCATAAGAAGATACTCTATATCTTTGTGACACACACTCAATCTTGGGATATTAGAGCATCATGTGATCGTAAAGATTTAATCCGGAATGTTTTCAATATTTACCCATTGTAGAATGTTTTCAATCATAAAGAAGATTTAATCCGGTGAAGGTAAGCTATTTTTTTTATTTTTGTTACAATATTTTTTCTTAAATTTGTCGATCTTTAAAGAAATAATGTATCTGGTGCATTTTAGTTCAAAAAATTAATGTTATTTATGGGTTTGGGGCATTATTATGTCTCTTTGCCCAGGGCATGAAAAAGCTTTAGACCGGCCCTGTATATATATATATGTTAAAACTAGATTGTTTTTTGGAAAAATTAGAGAGGTTGAGAATAGTTTGACTTTAATTATAAGGTGTATCTAGAATGTATATTTGGCAACCCCATTTATTTAAGATTACAAATATTTCAAATATTAGACTTTTTACGTATAAAACAAATTATTAGTTACTAATGACATGGCCGATTGTGATCTCCAACCCTTGAATGTCAACTACAATAAGACTGATTCAGCTCAAGTTGACGTGCAATTGGCAATTGACTATTGTATGTAGGGTGACTCTTATCCTAGCCTCTAATGTTTACTTGACAAAGGTATTGAGAATATTTTAATATTCATAGAACTTGTTATTTTGTTATTTTATTTTATTAATTTTTTTTGACAAATAACACAAAAGACTGTTTTTACGATTTTTTGATTTTGATGTTTTGTTTTAATTCGAATCTGATAGTTTTCGATTTTGAACAACAAATATACTATGTTTTCATTTTTTCTTCTACTTTGATACTACATTTTCGACTTTTGACATAAAGAATATTATGTTTTCATTTTATTTTTTTTTTGATTTCATGTTTTATTTTTTGTTCTAAATTGGACATAGCATTTTCCTACGTAGTTGTGCAACCTGCTATCCAGAAGGGTCCATACGAAATAGTTGTTATTGAACAAAATTGAAAATTTGAAAATTCAATTTAAAATAAAAAATAATATAATGTAAATATCGAAAAATATGAAACATAGTGTCTTTTTATTTCATTTGCCCTATTTTGCTGGCATTTAAAAATAGACTTAATTATAGCATAAATATACTATATTTTACCACTTTTTTGTTTAACCATCATATATTTTTTTATTATAAAATGTAAATATGATCATGTTGAGCACTGTTCGTTTCTTTGACTTTTTAGGGATTATTTTTATCAGAAAATATTAATAAATTAAATTTAGAATCTTTTGTCATTTATAGATAGACATCTATATCGGTATAGGTCTAAGAGAAAATAGTTTTTTTTTGTGGCAAAAATATCATTTGATTTCGATTTTTATGATATAGATCTAATATTTTTTTTAAGTTGACAAACCATTCAATTTCGATGATTTGATTTTAGTATTTCAGATTGAAAAACCATTTAATTTCAATTTATATAATTATGTTTTGAGTTATTTGTGTTGAGAAACCAGTTGATTTCAGCATTTTGTGTTTAAAAAAAATCCAATTTCTGTCTTTGTCTAGAAAAACCAAACCAAATTTTCAATTTCTATAATTTAGTCTAACAGTTTATAAAACCGCAAAAGTTAAGGGAAAAACCAACCGAATAAACTCCAAACTCCACGTGTAAGACCCATTTCCTAGGTAATAATTTTGATTGGTATTAATCTTTAACTTTTGCTTAGGGAGTGCCTTGGCAACGCTATCGTTGGGGGATAGCGATGCTAAGAAGGGTCAAGTCCGCATGCGCGATGGTTGTAGATAGGGTGCTAACTACAAAGGTTAGTCGTGTTATCCGCCGCTATTACAAAACCCTATGTTTTGGGCCTTAAACCCTATTTAAGGGTACTTAATCCTAGGAGGCAGTCCCTTATCAGCCTCCACTGTCTAGATAAACCCTAATTTGTAACCCTATGTCACACCCCCAAACCATGATGGTGGAATCGTCTGAGGGCGGAACGGAACATAGTATCACAACCATTTCATACATTGAAACATAAGTAGATAAACAACCATCATATATTATAATTGGAAAGTTACATTGTTCAACCGTTATTATTTCAACCCAATTACAGTATGATAACAAAATAAGTAAAAGAGACGTCTTCGCCTCCCATTTCAAAAGGATAGTCGTACCTGACTAATTGTTACCTGAGAATACAAGTAATTTTACAAGTGTCAACATTACGTTGGTGAGTTCATAAGATTTTTGTATGAGAAAATCCATAATCCTTTTTCCTTGTAATGATAGTTTTTGAAACCCGAAAATCCAATATTTTCTTATAGATGAGTTGTAGTCTTAAAAACCCAAACACCGAATATGTATAAGTATTTCTATACTTGAAAATAGTATTACGTAGTTTTGTTCTTGTACGAAACCATCTAAATACATGTTGCTTATAAACTAAATGTAGTTTTAATTCCATAAAACCCGATGTACAAGTAAAACTGTACTCATGTTTGTACCTTGATAAAATGTAGTTTTGGTATCATAAAACTCGTATGTATATGTAGAACCGTACTTATATTTGTACCTTGATAAGATGTAGTTTTAATACCATAAAACTCGTATGTATAAGTAAAACCGTACTTATATTTGTATCTTACTGAAATGTAGTTTTAATTTCCATAAAACCCGTATGTATAAGTAAAACCATACTTATATTTTGTATAAAGCAACATGTAGTTTTATATTTACATAAAACCATTAAAGATGTTTTTCCCCAAACCAAGGATATTCGTTGTTGTTCATGTGAGTTATTATAACCTTGCTATGACCTAGTTGGCCTGACACGACGTTCTTCAGGCGTCACAATGTTAAGACATTTGTCACCCCAGCCCTGTCGGTCTAGCTGTAGCTAGCAGCTTAGGTGCGGGATTGTCAATCCCGTATATATCTATACACAAGTATCTCGCGCATTTAAGATTCAGGTTATAATCTAGGACTTAATGTGTACTTCTTTTAGTACTGTGAAGAAATGTCTCACATAACCACCCAACGTGATGTTTTATCCTAGTTCGTACTAAAATGAAAACCCTTTGTATTTGTAATTATCAAAATATACCAATGATAATTATAGTGTAAAAACCTTGCTTGTAAATGTATTGTAAACTCCTTTGTATTTGTCATTATCAAAATGTCCATAATAGTTATAGTTTGTAAATGTACTGAAAACTCATTTACGTCTGTAATTATCAAATTGTCCATGATAATGATAGTATGTAAATATACTGAAAAACTCCTTTACGTTTGTAATTATCAATTCGTCCATCATAATTATAGTATGTAAATGTACTGACTACTCATTTACGTTTGTAATTATCAAATTGACCATGATAATTATAGTATGTAATAATTATATATTTATATAATTATTTTTAGTATTTTTGTCGTATCTTTGTCGTTCGTTCCATAAATTATACCCATTATAATTTATATAAATGTTTTTGTTTGTTAATGTATTTAAGCCTAAAAGATGTCAATGAGTTGAAATGTATAATTTCTTACATCTAAGGCACTAAATATACTAATAAGATAGATTTAAAGTTTATCAATATGTCATGGCAAGAAATTTGTTTTAGTCATCTTACATAAATGATGACAACATTTTAAATCTTGTCATTTTGTCAAAACGATGGTAATATTTCCAAATGGTCATTTTTCATACACATTACTATGAAAATAGTCATTTTTGTTTAAAATACCAACTTCCTTGTAAAAATGTCATTTCCCAAGTTTATTATGACGTTATAAGTCTAAATAATCGTTATTACGTCAAAATGACGTTCTTTTTATAAATAAGTAGTTTTGATATGATGATAATAACGACGTATTTGTTTAGACCGTTTTAGTTACGTAAGCATTTACATTTACATTTGTTTGTTGTACAACATCATATGACAAAAATGTTTTATGACTATTTTAGTAAAAAAGTATTTTCATATCTTTTGTCAAAAGATCATATAGTGTACCATATTTATGACAATTTCACCAACAAAGTAAAATATGAAGTTTTGTTGGTGACAAAAGTGTGTAAAAGTCTTTCATGTTTTTTTCTTAAAGGGAAATCTCCAATAAAGTCCTAATATTTTGTCCTAGTTTATGAAAAAGCCCCAAATTAATTTTATTTACCAAAAAAGACAGAAAACCGGCTAGTGTTTTCAAATTAGCCATTTTTAACCTTTTCAGCAGGTAACTACATGTTTTATCTTCAATAAAGTTCGAATATTTTGGCACAGTTTACAGAAAAGTCCCAACATGTTTTAGTTTTAATAAAGTCCTAATATTTTGTCCTAGTTTATGGAAAAATCTGAAAATTTTGACTCAGTTTACATGGAAAATATTACATATTTTTACATGTATTTACGTCTTTAATAATGTATTTATACGTTTCAAAACATATTTTACATATTTATACATGAGTTTATTTAAAATACGTAAAAATACTTAAAAATACGTAAAAATAAGCATCATAATAACTTCTGTAACGACTGTTTTAAAAAAACAAAAAATAAAAAAATAAAAAAATTGTGAATAGTAACTCCAACGTGAATAGTAACTCCGGCATGAATAGTACTCCGGCATGAATAGTACCGAGAAATGAAGTAAGCGCTTACCTCGTGATGACATCAACGATGATGTCGTGATGACGTCGTGAATAGTGACGATGATGTCATGATGACGTCGTGCTGACGTCGTGAATAGTGTTTTCAAGCCCTATAAATAGGGGCCCAACCTCTTCATTTCAAACCACAACAAACACCAAACAACCTTACGATATCGGGGAGTGTTCTGGTGAGAAAAATAGGTCGGGAAAGGTAAGGAACGAGCGATAGCTTGTAGCGAAGTGCTCGAGAGTTGTCGGAATAGTTGAACGGGGAACGAGCCAGCGACAATACTAAGTGAGTAATCGCTACTTTATTTCATTAATAGTTTATAAAGTGTTAAACTATTATATGTGGAAGTTATGTACTATTCGTAATTCCAAGAATAATGCCCAATGATTTACTTACGAGAACGGTGCCTAGGCCGGTTACATTGGATCTGGTTGTTGGATTTTCCGAAAGGCTAAAATGCTGAAAGGATCCTGCCACCCCATCTAATCTTCTACCTGGCCGTTCTTTATTTGATAAATCACGAGGTATCATATTGGAATTATAGAGAATATAAAGCAGAGTGATGGCGTGATCCGTAGTAATGACGGTTGAAATAGTAGTTCACCTATAAACAAATATATAGGTACAAACCAAGCAGTTATAGTGGGTGTAAAAAGGCAGGAATAACCAGATACCGTATACCAAAAATCAATGTGAGTAATCTATCCCTAAGTGTTACTTTTACTGTGGGGCCACATTATCGGTTATTGTGATTCGGACCATCTTTCCGTGGGGTCATATACTCGGTAATTGTGGTTGAGACCACATATATGCTGTGACGATCGAATTAGTAGTAATTGTGGTGGGACCACATACAAATGTTGTGATGGCCTACTTGGCTGGCAGTTTTATCACACATTCAACAGGTGTACATTGAGTCCTTGAGACTCGGTATCACAGGGGGCTGTGATATGATGTGGAAGCTGAAAATTTAATGTTGTTATAACACTTATCGATTATTCACTGAGCTTGTAAAGCTCGCCCTTGTTGATACTAACTGTGCAGGTGCTGTAGACCCTACTAAAGGGAAGGATGTAATTCGGGGTTAGAACTGATGATCGTAGCTGCCCGGCTTTGGGGAGATACCACTTGTACCTTTTTCTTGTAATATATACCCTGTATAATATTTTGTTGAATAAAATATGTTTTAAAGTGTGAAAAATAAATGGGTATATTTATATTGAAAGCCGGGTGTTACAAGTTGGTATCAGAGCCGAGGTTTAAGTGAATTAGGTCTCTATATAGTAGATACCTAGACTTGAACCTTAGGATATAGTAGAGTTTGGAAGTTAAAAAAAAAGATAATTCATGTTATCGGATTAAATGACTAACCGTTATGTTAAACTTTGAAGATGGAAAATACCAAGAATGGTCAAAGCCAAAAGGGTGCTGGGCAAGGAGCCTCTAGAGGAGGCAGAACACGAAGTCAAAACCAAGGAGGTGGTAGAGGAGGAAAAACACGAACACAAGGTTCAGTACACAGAGAAATGGGAGAAGCAGCAGGGAATCCGTAAGAATTACGAACTATGATTGCGGATGTGGTACAGGAGATATTACCTACTCTAATAGGAAAGCAGAAGGAGGGTACTGCTAAAGAGGTGAACGATGAAGCTCTCAGAGACGATGAACACGCTGAAAGTGGGGTAAACATGACAGATAAAGGTAAAGGCGTGGAGGGAACTTCGGAAGTGAAAAACAAATGTACGTATAAGAATTTCCTTAGTTGCAAGCCTAAGGAATTTACGGGAACTGATAGTCCCGTACAAGCGATGGAATGGTTGATACATACGGAGAAAGTTTTCCGGATTAGCAAGTGTGATGAGGCAGACAAGGTGGAGTTTGCTACCAACCTTTTCGCTGGGAATGCCCAGTATTGGTGGCAAGTTTTCAGTAGAGCTTTGGGTTCAGATTTTCTTGGAATGTTGACATGAGAACAGTTTAAAGCAAAATTCACTGAAGAATACTGTTCCGAAGTAGCAGTGAAGAAGCTGACAGAAGAGTTCTTACATTTGGAACAAGGGACTCGTTCTGTGCAAGAATATACTATGGATTTCTTGGAGAAAGCTAGATTCTGTGAACATGAGGCTGATACTGAGAAAAGAAAGATAGACAAGTACGTATGGGGATTGAAAACCCGGATTCGAGAGGTTGTACAGCCACTCAAGCTGACTACCTTTCGGCAAGTAGTTGATCGGGCGGTGGAACGTGAGGCGGAGCTGCAACGCCAACAAGGTGAAAGGAGGGCCGCAGAAGCAAAAAGAAAGGCTGAGGAACGTCCGTGGATTTCTCAGAAGAAGTCCCAACAATCAGAATCTGGGTCGCAGGGTCAGACTCGGAAGGATGAAGGGAAATGGTGCGACAAATGCCGGAGGAAGCATACGGGAGATTGTCCTACTAGTCCCTCACCATTGTATTGTTTTAAGTGTGGGAAGACAGGACACTATGCTCGAGATTGCAACCAAACAACTCGAGTATGTTTCCAGTGTGGAGCCAAAGATCATATCTGATCAGAATGTCCACAGCTGAAGACAGGAGGATCCCGAGACAGGACACGGGAGGAGCAGGGAAGAGAAAGGAAGGAGACACGAGGTGGACCAGTAGTCTCCCAAGCATTCCAGATGACCGTTGAGGAGGCCCGGGAAAAGACTGATGTTATCACAGGTATTTTTAAACTAAACTCGATCCCTGCATATGTATTCTTTGATCCCGGAGCCACAGACTCTTTTATTTCCACATCATTCATGCCCCAAATTTCGATACCCTAAACCCCGTTGAATGAAGAACTGGAGGTAGAAGTAGCAGGTGGTAGACATGTATATGTCTCTGAACAGATGCCAGGGTGTCAGCTTGAGATTAACGGGACCATTTTCCCTATTGATCTGAAGCCGATCACCACCAGAGAATTTGAAGTAATTGTAGGAATGGACTAGTTAGCATCCAATGATGCTCAAGTCGATTGTAAAAGAAAAAGAATTGCAGTTATGGCACCAGACGGGTCGCAAATAATAATTCAAGGTGAACGGCCACGTACAAGGATGCCTGTCATGTCTTTTGCCAAAGTACGACGTCATAACAACAAAGAAGGAATATTTTACATGGCATGTGTGGTCTCGACAGAGCCTACCAAACGATCCGTTGAAGATGTCGCCGTTGTAAAGGAGTTTGCTGATGTTTTTCCCGATGAGCTTCCGGGATTACCTCCGGATCGGCAGCTAGAGTTTACTATCGATTTGGTTCCAGGAGCAGCCCCTATTGCTCGTGCTCCTTATCGATTGGCACCATCAGAAATGGCAGAGTTGAGGAAGCAGTTGCAGGAATTACTCGATCGGGGATTCATTTGACCGAGTACTTCACCTTGGGGAGCACCTATCATGTTTGTGAAAAAGAAGGACGGGTCTATGCGAATGTGTATAGACTATAGAGAACTGAACAAGATCACCATAAAGAACAAAAATCCATTGCCCAGGATTGATGATTTATTCGATCAACTTCAGGGAGCATCCTATTTCTCCAAGATTGATTTGAGATCAGGATATCATCAGTTGAAGATTCGGGAGTCAGATATCCCGAAGACGACTTTCCGTACCCGTTACGGACATTATGAGTTCCTGGTGATGCCATTTGGGTTAACCAATGCCCCTACAGCTTTCATGGACTTGATGAGCAGAGTGTGTCGTCCATTTCTTGATACCTCTGTTATCGTGTTCATTGATGATATACTGATCTATTCCCAGAGTCAGGAAGAGCACGAGACGCATCTACGTCAAGTTTTAGAGTTACTCCGTCAAGAGAAGCTGTATGCCAAGTTCTCAAAGTGTGAATTTTGGCTTCATGAAGTTCAGTTTCTGGGACATGTTATTAGCAGCGAAGGTGTTAAAGTTGATCCTGCAAAGATCGAGGCTGTAATGAAGTGGGAGCCGCCGCGGAATCCATCAGAAATATGCAGTTTTCTTGGGCTAGCTGGATATTACAGGAGATATGTAGAGAACTTCTCCTCTATTGCAGCTCCTTTGACTAAATTAACTAAGAAGGGCGAGAAGTTTGAATGGACTGAGGAGCAGCAAGCTGCATTTCAGAAGCTGAAGCAAGCTCTGTGTGAAGCCCCAGTACTTGCATTACCACAAGGTGGGGAAGACTTTGTGATCTACAGTGACGCTTCTAGGATGGGCCTGGGATGCGTTTTAATGCAGAGGGGCCGGGTGATTGCATACGCATCCAGACAATTGAAAGAAGCTCAGAAAAGATACCCGGTACATGATCTTGAACTAGCTGCCGTAGTATTAGCATTAAAGTTGTGGAGGCACTACCTATACGGGGTAAAGTTCAAGATCTATACGGACCATAAGAGTCTCAAATATTTGTTCGATCAGAAGGAGTTGAACATGAGGCAGCAGAGATGGATGGGCTTACTCAAAGACTATGACTGCGAGATTTTGTACCATCCAGGGAAGGAGAATGTAGTTGCAGACGCTCTCAGTCGAAAAGAGAGACCCATTAGGGTTGTGTCTGCCTGTATGAGCATAGTTAGTATACTACCCGAGCTGATTCGGACAGCCCAAGAAGAAGCAGGGAAGGCAGAACATGTTACAAGTGAATGCATGGTTGGTTACATTAACCAACTGGAGGAAAATTCCCAGCAACTGAAGACTTTTAGGGGACGAGTATGGGTGCCGAAGCAGAGTGAGGCACGGAAGTTACTTCTCGAGGACGCTCATTGTTCTCGTTATGCTATACACCCGGGAAGCACCAAGATGTATCGAACGCTGAAACCGTTATACTGGTGGCCGGGCATGAAGCGAGATATAGGAAGATATGTGGAACGGTGCCAAACATGCTTACAAGTGAAGTCCAATCATCAAAAATCGTATGGAGAAATTCAGCCGTTACCAGTCCCGAAGAAAAAGTGGGACGAAGTCACAATGGATTTCGTGACAAAACTCCCTCGAACGCCGCGTGGACATGATGCAATATGGGTGATCGTAGACCGACTGACCAAATCTGCTCAGTTCATACCCATATGTGAGAATTATAAAGTGAGCAAGTTAGCCAAGATCTACATTGATGAAGTGGTTTGTAGACACGGGGTACCATCTTCTATAATATCTGACCGAGATAGTCGATTTATTTCTCGGTTTTGGCAGAGCCCTCAGGAGCAGTTTGGGTCAAAGATTTTAATGAGTACTGCCTATCATCCTCAGACTGATGGGCAAAGCGAAAGGACTATACAAACGTTGGAAGATATGCTTCGTGCATGTATTATAGATTTTGGTGGAAGCTGGGAAGATCACTTACCTTTGGCGGAGTTTGCCTATAATAATATCTATCACTCCAGCATTCAGATGGCGCCGTACGAAGCATTGTATGGAGCACCATGTCGTACTCCGACCTGTTGGACAGAGTTAGGAGAAAAACCGTTAGCCGGACCTGAGATTGTCGCTCAAACCGAGGAGAAAATTCGTGAGATTCGAGAACATTTGGAGGTTGCTCAAAACCGCCAAAAGCAGTATGCTGATCGTCGGGTGAAACCTATAGAATTTCAGGTTGGTGATATGGTGATGCTCAAGGTCTCTCCGTGGAAGGGTCTGATTCGGTTTGGAAAGAAAGGAAAGCTGAGTCCTCGTTTTATCGGACCTTTTCGCATATCTCAAAGAGTAGGAGCTGTAGCCTACCGGTTGGAGCTACCTAAGGAGCTAAGAGGCATTCACAACGTCTTCCATGTGTCGCATTTGAGAAAGACTCTGTTTGACGAGTCCCAACGAGTGCCTTTACCTAAAATTGAAATAGATGAAAAGCTGAGGTACCCGGAGCAGCCAGAAAAGATTTTAGACCGCAAGGTGAGACAGCTACGGAACAAGAAGATTAATATGGTAAAAGTACAGTGGCGATATCACAAGGGCTCGGATGTAACTTGGGAAGCCGAAAAGGAAATGAAGGCGAAGTACCCCCAATTGTTTGCTTGATTCCGGGGACGAAATCTTATAAAGGGGGGGAGAACTTGTAACGACTGTTTTAAAAAAAAAAATTGTGAATAGTAACTCCGGCGTGAATAGTAACTCCGGCGTGAATGTACTCCGGCATGAATAGTACCGAGAAATGAAGTAAGCGCTTACCTCGTGATGACATCAACGATGATGTCGTGATGACGTCGTGATGACGTAGTGAATAGTGACGATGATGACGTCGTGCTGACGTCGTGAATAGTGTTTTCAAGCCCTATAAATAGGGCCCAACCTCTTCATTTCAAACCACAACAAACACTAAACAACCTTACGATATCGGGGAGTGTTCTGGTGAGAAAAATAGGTTGGGAAAGGTAAGGAACGAGCGATAGCTTGTAGCGAAGTGCTCGAGAGTTGTCGGAAGAGTTGAACGGGGAACGAGCCAGCGACTATACTAAGTGAGTAATCGCTACTTTATTTCGTTAATAGTTTATAAAGTGTTAAACTATTATATGTGGAAGTTATGTACTATTCGTAATTCCAAGAATAATGCCCAATGATTTACTTATGAGAACGGTGCCTAGGCCGGTTACATTGGATCTGGTTGTTGGATTTTCCGAAAGGCTAAAATGCTTAAAGGATCCTGCCACCCCATCTAATCTTCTATCTGGCCGTTCTTTATTTGATAAATCACGAGGTATCATATTGGAATTATAGAGAATATAAAGCAGAGTGATGGTGTGATCCGTAGTAATGACGGTTGAAATAGTAGTTCACCTATAAACAAATATATAGGTACAAACCAAGCAGTTATAGTGGGTGTAAGAAGGCAGGAATAACCAGATACCGTATACCAAAAATCAATGTGAGTAATCTATCCCTAAGTGTTACTTTTACTGTGGGGCCACATTATCGGTTATTGTGATTGGGACCATCTTTCCGTGGGGTCACATACTCGGTAATTGTGGTTGAGACCACATATATGCTGTGACGATCGAATTAGTAGTAATTGTGGTGGGACCACATACAAATGTTGTGATGGCCTACTTGGCTGGCAGTTTTATCACACATTCAACAGGTGTACATTGAGTCCTTGAGACTCGGTATCACAGGGGGCTGTGATATGATGTGGAAGCTGAAAATTTAATGTTGTTATAACACTTATCGATTATTCACTGAGCTTGTAAAGCTCGCCCTTGTTGATACTAACTGTGCAGGTGCTGTAGACCCTACTAAAGGGAAGGATGTAATTCGGGGTTAGAACTGATGACCGTAGCAGCTCGGCTTTGGGGAGATACCACTTGTACCTTTTTCTTGTAATATATACCCTGTATAATATTTTGTTGAATAAAATATGTTTTAAAGTGTGAAAAATAAATGGGTATATTTATATTGAAAGCCGGGTGTTACAACTTCATAATTACCTAACAGTATGAAATCTAAATGAAATGTATAGCAACTAATATTGGATATCGTTCTTGAGACCACAAAATCATTGCTATCAGAATCTAAATTAAACAAGAAATATTAATCATCTAGTTCCGTGCAATTCAATTTTGTTCGGTCATTTTTTAGTCTATCTAATCCCTGTAAGCAAACTTACCGTCATTTGGAATAAATACATGAATAAACCGTATTTTTTTACGTATTTATATGTTTATAAAAGGTATGTATACATGTGTTTATACTTATTTTTGAATTATTTCTACATTATTAAAGACGTATTATTACGTTATTAAAGACTTATAAATATGTTATTAAAGACGTATTTTTTAAGTTTTTTTACGTTATTAAATACGTTATTTTTAAGTATTTTTTATAAATACGTAAAAATACATTTTTAAACATATAAATACGCTATTAAAAATGTAAATACATGTAAAAATGCATAATGTTTTCCAAGTAAATCGAGCTAAAATTTTGGAATTTTTTCATAAATTAGGCCAAAATATTAGTGCTTTATTGAAGATAAAACATGTTGGGACTTTACCGTAAACTGAGCCAAAATATTGGGACTTTATTGAAGATAAAACCTGTAAACTTTCCACATGGCAATGTAACCTATTGAAAAGGTTAAAAGCGGCTAATTTGAAAACATGAGTCGGTTTTCTGTCTTTTTCTGTAAATAAAAATTAATTTGGGACTTTTTCATAAATTATGTCAAAATATTGGGACTTTATTGGAGATTTCCCTTTCTTAAACTAAGTATGTATTTTAGTTTATTATAACACAATTTTTGTGTCAAACACTCTTATAGTAAGATGACGAAACATAAGAAGAAGTCATATTTCAAGAACAAAACATATGTTTTTAAGACTTGTATTCTCCCCCTGAAAACATGGATAACGATGAAAATGAGGGTATAAACTCACCTTGAAGCATGATTTATTACAAACGAGCTTTGACTTAGGTTTGGACGTGAACAAACACTCCGAAATAATGAGGTTTTTAAGCGGCAACCGGCGGTCGAAGGCGGCGGAGCGGTGGCCGGAGGTGGTGTGGGAGGGGTGTGTCGGCCGATTTCAAGAGAGAAGAAGGAGAAGAGTTGGTGATTTTCTCAAGGATGAAGATATTGTGCATATTATATAGGATATGGGAGGTATGGCTTCAAGAATTGTTTATTATAGATTTAGATGTCATATCTCTAGGTTTTAGGATGATGGTGGTGTGATCAGCCGATGGGGGAGGGGGGTGTTTGTCTTTTATTATTTATACACTAAGGTTATATAATTGTTTGTGTTTTTATAAAATGCGGTAAAACGTTTTTGCGTATTTTATAAGTTTTTGAAGATTTAATTACTAATAATTATGTAAAAATATTATGCATAAAAATATTAGTAAACACCCATTTAGATTGATTCGTAATTCGTTAGGAGAAGATATACACGTTTAAGCGCAGTATTCTTCCGAATACGCGATATTTGACATTTTTATCGGAAAATAAATCGGCTATGAAATTAAATACTAGACAATATTACTCTTCATAATATGTATTTTATTATTTCATTTTTGATTTTTAAGGCATCACGTAATGTATTTTAGTGTCCAAATCATGTGTACGTTTATTGTCACAGCGATTAAACTGTTGTAACTTTCGTATGCGAACTCTGTTTTCGACGTTCTATACGTCTACGGATTCGTGAGCACGAACACATTGTGTTATGAATATTACTAATACCAAAATAATATTTGTGTGATTATCGACTTTTTAGGCTACTGTAATTTATTATCCGTATTTACAGCGTTTACCCGATAATTGATCTCAATTAGTGTACGTAGTATTATAGTATCCAATAATACCTCGTAAAGTTTATGAAAATTACCTTTCATCATGTTGACCTAATGTACGCTTCAGTTGACTTAAGTTGACTTTTGTTGACCAATTTTGACTGTTGTCACACCCTAGCCTCTATTGGTGTTTCTAGCTCCATTTCCTTGGTGAGTAGGTTAAATTGAAGGAGAAGTAAAGGAACTTGGGAGTCAAGGGAAGCTCCTATAGTGAAGCGCTAGCTAGGCCTCTAACTTCTGGACCTTTGCAAGTCGTATAAATCCCAATTTGATGGTTTTATTTTATAAGCATCGGAATATAGGTTTTGTTTTGGTTGTTTTGGGTTCATATTGTTATATCAATGGAGTTTGGGGAACTCCAAGGCATTGAGTCGAAGTTTACACCTTCTTGGAGCCTTTGAGCCCTGGATAAGGGCATGCTCAACCCTCTTGTGTCCTTAAGAACTTAGCTATGTGTTTTGGGACTCATTTTTGACATAGATCTTGGATCATGCATTGGACATGCATGACCATAAAGTTCGTTTTTTATGAACCAGCAGACTCATTGGATAGACCATAGAAAGTTAATAGCAACTGTCTTGGCAGATTAAGCTTAACAAGAAAGTTGTAATATTCGTAGTTAACGACACTAATGTCCAAAGATAGCATCATTGGCAGAACTCGGTTCTTTAAAACTTCACCTTAAGGGCGCCATGAGTGCATCGTAGCAACGCTAAGTGTTCACTTTAACCGTTGACTTTTGACCAGTTTAACTTTTGGTCAAACTTAGGAAATTCGATGGAGTTAACCTCGGGTGACTTAGGTCGCTAACATGTACCTATTTATGATTTAGGCGGTTCATGTGGACCGATAGCCGGGCATTCTTTGTACGTTCGAGCGACTGACGATTCTGGTGAGTTTCCTCACATTACTCTGTGATAACGTGCTTTGATATTGCATATTTTATGCATTATTAGATAAGGTTTTAGTTGCTTTATTGTTATAAAAAGACTAATATTGCTAACTTTTAGTTCCAAATGTCTTGTGTGATATTTTAGCTAAAATGCAGGATTGTAGGTGCAAAATTGCTGAAGTTGGAGATGAAAAATGAGGATAAGAAAAAAACAGATACTCATGACGCAGGGAAGTCCCTTACGCGGTGATGGAATCGGGATTAAATCATAATATGAAGCGTCTCGCGGTGCAGATAAAACAGGGATAAGGCTACACTCGCGGTGCAGATGCGGGCTGTCAGATTTCTCACCTATAAGTAGAGGCTTGTACGTCGAAATTCGGAAGCGAAGACTGATCCATTGAGTGAATGTCTGGCATCTTTGATTCAATTTTCGTAGTTTTACAGTTCCATGCTTCTAGTTGGTTAGATTTACTTTTCATTGCTACATTTTAGTTTTGTAATTGCTCTTGTGCTATGAGTATTCCGTTTTCTAGGAATTTCTCCAATCATAGAGTCTTAGTTTTCTGATTAAGAGTAATCATTTGGCTCGTATTTCAGATTTAGATTGAGAATGATTGTTACTTTGTTGATATTATGAAAATGTTGTTTTGTGGTATCATCAGTGTTGGATCTAGTGCTTATGCCCAGATTTAGTTTCAATTTATGTTTCATAGTTGTTTGAGTTTCTTTTGGGTCAAAAAGTGTAGTGATATACACCTGCTACAGAGTGACACTATAATACAGTCTTATTATCGACAAGGCCTAGTAATATCAAGTATTTTAGTCGTTGTTGAGCCCTATTCTTAATGAAATTATATCATATATGCTGTGGTATTCTCACTTTTTGTGTCAGTGCTTGTTTGGAAAGAAATGATGTAAACAGGGGCTAGAAGCGGATAAAATGGAAGAAGTTTGAAGATAAAAACAAAACAGTCGAATTCACACACGCGCCGCGGGATTTACAAAGGCGCGATGCGGTGACTCAGCATTGAGGCGGTGGAGAAAATTCAAATGCTGAGAAAACGGGGATAAACCCATACACGCGCCGCAGATTTCACTTGTGCACGGCGCGACCTTTTAATTTTTGCAACTATAAATAGAGGGTTTTTGGTCGAAAAACACAGCAAAGACCTGGCATAGGAACGACTCCCAAGGCTTCTTTGACTCCGAGTTTCAGTTTTCAGCAACCATTATTTGGTATTTTATGTTTTTCTCTGTTAATTTCCAATTAGTTTAGTAATTTCGGTAGATTTGGTTAGTGATTTTGGGTGTGACAACCATTGGCATTAGTTCTTAGTTTCTGAATTTTATGTTTACTGTTTTGGTACATTGGGATCTGAGTTTTTAATAGTAATCATTCGATTAGTGTTAATTGCTCTATTTTCGGTATTTTATGCTTTTGAATGGATTTTGGATGTTTTGATTGTGTTGAATGTTTGGATTTGATCTTGGTTATTTCTGATTTTGAATTATACTTCTGATTTCAGTAGGTAATTAGGATTAGTTATTGGTTTAGTTTAGTTGATGCTTGAATTGGTTTATTGGATTTGTGATTTTTGGGATTATTTTGGGTATAAGTCGGAAACTAGATCCTCTGGCTGTAGAAGTGACACTACAGTTGGTAATCTGTTGCCTACCTTGACCACGTAACTCCTGTGGATCGACCCTGACTACCACTAGACTAAGTGAGAGTGAGGTTTATTTTACTATTTTTGACCGCATGACGACCGCTGCGATGTCAAATTTTGGCGCCGTTGCCGGGGAGTTGTGAGCATAAGAGTAAGTGATCTGTAGGACTTTTAGTTTCTGGTTTTTGGTTTTGATATTGAGATTTCAGTTGGTTAGTAATTTTTCTTTTGGTTCTGGTGGGCGTGTTGCACTCATGCATGCGTACCCGTCGGGGTGGGCTGTTATCACCCTTGCGTTTTGACTCGGAGATCGAACGAACTGCGCGCAAGAACCGTGCACGTAGGCGTTTAGATACAATGAGTTTTAGTAATGTTAGTAGCAGTTTAGTGAGTGTTGCCCAGGAACCTTCGGGTGAGGCAAAGGGGATGTCGTTTATTCTCCCTGTTTCAGAATTTCAGTTTGGGAGCACGAGTGCTACTGGTGGTGTAGTTTCAGCCCTGCACCAATACCATCATGTACTCTGCCTTCTGTTCTGCCATTTCAACCACAATCTACAAACCCTTTCACATCTGCTATGTCTTGGGGAGCGCCGACCCGTGATGGCACCCCAGTGACTATGCAGCACACTACCCTTTCTCAACCACAAGCACAACCCTTACAACCACCATTAATTTTTAAACCACAAGCCACTCTTCAATCCGTACCATAACAACCATATCAACCACAACCTCCACAGTACCAGTATCAGGAGGTTGAGCATAGCTATGAGGATGAGGAAGAAGGATGGGTTCCACAGCAGCAGCCACCACAACAACAATGGAACCAAGGTCGGGGACATCCACGAAGAGCACCATAGCAACAACCACCGCAAGGTCAGCAAGGGTACAACAACAATCATCAATATCACGGTAATGAAGTTAGACCTTTGTACTTTACACAACCGAGAGGGCAGTCGGTTGCGTCGCACTTCCAACCACGGGAGTATGATGACTCATCGCCCATTTATATTCTTGATGATATAGACACTCAAGTAGAAATTAGACCACAACTCTTAGGAATATTTCCTAAATTTAGGGGATATAAACAGGATGATCCATACAATCACTTGTATGAGTTCATTGCGATAGCAAATACTAACACCCCTAGGAACACGAATAAGAATACTTTTAGGTTAAGGTTGTTCCCATTCACTTTGAAAGACAAGGCCAAGTATTGGTTCACGTCTTTTCAAGCCAATAACATCACTACATGGGACCAGCTTAAAGCTAAATTCTTGCAACAGTTCTATCCGACGAGTAAGACGACGGAGATTAGGAGAGCCATCCAGAATTTTCAACAAATGTCTGGAGACGCTTTTCACGAGGCTTTGGATCCTCTGAAGGAGTTGATGAGGTCTTGCCCTCATCACGATATTCTGAAGTGGCAGTTGGTCAGGAATTTCTTCGGAGGGGCGAGTGAGACGAATCAGGAAATGATCAACGCGTCGTCCAGTGGCACTATCATGATGATGGATCCTGATGAGGCTTGGTCATTTCTGGAGCAGTTGAGCAATTGATCCAAGGCGAACTTCTCTACTAGGAAGACGGTAGATACAACTGCAGCAGTGGGAGCTGATGCAGACTGGAGGAAAGAGGTCAAAAAGGAAATAAGCGAGCTGAACAAAAAGTTTGATAGACTCTACTCTACAGAACGGACCTCAGACCCAACAACAAGGAGGCCAGGGAGGACAAAGAATGTAGGAGGCAAATCAGGTTTATGGTCAGGGTCAAGGTCAATACAATAATGGACGACCTTATAGACCATATAACCAGGGCCTGCAAAATTTCAACAATCAAAGGCAGAACAACTATCAGGGCTAATCATCTAATCAGCCTAGGCAGTATCAACCCGCATACAACAATAGCAATGCAAGCGGGAGCGGTAACAACAACAGCAGGGGGCCGACTAATGCAAGCAATAACAATGCCTCAGGAACTCAGGAAGATTTGACCGTAAAGATGTACGAGATGTTCAACACCACGCAGCAGCAATCTCAAGCCAATGCAAAAGCCATCGCCAACATGGAAAGACAGATTGCTCAGATGGCCGAGGATCAATGGAAGAGATATAGTGGCAAGCTTCCTATCACCACGAAAATCAACCCGAACCATACTCAACGAGTAGGAAAGGAGCATGTCAATGTTGTTGAGTCGGAATGGAGAAAGGTGACCATGGAAGATTTGCTAGGTTATGATAGTGAAATTGAGGGACCAGATACAGAAAAGGAAGTTAAGGATGAAAGTGAAAGCAAGGAAGAGGTTGATGTTGAAGGCAAAAAAGTTGAAGTTGAAAAGGAGGAAAAGGAAATTCCAGTTGAGAAGGAACCTCAACCAAAGAAGGATAAGGATTTCCATGAAGAGAAGCAGCCAATAATAGCTGGAATTAAACAAAAGCATAAGGGTAAGAAGGAAAAGAAAAGGCAGGAAGTGCCCAACAAATAGATTGGGCCATCAATGAACCAACCCTTGTGGGATGAGCTCAAGAACGCTCCTGAGGATACAAGAATTCTCTAGGAGATGTGTGAGAAAAATGGAAAAAGAAAGACTCCCACACCTGACACTGTGACGTTGACCATTAAGGCTAGTGAAGCATTGTTGGGAACGCTACCCAAAAAGGAGAGGGATCCTGGATCGTGTAAGACCCGTTCCACCGAGTCGCGGCCCGGAGGAATCCGCAACGCGGCTTTAGGAAGAATCTAGAATCGCGTAGGATTTGTACGCGCGACGCGGTTCGAAAGAACCCGCGGCGCGGTGCGCCTCTAATGTGAAAACCCTAATTCGGATGTAGACGCCTATATAAAGGACCCCAGCCCTAGGGTTCATGTTTTTGGAAGTTCTCTGGAGTGGAGTCGACTGGTTTCAGCAGAGGCTCTTCGGTTCTAAGGCTTTGAAGGTTTGAAGGAAGAGATACAACGTAGGAAAAGGCTTGTAGCCGATCGGGTGCATTCCTCTGTTTCCAAGAAGCAATGTAAGAGGATCTACCTTCTGATATTTCATTTTATCCCGTCTTTATGGTGTTATCCCTTGATTAGTAGTCTTAGATGACTTGTAACACTTAGGGTTTGGACCAAGGACATGCATGAACTTGCATGTCCATAAGGAAGTGATCTTAGGATAGTTTCTGATCCCAGAAAGGGTATGGAGTGAAACCCTAGTCGATGATTGAACTGATTTAGCGCTTATAAGACCTCGGATTAATACGAGTCCACGGTGCAAACAGGCTATGTCAGCGACGCGGGTTCGGCTAAGCCCCGTAACTATGTGGAGATAGCCGCGACGCGGAGGGTGAGAAGCCACTCCGCAGCGAGCGGCTGTTTGACCCAAAAGCTTAGTTTTGACCAGTGTTGGTTACCTAAAGTGGGGTCTGACCTTTAGGCAAGTCTATAGAAGTTTAGTCAGTGCTTGACATGTTGTATATGTGGGATATATAGGTGTATGGACGAGCTAGTGAAGATATTAAAGTATATATGTGCGGTTTCAAATCAAGTGAGTATCCTCACCTTACTATATGGTGTTGCATGTTAGGCATCTTGTATGTTATTTACAGTTATATGATTTGCTCTATATCTGTGATTATTTGTTGTTGGGCTCAGTACTGATGCATGTCCCGTCGTAGCTGTTGTATGGCGAGTTGGACTATTGCCTTGTCCCACAGCTGTTGTATGATGGGTTGCGCCATAACTGGGAACCCATAGCTGTTGTATGATGGGTAGAACCTTCCCGTGTCCATAGCTGTTGTATGATGGATGCCCGTAGCTGTTGTATGGCGGGTAGGGTCGGGTCGTTCTCGAGGACGGGTTGTTTAATGTGTGGGCATGTATGGTAATTTGTGGACTCACTAAGCTTTAAGCTTACCCGTTGATTTTATAACATTTCAGGTATTTCAAATGACAAAGGGAAGGGCCAGGTTTGATGGCAGCGCATCGCATACAAGAGATTTATGTTAATGAACTATATTAGTATTTTCAAATGTTTCCGCTGTTGGTTTAAGTAATATGTTGAACAGTTTTATGTTTTTGGAATAAATATTTTATTGGAACCTTGGTAATAAATAAATTTTAAAATTTTTGAAATTGGGGCGTTACAAATTGGTATCAGAGCCTTGGTTTGAGGGATTTGGATGAATTGTATTGGAAATCCAAACTCAAACTTAGGAGTGAGAGATTTTGTTAAGAATATGATTTTGGGAAGTTAAATTAAATTAAGGGAAGATGCGATGCGAACCGTCAACCGAGCTCAAGTAAGTTTATGTGATTCCCAATTACCATGCCAAGTTTGTGTTATGTGATAAAATGTATTGTGCTAAGATGTAAAATTTCCTGGATAATATACTCTGTAGACTGTTTTGTGCCATATGTGCTGCTTGGAATTTTATGCTACTGTCGTTAGGTTGCTTAGTGAATGCTGGTAGGTTATATACAATTAGGGTAAGATAGCCTGAGAATTTTTGGTCTGGCCTTACTGGCTGTTGCTTGTTTGGTTGTGACTTTAAGGTAGGATCAGTTATTCAAACGTCTATAAGATTCCTGATTGTGTACGGCTGTGCGTTCGTGAGGCGACTCGACGACATTAGCAGTAGTTCTCTTAGGCACGTCTGAGATGGAAAGTTAGATCAAAAGATTAGGCACCACGGTGCATGACCGCCGGAGTCATAGGAAATGGTTTAGTGTGTGTGAGACATTTTAGGAGGATGATTGACGAACTTGGAACAAGGGCGAATAGGTGTGGAAGGTTGTACCAGGCCAGTATTACCGAAAGCACAGGATTCACGCTTGAGTCAAGAGTAGTCAACCAAAGTCCTAGAAGGTCAAGTAGTTGGGTAGATAGAAGTGACCCGTGCATTAATATTAAAATTATTGCGCATTTCAGAATGGCAATCACTCGAAGTAATGGTGGACCAGATGCGGGTACCTCGAGTGGGGGAAGACCGACCGATGAAAATCTCCGCAAACTGATAGCGGAGGAGGTCTTGCGAGAAGTGTTGGCTGCGATACCTCAGTTCTTTGGTACTATTAAAGCTGAGCTATGGGCAATGCTCGAGGAGCGACTAGCTACTCAGGGCACATCAAGGGCCAGGGATGCAAACTATAAGGACTTTTCGGCTTGTTCGCCTCCGATGTTCGATGGGGGCAGGGATCCGATTGTTAGCATGCGGTGGATTTCCGCGGTGGAAGGTGCTTTCCGTACATGTTCCTGTCCTGAGAACCCCAAGGTAACGTTTGCGGCGAATCTTTTGAGAGAGGGTGCGAAGGATTGGTGGGAGATACGAACGAAAGATCTCACTCCCCCTCAGTTGGATGCTCTTACGTGGCCGCAATTCAAGGAACAGTTCAAACTGGAGTATATTCCACAGGTGGAAATGGAGCGCCTGGCGCAGGAATACCTGAATCTGACCCAGACTACTGAGACGGTGACGGAGATCACCAAAAAGTTTAATGAGCGAGCACTCTTCTGTCCAGAGTTTGCGGCAACAGAGCGCTTGAGGATGACACGATACTTGGTGATGGTTCGCACAGACATTCGGGAATTTGTGTCTGCTGCTAGGCACCAAACTCTTACTGATATGATAGCGGCCGCTCGGGCCCGAGAGTTGGAATTGGAAACCCAACAAAGTCAAAAGCGTCCGGCGCCTACTCAGACTTAGCAGGCGTCAAAGAAATTTCGAGGGGCAGATTAGGGAAAGCAAGGGCAAAAGAGCCATGGTAAGTGTAGTAAATGTGGAAGAAATCATGAGGGGTGTTGTTGGGTGTTAATATGCCATAAGTATGGAAAGGAGGGCCACTATGCTAAAGATTGTCGGCAAGAGGTCAAGATTTGTTTTAATTGTAATCAAGTAGGCCACTTCAAGGCCCAGTGTCCCCGTCTGACTCAGGGAGTGGTTCAGAATCCGGCACCCACTACACTCCGGATTACCGATGGTAGGCAGGGGAAAGGGGAAGCCCCTAAGACTAAGGGTCGAGCATTCGTCATGACCGCCGAGGAGGCACAGGATGCGCCCGACGTTCACGGGTACTCTTTCTTTACTTGCCTCGTGTTTGTGGTGTGTGTACTTAATGTGTCTATTATGTTTTGATTAGGAACCTTCTTAGTTAACTCTACGCCTACCTTTGTACTGTTTGATTCGGGTGCTTGTAATTCTTTTGTGTCTGCGGTGTTGGGAAAGGGTTTCGGTATTACTTTAGGAACTCTTCATCGGCCGTTAGTTGTAGAAATTGCGGATGATAAAACCGTGCAAGCGACTAGTGTTTATCGGGGATGTGAAATAATGATTTAAGGACTAAAGTTTCTGATCGATCTCATCCCTATACCGTTGAGTGACTCTCGAGTCATCATCGGTATGGATTGGTTGGGTCAACATGAATCATGGATTGATTGTAAGAACAAACGAGTGTGGATTCAAACCCCAAGTGGGGGAGAGCTGGTTGTGCAGGGCGAGAGGAGGAATAAGGGTGCAGCTTTCTGTTCAGCTGCTAGAGCACGCAGACATTTTCAACATGGAGGTTCGGGATTTGTGGCTTATGTTTTAGACGCGCGAGAAAAGAAGCCACAGCAGAAAGCAGGTGATATACCGGTGGTTCGGGATTTTCTTGATGTTTTTCCCGAGGACCTGCCTGGCGTACCGCCAGAGAGACAGGTGGAATTTAAGATCGACTTAACTCCCGGTGCGGCTCCAATAGCTAAAGCACCGTATCGTCTTGCGCCTCCAAAGATGCTGGAGTTGTCTATTCAACTTCAGGAGTTACTGGATAAGGAATTTATTCGACCAAGTTGCTCACATTTTATTTGTTAAGAAGAAGGATGGTTCCAATAGGATGTGCATAGATTATCGTGAGCTGAACAAGCTTACAGTGAAGAATCGATATCCATTACCTCCCATCGACGACTTATTCGATCAACTGCAGGGCGCTTCGTGGTTTTCAAAAATTGATTGCGGTCAGGATACCATCAAATGCGAGTACGGGAGGAAGACATCCCAAAACGGCTTTTCGGACGTGGTACGACCACTTCGAGTTTGTAGTGATGCCGTTTGGACTGACCAATGCCCCTACGACTTTTATGGACTTAATGAATCGGGTGTGTCGACCGATGTTGGATCAGTCGGTTATAGTTTTCATTGACGATATCTTAGTTTACTCTCGGAGCAGGGAGCAACATGAAAAGAATTTAAGGGAAGTATTGGAGACCTTAAGGAAGGAGAAGCTTTATGCAAAACTATCCAAGTGTGACTTTTGGCTGCTGGAGGTCCAGTTTTTAGGTCACATCGTCAACGAGCAAGGAATCATGGTAGACCCGGCTACGGTGGAGGCCGTGATGTGGTGGGAGTTTCCGAAGACTCCCTCGGAGATTAGAAGTTTCTTGGGTCTGGCTGGTTATTATCGTCGTTTCATCCAAGACTTCTCAAAGGTTGCAGTACCTTTGACTCGGCTAACTAAGAAAAACGCTGTTTTTCGGTGGGGTGAGGAGCAGCAGCAGGCTTTTGAGACTTTGTGGCGGAAATTGTGTGAAGCTCCAGTTTTGACTTTTCCTGAAGGCATGGAAGACATGGTAGTTTATTGTGATGCATCTATATCGGGATTGGGGGCAGTCTTGATGCAACAAGGTAGGGTGATTGCTTACGCCTCACGACAGTTGAAGCCCCATGAGGCTAACTACCCTACTCATGATTTGGAATTGGGAGTGGTGGTCTTCGCTCTCAAGATTTGGAGACACCACTTGTATGGAGTAAAGTGTACCATCTATACCGACCACAAGAGTTTGAAGTATCTAATGGATTAGGCCAATCTCAATATGAGACAGAGGAGATGGTTAGATGTATTGAAAGACTATGATTGTGAGATACACTATCACCCTGGAAAGGCCAATGTGGTAGCGGATGCGTTAAGCCGTAAGACTTCAGGTACACCCCTTCGGGGCGTTTGTCTAAGGATGAAAATTGTGACACCGTTGCTTGAGCTGATAGGGAAGGCTCAGGTGGAAGCAAGCAAGAGCGAGAATCAGAAAGGTGAGAGAATTGTGGGTCAGTTGGCAGCTATGGTCAAAGATAGTAGAGATTTGTTAACTTTCCATGAGAGAATTTGGGTACCGAAGCCAGGCGGGGTTCGTCAAGCCCTATTGGAGGAGGCACATAAATCCAAGTTCTCTATCCACCCTGGAGCAACTAAAATGTATAGGGATTTGCGCGAATATTATTGGTGGCCGGGCATGAAGAGGGAAGTAGCTTGGTTTGTCGAAAGATGCATGACCTGTTGTAGGGTCAAGGCCGAGCACCAACGGCCTCATGGTAGATTGCAGCCTCTCGAGATCCTAGAATGGAAATGGGAGCATATCACAATGGATTTCATCACAAAGTTGCCAAGGACCCCTCGACATATGGACACCGTTTGGGTTATCGTGGATAGGTTGACTAAAAGTGCTTATTTCCTCCCCATTCAAGAGACCTTCTCTACAAAGGAATTGGCTAAGGTCTACGTAGACGAGATTATCTCTCGGCATGGTATACCGGTCTCGGTGATATCCGACCGGGATGTCCGATTTACGTCTAGATTTTGGAAGAAGTTTCATTAGGAATTAGGCACTCGCCTTCATTTGAGCACAGCATATCATCCTCAAACGGATGGGCAGAGTGAAAGGACGATTTGAACGCTAGAGGATATGCTTAGGGCATGTGTTATCGATTTTGGCAGGAGTTGGGATTCCCATCTCCCTCTAGCTGAGTTTTCCTATAATAACAGTTATCACGCGAGCATTGGCAGGGCTCCCTTCGAAATGTTGTATGGAAGGAAATGTCGGACACCTATTTGCTAGGGCGAGGTTAGCCAGCAGGTATTGGGTAGTACTGAGGTAGTACTCAGGACTACCGAGCTAATTCAGAAGGTTCGGGAGAGGTTGTTAACGGCTCAGAGTCGACAGAAAAGTTATGTAGATAGGCGACGGTCCGATCTCGAGTTTCAAGTTGGGTATTATGTTCTTCTTAAGGTTTCACCTTGGAAGGGAGTTATTCGTTTTAGGAAGCGAGGAAATCTTAGCCCTAGGTACATTGGACCATATCAAATTGTCGCCCGAGTAGGTTAGGTAGCTTACCGGTTGGAGCTGCCCGAGCAGCTTAGTCAGATTCACGACACGTTCCACGTTTCACAACTCAGAAAGTGCATTACCGAGGAATCTACAATAGTGCCTTTGGAGGATATTCAGTTAGACGAACGCCTAAATTATGTGGAGCAACCAATTGCCATCATTGAAATGAAAATAAAGACTTTACGAAATAAATCAATAGGATTAGTTAAGGTGCAGTGGCAACATCGTAAAGGGTCCGAATGGACTTGGGAACCGGAAGAGGAAATGCGGAGACATTACCCAGAATTGTTTACAGGTGCGGATTTCGGGGAAGAAATCCAGTTAAGTGGGGGAGAATTGTAAGACCCGTTCCGCCGAGTCGCGGCCCGGAGGAATCCTCGGCGCGGCTTTAGGAAGAATCTAGAATAGCGTAGGATTTGTACCTAATTCGGATTTAAACGCCTATATAAAGGACCCCAGCCCTAGGGTTCGTGTTTTTGGAAGTTCTCTGGAGTGGAGTCGACTGGTTTCAGCAGAGGCTCTTCGGTTCTAAGGCTTTGAAGGTTTGAAGGAAGAGATACAACGTGGGGAAAGGCTTGTAGCCGATCGGGTGCATTCCTCTGTTTCCCATAAACAAGGTAAGAGGATCTACCTTCTGATATTTCATTTTATCCTGTCTTTATGGTGTTATCCCTTGATTAGTAGTTTTAGATGACTTGTAACACTTAGGGTTTGGACCAAGGACATGCATGGACTTGCATGTCCATAAGGAAGTGATCTTAGGGTAGTTTCTGATCCCAGGAAGGGTATGGAGTGATCATAAGGAAGTGATCTTAGGGTAGTTTCTATGCCAGCGACGCGGGTTCAGCTAAGCCCCTAACTATGTGGAGATAGCCGCGATGCGGAGGGTGAGAAGCCACGCCGCGGCGAGCGGCTGTTTGACCCAAAAGCTTAGTTTTGACCAGTGTTGGTTACCTAACGTTGGGTCTGACCTTTAGGCAAGTCTATAGAAGTTTAGTCAGTGCTTGACATGTTGTATATGTGGGATATAGGTGTGTGGACGAGCTAGTGGAGATATTAAAGTATATCTGTACGGTTTCGAATCAGGTGAGTATCCTCACCTTACTATATGATGTTGCATGTTAGGCATCTTGTATGTTATTTATAGTTATATGATTTGCTATATATCTATGATTATTTGTTGTTGGGCTCAGTACTGATGTGTGTCCCCTCGTAGCTGTTGTATGGCGAGTTGGACTATTTCCTTGTCCCATAGGTGTTGTATGATGGGCTGGGCCATAACCGGGAACCCATAGCTGTTGTATGATGGGTAGAACCTTCACGTGTCCATAGCTGTTGTATGATGGACGCCCGTAGCTGTTGTATGGCGGGTAAGGTCGGGTCGTTCTCGAGGACGGGTTGTTTAATGTGTGGGCATGTATGGTAATTTGTGGACTCACTAAGCTTTAAGCTTACCCGTTGATTTTATAACATTTCAGGTATTTCAAATGACAAAGGGAAGGGCAAGGTTTGATGGCAGCACATCGCATACAAGATATTTATGTTAATGAACTATATTAGTATTTTCAAATGTTTCCGCTGTTGGTTTAAGTAATATGTTGCACAGTTTTATGTTTTTGGAATAAATATTTTATAAGAACCTTGGTAATAAATAAATTTTAAAAATGTTTGAAATTGGGGCGTTACAGATCGCCACCGATTACTGCCACGGTAGGAGATGTTGTCATTAGGAATACCTTGCTGGATTTGGGGGCAAGCGTGAATGTGCTATCGGGATACTTGTATGATAAATACAAGAATGAGGAGTTAGAGTCGGCCAAGACGGTATTACAGCTGGCTGATCAGTCAACCAAAGTATCCCGAGGTAAATTGACCAATGTCATAGTGAAAGTTGGGGATTTCTTCTACCTAGTAGACTTCTTAGTTATGGAATACGAGAGTCAGGAGGACGCGCCCGCGCTCATACTAGGACGTCCATTTTTGGCTACAGCCGGCGTCGTCATTGATTGCAAAACAGGAGACTTAGATATCTTCTTTGGGTCGAGGAAAAGAAGGTTAAATATGTTTGGAAGTCCCATATCTCTACCTCAAGGGTATGATGACAAGTACTGGAGCAGCAATATGCTGATGGAACCAGGGATTAGGGACAAAGGGAAAATATAGACCCAAACAGGAGAAGGAGGAAAATAAGAAGTTTTGAAGGAAACAAAGGAGCATCCGTTGTCCACCATTGACAAAGAACAACTGCTAGATATGATGGAAATGTTGGAGACAAGACATCAGCAATATGAGAAGGATGCAAGGGATAGAGAAGCAAAGGTCTTTCAACTTCTGGAAGCGCAACAGCAATGGATTAGCCAAGTTAGTGACAGGATGACTCAACTCACTTCATTACTGTCAATGATGGTCCACAATTTCGCACCAGACCACAAGATGATGCCACCAGGAAATCAAGAAGAGTAGGAGCAGGAATGACCCGTCTGGCTGAAGACGTTAAACTTAGCGCTTGTTGGGAGGCAACCCATCTTTCATAGGTTAGGTACTGTATTTTTAGGAGTAATTAGGAAGATTATATCATCATCATTGCAGGTGTAATTGGTCCAAGGCAAGTGTGGGGTTGACATGAAGGAAAATTGAATTTTTGAAGACCGCACCGCGGTCATGCGTTTTGCGTGCTGCGGGATCGTAAACCAACCCGATGCGCAGGGGTTGATTAGGGAACACGTGCGCCGCTGTTTGCTCATATCCATGCCGCGGGAATCGATCGGTCAGTTTCCTTCGTTAAAAAGGTACGTCGCGTCACTATTCACACACAACCCACGCCGCGCCTTAGAGCTCCGATCATCAGAAATTGTTCTCGCATTTTTCTTGCTCATTTCATTCCCGCTATTGAGGTACGTCATTCTAACTAGTTTTTACTTGTTAGAACTAGCGATTAGGCTGCGAAATTGGTTGATTTCTCCAAAAACTCAAAAACTTAGAAATCGGCAATGCTGACTCGTAGGGTGTTTATTTTGCCAAATAATGACCCTAGATGAGTTAGTCGATGCTTAGGCTACCTTGTAGTGCATTTGGATTGAGTTTTAACAGGTTAAATCGCGATTTTTGGGTTTGGAACTTGAAACAGCCGCTCATCGCGCCGCGCCCTGGTTCTTGGGCCGTGCCGCGGTGCGGTGGGGAAGAAAATGACTAAAATTGCAAAACTTTTATGGCTATTTTTCTTTTGTGCAGATGTCTTTCAGACTTGACCCCTTTTCTCCAGTTCCCCGAGGGACCGAAGAGTTCTGTTGAGTATGCTGCGAGGAGGGATGCACTTACGGGTCGCCGGGTTCTCGAGGCGACGATTATTGACTGGGACATTTTGAGAGAGGCCGGACTCTGGGCCGAGACCGAGCCATTTCTGCACCGTACGTGGTCCCACGGGGAGGCCACATTCACATGTCATGGTTGGGACATGCTCATGGCCACCCAGGACGACATCGTTTACACCGAGCTTCTTTTGGAGTTTCTCTCCACGGTTCGCTACGCACCAGGTTTGATGAAGGCCCGATCCAGGCTGGTCCGATTTCGATTGGGGTAGTCCCTAGGGAGTGCAGTCTTCGGGAGTTTTGGAGATGCACGGGCATTTACACGGAGGCGGACCTCCAGCACCGACACTTCACGCCATTCTTTCATGCGTGCATTCAGGGGCAGCCCGAGAGGGATGCCAATGCAGTTGTTTGCGCACCTTTGTCCAACGTGTACTTTGAGGCAGGGTCGACCAGGGAGAGCCAGCTCCGCAACCCGCTTCACCGGCTCATGCATCGTATCGTCACCACCTCTCTCATGCACAGGGAGGGGGGCGAGAAGGTGTCCGGTGAGGACATGACGTATCTTTAGGTGCTCCTCGACCCTTCCAGGTTCCTCCACCTCCCGTATTCCTTAGCCGTCTCTCTATCCACTCGTGCGACAAGTGCATCGTCCAGCAGTACTTTGGCCCGTGGGCATTACATCACCCGTCTGGCCTCCCTGACAGCATTACCTCCAGTTCGCACCACGGTGCGAGCCCTGGAAAACATGGGGCTGATCGAGCAGCCGCGTCCAGGAAAGTATGTGAGGGTGGCGACCGAGGCACCCCAGGCTCCCCAGCCAGCCTACGTCCAGCCAAGCAGGAGACATCGGAGACCGGCAGCACCAGTCGAGCCGGAGCCACAGCCACAACTATCCGATGTGCTGGTGGCTATCCAGGACCTGAGCCAGAGGATGTCTGCAAGGGAGGCACATGACCGGTGGATGGCGGAGACACAGAGGATGATCATGCTCCGGATGCAGATCGATGACATTCCACCTCACCCCTCTGGAGGAGATGATGGGGCAGGTCCATCTGGGACCCACCAGGATGACGAGTGATGTACTTTTCCTTTTCTTTTGATATACATGTACTGTACCTATGACACTATCTTTATTTTTGCTTGTTTATATTTTAGTGTGTTTGCTTCTGTTTGCATTTAATATTTTGTGAGTTATGCATGTAATACCAAATGGAGGAGTTGTTTCAGGCAAGTGTGGGGTCACCGTGCCCCCTCCACTTGCTTTGACCACCGGCGTGTTTCACTATTGTGCTACAACTCCTGAATCCTGAGTCGAGGACTTTTTGTTCGTGTGTGTGTACCTGTGACAATCAAGCAGTCTACCATCAAAGGGGTAACTCTTTCTCCCTTGTTCTAAAATATTTCTTATGTACAACGGGGACGTTGTACGGTTTTAAGTGTGGGGTGTGGACGGTCGAAAGAGTAGTTTTTTTTTAAATTTTTGCGGGAAATGAGTCATTTTCAAAAATTTTAAGAGATTGTAATTTTGAAACGAATAGTTTCTGAATGTTTTTGCATTGGTATTCTTCAAGAAATACTATTTAGTTGTTATCATGCTATTAGTTTAGTCAAATAAGTTGAGTTTTAAGAGCTAGAAGATCGGAGTATTTTAGGATTGGAATTTAGGAGGGAATTGTCAATCAGTGACCTTTGTTGTTCGAGTCGGTAGGTCCGAAAAGGGTGGCCTCGAAAAAGGCATTTATGCACCTTACCACCTAAGATCGTCTGGTCTAGGATGGTATTTCTGAAAGCTTGTTACACGGACAACATCGAAAGTCATGGAAAGTTCTTTAATGGCCTTTAGAATCTGAATGAGTATGTACACTTCATTGTGGACAGAAAATTTGTAATCAAGGGTTCTTTAGAAAGTCATGAATTCCAAAGAATATTCTGATTATGTTTTCACAAACTGTTTCACTCTAACTCTTAGGGCAATAAACTTTGATATTAAACGCATTCAAAAATTGTTTGAGTCTTTATAAAAATTTGTTAAAAACTCTCTTGCTTGGGGACAAGCAAGGCACAAGTGTGGGGTGTTTGACAACGCCTAGTAATATCAAGTATTTTTGTCGTTGTTGAGCCCTATTCTTAGTGAAATTATATCATATATGCTGTGGTATTATTACTTTTTGTGTTAGTGCTTGTTTGGAAAGAAATGATGTAAACAGGGGCTAAAAGCGGACAAAATGGAAGAAGTTTGAAGATAAAGACAAAACAGTCGAATTCACACGTGCGCCGCGGGATTTACAAAGGCGCGACGTGGTGACTCAGCATTGAGGCGGTGGAGAAAATTCAAATGCCGAGAAAACGGGGATAAACCCATACGCGCGCCGTGGATTTCACTTGTGCGTGGCGCGACCTTTTAATTTTTGCAACTATAAATAGAGGGTTTTAGGTCGAAAAACACAGCAAAGACCTGGCATAGGAACGACTCCCAAGGCTTCTTTGACTCCGACTTTCAGTTTTTAGCAACCATTATTTGATATTTTATGTTTTTCTCTTTTAATTTCAAATTAGTTTAGTAATTTCGGTAGATTTGGCTAGTGTCTTTGGGTGTGACAACCATTGGCATTAGTTCTTAGTTTTTGAATTTTATGTTTACTGTTTTGGTACATTGGGATCTGAGTTTTTAATAGTAATCATTCGATTAGTGTTAATTGCTCTATTTTCGGTATTTTATGCTTTTGAATGGATTTTGGATGTTTTGATTGTGTTGGATGTTTGGATTTGATCTTGGTTACTTCTGAGTTTGAATTATACTTCTGATTTCAGTAGGTAATTAGGATTAGTTATTGGTTTAGTTTAGTTGATGCTTGAATTGGTTTATTGGATTTGTGATTTTTGGGATTATTTTGGGTATAACTCGGAAACTAGATCCTCTGGCTGTAGAAGTGACACTACAGTTGGTAATCTGTTGCCTACCTTGATAATGTAACTCCTGTGGATCGACCCTGACTACCACTAGACTAAGTGAGATTGAGGTTTATTTTACTATTTTTAACCGCATGACGACCGCTGCGATGTCAATTATCGACACAAAGTGCCAACCACGAACTCCTTGGTTCAACCCTTGCTTACCATTACTAGTGGAACGTAATGTTTTATTTTCTATTTTTGACTGCATAAACGACTGCGACATGTCGACTTTTGGCGCTGTTGTCGAGGAGTTGGGTGGTTGACACATTGTGTCAATTTGATTTCGATTTTTCTTTTATTTTTAGTTTTTATGCATGTACGTCCTCAAAATGGATGATTATATGTATGTGAATCAAGATATGTGCTAGTTGTATGAAAGCCCAGCCTATAACTATTATGAGGATGACTCATACAATGAGTCATTCGATGATAATGAGTTGCGGACCAAGGATTCGACTCAATTTGAGTATTATGAGGAATCGTACTTTGTGAATGGCAAAGATCTGGATGATTGGTACAATGCAAAGTTAGATCCGGTCTTGTATCTGTTAACCAAAACCTTCAACACGGAGGAAAACAATGCCAAGGAATTTTTAGCAATGGCGGAACGTTTGGAGCAGCTGGAGGAGCAATTGAGTCAATAACAGACAGACAACTCGTCGGCCGACGAGGTAAGTAGTTTTTGTGATAATGTGATGGAGGATCATACACTGTGGGAAAATCATGAGACCACTGAGATGGTCGAAAAGTTTGTTGCGGAGGGGGCCGTAGATGACAATACCACCCCTTACCCAACAATTCTTGAAATTTTTGAAAATCAAGTCCCCCTGGTGAACGAATCTAAGCTCGCACCGGACACTACCAGTCGTTCATCCTTGGCACCGATCCACCTTTGGGACGATGACCAAGAAAATGACGGCGATGTGGTATTCGAAAACGAGAAACCCAGTTTTCTCGCCACTCACGATCCATTAATGAGTGGAAAATTGGATGTTATTAACAGAATCGATGAGCAAATCCAAGAGCATTCCAACATTATGGTCTCCGATCCCATCAGGTTGGAGAACTTCTAGTTGTATTGCAGAATGGAACCACAAGCTGCAAACAATAGTCAAAATACAAGCACTCACATGAGGCACAACACACAACAAGCATTGGAGGCAGCACTGCTCAACTTCAAGTCAGTGGTATTGAAGAGACACCAGAGAAAAGATCGAGATTGGAGGTTTAAAATAACTTCCAGGCATTCATATGGAGTAGTCAGAAGACGATGGCTGGACAGCATTAGGAAGTTCGACAGGCCATTTGACCCAGGGAAGCTGGATGAATACCGGGTCAAGGAGTGCATGGTGATGGTTAGTATTCAGCAAGGTTAAAAGGCATACGACCCACCGTAGCCATCGTTCGAAAACTGGAATGTCCAACTAAAAGACCGAGCAAAAGAATATTTCGGGAGGCAACCTGACCTTTTTTGATAAGTTTTTTTAGTCTTTTTATTTTGTTATTTTATTTTGTAGAAATATCACTGTGGTCAATTATCATTGAGCTTCATACGGTATGACCCAAGTGTGGGGTGGTGTACGGAATTTTTAAATAAATGAGAAAAATTAAAAATTGCGAAAAGCAATATAGCGCTGCTATCTCTGGGTAAACGGGGGTTAGTCTTTTAACCTAAAGATACCGCCGCTTTCTTCTTTTCCATACTTCGCGACCGATGTTCGGGTACCCGAGGGTTCCTAGACTTCGGTAAAAACGCGATTAAAGCCTTCAGGTACGCATCTAATCTCTCATTCATTTTCTACTATGCAATCGATGCCGAAATCAAGGGTTTTTCACCCGATTTAGGGTTTTCGGCAACCCGAGGGTTTTAACCCCATTTGACGAATTTTTAGATAGTTTTTCATGAAATTGAAGCTTAGGGTTCTTTAATCGATAGTCTAGGAACCTTGTGGTGTCTTTAATTAAGATTAAACAGGTTAAAATCAATATTTAGGGCTCAGGCACGAAGTTAGAGCCGCTATCTTCGAAAAAAGTGCCTCTATCTATGATAGCGGCTCTATCTTGCTAGAGGGCCAGAACTGATATTTTGCTCCTTTTTTGTGCATGGTCTGCACATATGTTTAGTTTTGCAGATGGGTCTACGGAGGAACCACGCTCCCATTCCACTGACAGCTGTGTCGCAACATCCGTTTTTACGGTTTCCAAATGATGACCCAGCTATACTGGGCTACTAGAGGCTTCTATCACTATTGGCTGCCAATGACATTGAGGCAGCATCCTCTTTAGACTGTGACTTTTTGGTGGAGTATGAGTTACAACTTTGGTTAGCACCGTATTTGTTCTGGACATGGACTAATGCTGACCGAACGCACAGCTTCACATGTACGGGGTATGATCGTCTGATCCCTTATGGAGAGGTCATTTACTGAGAGCTCATTTTGGAGTTCTATCCCACGTGCACCTTTGGTCGGATACACCAGGACCCATTGCGGAAGATGATCTATTTCCGACTCGATGGAGTTCACCGAGAGTTCTCAGTTGGGGAGCTAGCACAGTGAACACGCCTATACACGCGTGAGGCGATGATTAGTCCTCACTTTCGTTCATTCCTGGTCGCTTGGGTGCACTCAGCTATCTTCAGTACGATACTGGTGAGAATCGTGAGAGCAAGATCTGTTCTCCAAGCCACCGCATGTTACACTGGATTGTTGCCCTTACTATCGCTCACCGTAGGGGTGGTGATAAGGTGCCCACTTCTGACATGTTTCATATACGAGGCCTCACCGACCCCACCTGATTCATACACTGCCCATGCTTATTGGGCGACTACATGGTCAACAATGGGAAGGGGACGCGGGTGCCAGCCTACTAGCTGGGGCTACTACATCACACGATTGGCAGACTCTTATAGCATTCTGACAGTTGAGGTGACAGGACTAATGACCCCATATCAGTCAAGGCCAATGAGAGCCGGCTTCTTAGTGACGATGGAGGTAGTCAGGCTTTTTTTTACTGGCCGCTACATAGTCGTAGCGGACAGGGTAGCTGCTGCGCCGGAGCAGGAGGCTTAGGAGATGGAGGATAATATTGAGGGGGTCGCGAGGGATGCAAAGATCCCTGTAGCTGATCCAAAGGACCCCGCCCCGAGATGCGAGCGTATGAGGTGAGAGCCGGTACAGGCACAGGATCAGGAGCCCGAGCCACTGGACATCCAGGCAACTCTGTGAGACCTGGTGGACAGGTAGACGATATTGGAGACTGGCCTGAATGAGATTTGAGCTGAGCAGCGATGGTTAGCTGAGAGCCAGGGCATCATCATGCGACCTTTAGGGCTACAGCCACCACCATCGTTCTCGACCGGTGGATTCGACGAGGCAGGTCCATCTGGGACCCATCACGACGATGGCGAGTGATATTTCTTGTACTCTCTTTATTTTATTTTATTTTTATTTATTTTTAGTTTTAGTTTTACTTTCTGTAGTTAAACTTTATCTCTGTATCTAAACCTAAGATTTTTGCATGAGTTGATGTTTACTAGTAGATTACCTGTATCTGCCAAACTGTGATTGTGTGCACTAAACGTTTGGAGTTTTGCATAACATAAGTGTGGGGTCACAATACCCCTACACTTGGGTTATGCCGGCGTGTTTACTGTTGCGCCCAACTCCTAAAATTTCATCGAGCATGGCAGTATGGTCAACCTGAGCATATATTCTATCCTGACAGTCAAGCAATTCGTAGTCTCGAAGGGTAAATTTCTTTCTCCTTTATTTTACATTTTCTTTTTATACAACAGGGACATTGTATGGTTTTAATTGTGGGGTGGGAAAGTCGAAAAAGATAGACTTGTTTTACGAAAAAGTTCAAATTTTATAATTTTTCAAAAATTTTGAGAAATTGTAGCATTAAAACGAGCAATTTTGAAAATTTTAGCAAATTCGTATTTTTCAAGAAATATTGTATAGTCGTGATATGCTAAGTCTGAGTTAAAATAAGTTGAGTGGTCTAAGAAGTTAGAAATAGTTTGATTTAGAATTATCATAAGTTTGGGATTTATGTGAGATTATTCTATTAGTGGTCTGTGTTGTATAATTAAATTGAGTTTTGATCTATATTACCATCTATTAATGTTTTATAATTATTAAATCTCTGTCTAAAATCGATTTCAGAATCTGATATGTTGATGAATAGCGATGCAAGGATTCATCAATAGCGTCGCTAATGTTTGCTGTTACACGATTTTCAAAAAGGTGTTACGACCATAGCGATGCCATAAGTGAAATGTAGTATCGCTATGCAACTAACAGAATACAATCATCACAAGTAAATACCGGCATGACCTCCTCAGGATAGTGACGCTATTATAGCTGGATGCTCGTAATTTGTATGAAGATAGTGGCGTGACCGTTCAAATACAGCGACGCCATCGAAGAACAATTTTGATAATTTCAATAAAAACCCAATTTTTAATACAAGCAACGGATCAAAACAACTTAAAATAGTACAAAATCATGATTAAGTGGCTGTGATACCACTGTTGGAATACGATAATATCACAAGTACTAACAGTGGAAGCAAAAATAAAGATTGTATTCCACCACAGATCACAAAATCATGCACACTTTTGTAACTATAAACTAAAGAAGGATCAAGAAATGCCTTTATGTTTTAGATCTAATATTGCTAGGATGTTTAGAGGCTAAAGCAGAATTCTTCTAATGAAATCGCACCCAAGACAACAATTTCAACACCCGATGATGAAGTATAAACATTTGCATGAAGTTTTAACACATTATCTTCCTGGTATTTGAAAGAATCGACCAACTATAGAAGGTGGGGAGGAGATGCACAAAAATTAGGGTTTGTTGTTTCTTTAATTCGTTGACAATGATGAGTATTTATAAAACCTATTATCCCTATCTTCCCTTTTTAGAGATAAAGACTATTTGAAATTCAAACTATTGATATTTATACTTAAGTTATTTATCCTGATATAGTTCCTAATTAATATACATTTATTTTGATATATCAATACTTAGTTCATCATGTTTACTTTCGATCTCCTTTGACTAAATCATCTTTTGCATGTAATCCAAAAGGACATTACTATATAATAATATATTACTACCTTGTTACGACCATGGACCTTAGTATACACACAGACATTCATCTAATTAAAATTATTACAAAAAAAAACCCTACTTCTTGAGATCCTAACAAAACTGACCAATAATTTAGCACTTAATCAGTAAATGTAAATTTATAAAATATTTTTAATGTTTTGCCACGAAAAAAACTTTAACACATTAAAGAGCATTAAAAATAGTGTTAAGGATATTCTTTAAAAATTCGAAATTATTCTCTGCAAGTTTAAAATAACAATACTGGAGTTTAGTAACTACACATACCATTACACTGCTACCGAGAGAATGGCATCGTATATATGTAGAATTTTTAACTTTTTAAATAAAGAAAAATACTATATAAAAACGGTAATCATATAAATAGTTTGTTAATAAGCAATCCATCATCAAAAGTCAGCTTTCATATCGTAAAATTTTGACTTTTTAATTCATATAGATATTTGATAAAAAGAATTTTATATGTTTTCGAACAAGAATTATGTGTTTGATGGAGTGACTATAAGGGTAAATAAAAATTAGCGTCATCCACTTATAATATATAAACTAGTGGGGACCCGTGCTACATACGGGTTGGGTCAGCTCGGTGGATGGCCCAGCTCGTTGAGTGGGTCGGGGCGCTTTCTTTTCGCGGATCGTGCAGCCACTTTCTAGATGATGCAATCCTGTCAAAGATAAAATTATATAAAGCATTTGCTAATTAAAATACATTATTGACTCAACCATAATCAAATTTCATTAGTAAATTAAACTGCAAGAAATAGCAACGTACTTTCATAGTTTCATTTATTATAGTAATTTACTTGTAATTTTTCCTATTACAACATTATACTTTGAAAATCTTCTCGGTTATAGCAATGTCACCACCCAAAATCCAAATACAAATCAATCTCAATGCTACAATTGAGTAAACTTTTAAAGGAAAAACGAAAGTACAATGATATAATTGGGTAGTTTGTCAAAGTAATGTTCTAATAAAAAGAAACAAAAAGTAGAATGATATAATTGGGTAGTTTTTGAAAGTAGAATACCTTAATAAGAAAATAAAAGTACGATGCTATAATAGAAAGAAATGAATGTAAGATGTATAATAAGATTGTTACCATATAATTCCCTCAAGTACTGTGCTTCGCACGGGTTGGGTCAGCTCGGTGGGTGGTCCAGCTCGTTGAGTGGGTCGGGGTGTGTCGGGGCGCTTTCTTTTCGCGGATCGTGAAGCCACTTTCTAGATGATGCAATCCTGTCAAAGATAAAACTATATAAAGCATTTTCTAATTAAAATACATTATTGTCTCAACCATAATCAAATTCTATTAGTAAATTAAACTGCAAGAAATAGCAACGTACTTTCATAGTTTCATTTATTAAAGTAATCTACTTGTAATTTTTCATATTACAGCATTATACTTTGAAAAATCTACCCAATTACAGCAACGCTATCAGCTAGGTAGCTTTTTGGAAGTACAGTGCCTTTATACAAAAAAAGGGAAGTACAATTTGTAATACGAAGAAAGGAAAGAAGGATGGTATAACGCATAAAATTAAAGTACGTTGCTATTTCTTGCAATATTTAGCCTATAAATAAACAATATCTAAAAGCACATACCCTGCTACTTCTGCAATATTAGGATCTACGTCCAAAGGGTTGTAATCACCAGAGAGCATGTAAAGAAATGCCTACATAATAAAAGTGAGTTATAAAGTTATAATTAGTTGAGCCCAAAAATGGAAGCAATCACAGATTCCTTTCGGAATGGTCCATTCCATTCCATTAGACAAAAGAAACAGCATTTTTTTATTCCAATGAAAAAAGAATTATAATATCTCTGAAAATCCCCACCTCCCCTCCTGGTTAGTGATTGTTTTAATCAAAATGTTAACATGCATATAAATTTAGGCTAAGTGGTCTTTTTCTATCAACAAAATCAAAAATACAATCAGACATTGCGTTTATTCTTTTTTGTAGAATTATAGAAACACTATTTAAAAATAAATAAAAATAAAAAGCGCTTATACATTCACCATTTAGTGATTAAACCATTGTACTTGTTTTGACCGTTTAAAAAAATCCATTTTTCTCGAGGGTAAAATAAAGAAAATCACAACATACTTTCGTTAATTTATCGATTTTGACACCAAACCTACTATTTTTTATCGATTTAGCCAGTGAACTATTACTATAATAATTACAAAGTAATGATAATTCAATGGATGAACGGATGAAATGGTGAAAGTATGTTGTGTGTTTATGTATGTTTCCTTTTCTTCAAAACCATGTAACAATTAGCAAACCGGCAAAATGTTAAAATTTTATAATGGTTTAAACGCTATAGAACATAGTTAAGTGGCTAAATTGATAAAATAGTAAATTATACAGTTACCTTCAATAGTAATTCAATCTTTTTTAAAATTCTAATTTATTTTACACACCTGTGATGGTTGAGTTTGGTCCTCATGTACTACAAAAGGTGGAGTTTTTGGAGTTTTTGAAGCTGTTTGATCTCTTGGAAAATGAATATGGTTGAGATGATTTTGAGAATCCACCGGCACCCCTTAAATAAATTGTTGATCTGAAAAGTAATAAATTAGTTGTGTCAAAAAGATAGCAATTTTACACACTTTTATACTTTTTTTAACATTAACAATTTAAGAAGAATTAACTTGTTCCTGCTTAGTAGTTCACCGGTCTCTTTTTCAAAACTCAAAACTTCAAACTCAAGAATTGCAGCTTTACCTGTAAAAAATGAACACCAGAGTCACTCTTACTGAAAACAAAACGTACCCGTGTTACCATTTGCTACTTCTATAAAAAAAATATGGAGAGTTTAAAATAATTGAAGTATAGAATAAGTGCACATGGATAGATGGAATAAATAAGATATCTTGAGTAAAAGTTAGATCAAACCTTTATCACGTAATCCAACAATGCTGGCCTTGTTCTTCATCTGCAGCAATAAATTGAAGGCTAAAGTAAAAAAAAGATGCAACATACTTTTGTATATCATTTAATGTAACAAACTTACTTTTTATGTAAATGTTATGCAAAACATTAAGAAATGATAAACGAAAGAGTAAATGGTTAAAGTTTACCGGTTTCTCGATCAAAAGTTACTGCAACTGTCAATCTAACACCAGAGGAACAACATGTGGTTGATGTCACTGCAAATCAAATAAAGAAATCAATTTGATTGTCAGATCGAAGAACCCTAGGAGAAAAAACAGCACTTGATGAAAATTGGGAAGCTGCTGCTGCCGATTGAAGTGAAATTGGAAGTGAAAGAACGCCTGATTCGGGGTAAAACGAAACCCTAACTCAATGAACTCAGGTAATTAACTGAAGAAGAAGAAGAAGATGAAGATCAAGAGGAACTTTTTGAATTATTGAAGAGAGCTGCAGTACGAATGAAACCCACAGAACCCGAAAATGGATAAGCAATTGCGATGGTTGGTGACCGATGCGATAGCTGCCGACTGTTATGGTGGTGGCGTTGGATGAGTTTAGGGTTGCGATATATGGGTCGTAACTAACAGCGACGTGGGGAAGCAGTGGGTGGATGGTTGAAGGCGGTGCCGTGAGGTGGTGCCGATTGTCGCTGGTGGTGGAGATGGAGGTAACTAACGACGTAGATGATGGTGGTGGATAAAGGAGAAAAGCAAAGGATCCGCAACCCGACATAAGACCCGACCCGAACATGGATCCAGAAACCGAAAGAGGATCCATGTGGCACGAAGCCATAGGAACCCACGCTTTTTCATATATAGGTAGAATAATTTCTATAAAAAATTTATTTAATAAATAACGTATTTGTGCTTTTAATATCAAAATTTTGTCTCAAAAAGAAAACTTAATTTTTAGAAGGTTTTGTTACGGTGAGTAGCAATTTCACAATTCCCAGGTTTACTAGTTGCGAAAATATTGATTGATTTTGCAAGTTGGTTAATTTTTTTAAATCTCATCTTAACCTGATTATTTTTTAGTTTATTTTTTTACTTCTCAAAGTAAAACCCCTCAAGAATTTTTATGCGTTTGCTTTATTTTATAACGATACAATTTTAACGTTTAAATTGCATGCATGGTTAGATATTCGAGCTTTATCCATTGAATAACCAGGAAATTTGACTATTCTCTATGCTTTGAATTTCCAATGGCCGACTTTATCTCGTTTTATCACCTCCCGCGTCTTTGACTTTCGCTACACTCCGCCACCCCCACTCACTATATAATACCTTGTCCCTCGTATTCTCAGATACCAAATCCAATACTTCACTTACAACCTTAAAGAAATCGTTATAGTAATGGAGATGTTTTCTCGTAATATAACACCCCTCTTCTTTCTTGTCCTGTTCGCAACCTTAACGACCTTGGCACTAGGCCAAACCCGAGTTGGCTTCTACAATACCTCATGCCCAAGAGTCGAAACCATTGTGCAGGCTGCTGTCCAGGCCGCTGAGCGGTCCACCCCAGGAGTCCCAGCTGGATTAATTAGAATGTTTTTTCACGATTGCTTTGTTAATGGCTGTGATGCCTCAATCCTAATTAGCGGTGCTGGTACTGAGAGAACCGCTCCGCCCAATACTCTACTGAGAGGCTACGAGATAATTGATGCTGCAAAGACACAGCTTGAAGCCGAATGTCCTGGAGTCGTCTCCTGTGCTGATATTCTTGCTATCGCAGCCCGTGATTCTGTGCTCCTGGTAATTTATTCATTGCTCCATAGTTATATTGATTTATACAGTTCGAATGTGCCAGCAGAAACTTTGTACTTATTTTATTTTTTGAACGCTCAGGCTGGGGGAATTGCGCGCTGGCAAGTGCCTACTGGTCGCAGAGATGGATTGGTGTCACGTGCATCTGATACTTCAAATCTGCCAGCTTTTAATGACGCCGTTGATGTCCAAATTAGGAAGTTTTCTGAGAAAGGTCTTAGCACCCAAGATCTTGTTACCCTCTCTGGTAAGTTAATTAACCACAAGGAATAGCTCAACCATTGAAACTCTTACTCACAAAGAAGTAAACTGATGTGTTTCTGGGTTTTATTGATTTCCAGGAGCACACACACTTGGGACAGCAGCCTGCTTAACATTCAGCTACAGACTATACAACTACAACAACACCAACGGACCCGACCCGTCTATTGACTCAGCATTACTTGCCACGCTCAGAAATCTGTGCCCCGACGGAGGTGATGCTACAAGGCGTGTAAATCTAGATACGGGAAGCCCAAACAGGTTCGACACTTCATACTTTTCAAACTTGAGAAGCGGGCGTGGAGTACTTGAATCTGATCAATTGTTATGGGGCAACCCTACAACACGAACATTTGCGCAACGGTTTCTTGGAATCAGAGGACTAATTGGGTTGACGTTCAACGTTGAGTTCGCTAGAGCAATGGTGAGAATGGGTAATATTGAGGTGAAAACTGGGACTCAAGGAGAAATTCGTAGGGTTTGTAGCGCATTTAATTGATCAATGACCGCTGTAAATCTATAAAAAAAAAAAATGGTAAACCGCATACTAGTTAAAATCTATATGGTTCATAGGCACAAGTGTTAATACTGTCGACATCTACTCTAGCAATGTATTCCTAATAAATTAATCTTTAATATACATACTGTGTTTCTTCCTGTGTTTACGTGTATGTTACTATCGTAACATAGAATTAATTAATACACCAAAAGTTGGTTATTATAATTTATAACCAATTTTGTGTGCGTGTCTCACATATCTTTGTAGTAATGGAGGTCTCTTCTCAACACAAGATACCCCTCTTCATCATGGTCTTCATAGCCACCATGACCACCGTGGCAAAAGGGCAATGCACCGGAGTTGGCTTCTACGGGACCTCCTGCCCAAGGGCGGAAGACATCGTGTAGTCTGCTGTCCAGTCTGCTGCATGGTCCAACCGAGCAATCCCACCTGGTTTATTACGAATGTTCTTTCACGATTGCTTTGTTAATGGGTGCGATGCCTGTATTCTAATTAATCAATGATGGATGATGGATGTTAATGCGAATCTATAATGGTTGATGGGCTTAAATTGTTAATACACTTTCAATACCTATTTACCAGAAAAGTTTTATAATACATATCATTAATAAACCTTAGTTTTTCCAATTGGTTACCTTGATTTTATTAGTTATGGTAGTATATATATATCAATATCAATATGTGTTTGAAAATGTGATAACACGATTCTTCAAGTTTCATTATGAAGATTTAGAAGCTGGTGGGTGTAAAAATATATAAAAACAAAGTTGGTAAGGGAGGTTCTGTGTGAGTCCCAAGTATGCTATTTAATTAATTTGAGACACAGACTTGTTATTTAATGCGTTAATTGACGATTTCCAGATTTTAAGCAATTATATCCATGAAGTTGAATGTATTCTTAAATTAATCAAAATCTTGACTTTGTATGTCGGTCAATGATTTGTATATACATCTTTAAACTCTATTTTAATGAACTAGGATAGTGATTGAGGTTTGCTAAAAATACACATTTTTTTCACTATATATAAATACTAACCCAATTTTTTACTTTTATATAAAAGTGTTTACTTTATAATTTAATATTATTTTTATTAAAAAAACACTTTTAATAATTAAACATATCATTACGTTTACACTATTAATCCTATCCTAATAAATAAGTAACTCAAATCCACATGTCATCTCCTCATTGAATTTACCACATGTCATTTTCTCATAATTTTAAATATATTAAAAAACTAATTGGTTTGAAACGTTTCTAACTTCTTAATGATTGGTTTAATTATCATTCAATTTCAAAATTAATTGTTATCATTCAATTTCAAAATTAACTGTTTTTTAATATGATATTATTTTTTAATGTGTAGAATGATTTGGGAGACAATAGAGAGACAATCGACGTTATAATATTTTGAAGAATGATTCCCATCATAATAGTGAATTTGATTTTAGAACCGGTGACATTCTCATAATCAATTATATTTATCAAAATACAAAGTCGTAATAGTAAAAATCAAAAGCAAGATGTCACGGTACACAAACAAATTTCTTATGTAAAATTATTAATGTTTAGATATTCTTAATTAATATTTTTTGTATCATCTCGTGTAATGCACGGGTCTCACAACTAGTATCCTAATAAATAAGTAACTCAAAGCCACATGTCATCACTACATTCATTTGGCCACATGTCATTTTCTCATGATTTTCAAATTCTTAAAAAAATAAAATACTTTATTCATTACTACACCTTAATGATTGTTTACAATTGGCCATTACAATTCTATCTCCCCTAATTACGCTTTTATTAATACGAAACTGTCAATTAAATGTTTAACCCCAAATTTCGTCTTACGATTTTAAAAATCAAATTGCAATTGTGAATATATGTTAGGTATTTTTGTATTTTTCCAATGGTAAATCGAGATTTTTTAAGCACTAATTGCAAGATATAGCAATGTACTTCAATTTATTTGTGTATTATAGCATTTAACTTTTATATATTTCTATTACATTTCTATATTCTCAATTTTGTGTGTTTTTGTTTATTTTTAAGATAGTATGCTATTTACTTTAAGTTAGTACAATGTTTGATGTTTAGATGTTCTTATTTAACATTTTCTTTTAATCAACCCGTGTAATACACGGGTCTCACAACTAGTAATATAATAATTAATTTTTTTACTTAAAAAACACTCTAATCATTAACTATTTATTAGTAGCCAATGACTTCCAACCTACATGGTTTGAAGCATCCGGGTTACATACCCATGTGGGGCGAAGGTCGGAGGTTCGACTCCTGACTAAAGCACATGTGGATGATTTTTCCTAGTTGAAGCCAACAGGTGAGAGAGGGGAAAGGTGTGTGCTTTCGGGACGCCGGCTAAATGCCGAACCAGTTTATCACGCCCGAGTACATTCAAAATTACTGACCAGTCCAAAAAAAATATTTATTAGTTTTTTACTTTTATAAGACATATTTTAGAATTAATTAATTATTGAATACGTAAATATAAAAATATGAGATAAAAAATAAAACATGCATATTTTAGTTTATAAGTAGTTGATAACACATAATATTTTTTTTAATTATCGAATACATAAACACAAAAAGGTGAGACAAAAAAATAATAGCATTTAAAAAAACCTTTATAGTTATAAATTCTGCTCCAGGATTACGAGATCATTTGTCGATAAAAGTTCAGACGTGCGATATACTCAGTTTCCCGTCAAGCTACACACCGGGCTCTGTGGCGGCTCCAGTAACCCGAAATGGTAGGCATCAGAAAATCTCCTTCTAATTGTACCATCACCTAATGACTGTCATATACAAGTGACACCGTAATCATCCGATGGTACGAAAATTCTGAAGGGTTTTCTAGCAAACAATGAACAAATAATCTCTTATGGTTCACATGCAACCCTAGAAAGATCTATGTTTTCTTCTATGAAGATAATAAACTAAAACCTAAAGGAAATAATTATTTCTAAAGATCAAAACCGAGAAAAACCAACCTTCTGATCTTATGATCCTTGAAGCTAACAACACAAATGTCCTGCCTCAGATAGTGTCACACCCAAGCAATGAAGAAGACAGTCCAACAGAGTTTTTCTGGTTGAAGTTGGCGTAGGTTTTGAGCCTCCAGAGGGTTCCTTATATAGCCTCCAAGAGGCTACAACAGAAACCCTAGAGAAGCCCCTTAATGGACAAGCCTGTTATCCATTTGGGCAAGCCTCTAAAAACCCTAACTAGGGTTTCGAAATTATAAAGATGGCCTCCATAATTTCGCCCAACTTGAGGCTTCCACTGGCTAGCCTTTTATTCAACTATTGAATAATTACAAAGCCAGTCCCTGCACTTTTAATTAATTAATTTAATCACTGAATTAAATCTAATTAATTCTAGATTAAATCTTAATTAATTATTATAGTTTCTAATTAATATATTAACATTTAAATATATTAATAAACCATTTAATTAATTCTATTGATTTATTAAACATTTAATAAATCAACCTTTTACTCTACTAAACTCTATTATAACCTCCAGCTATGAGGGCAACCCAAGTGGACTTTGCTTCAATTAACAAGATAAATATAAATATAAAGTCATGGCTTAGACACCTAATCCAACAGTCTCCCACTTGGATAAGTCTATGACTTTAATTTATCTTCTGATTAATAAACAACCTGCAGCTTCCAAGAAACTGCTGCCGAACTCTGACCCAGTCAGTTCTGTCCATAGATAAGTGATCATATGATCCTTCATCTAACAAGATATTTTCAGACACGAGACATGGATTGAGATCAATCTCAGTCCGATACTCTGTTTCCCGATCTCCGATTCTGCTTATGACTTTAAGACTTCTAATTGAACACATCAATTTAGTCCCGGCTGGCCAGCACTTTAGTCAACTTCAAAATCATCGAGAGGCCTACAGATATCTATTCCCATCAGGGTCAAGGAACAAATAAGCTTTGACTCATATGCTTGTGTCTTTTATTTGTCGAAGTCGTACACAACAATGCGTTTTATAATATCGAGTTACCGATGTGTTTTCGCATTATCAATGCACAACCGACTCGTAAATGTCAACTCATATGTCTCCGCTTTAAGATCATAAGATATTATCGTCTCAACATTGCTCGTGATGTAATCCATGAAGCAATCTATTGAGCGCGGGTTTATCCAATACTCAAATCTCTATTTCTAAGTACTCGTGATCGTTGTAGCAGTCTTACTGCAATGTCTAACTCCTTAGACAATCTACAAACCAATTCACGACAGTCTTTGTTCATACTTACTCCTGAAAAGTATGAGCGACTGTGGACTTTTGAATAATCAAATTATCAGCGAAGTGAAACATGCAAATTTGAAACATAAAATCTGACTGGTGGCTACTCTTGCCTAATTACCAAGTCTCCACGAGTTAATCACCAAGTCGGATTTTACATAAAACTATTATCGGTTTCTAGATTTCTTTTAAACTATTTAATTCGTGTTATGTATCTATGTCTACTTGACCTTTCACTCTTTCTATGTATTAATACACTTCATCCGATCGGATATCCTTCCGATGATATTTCAATTTTGGTCATACCGTCATTCTCACTAACAACTCCATTCTATGTACTATGACTTTCCATGGTTCTCGGGATCTTTAGTCCACATGACTGCACCCTAAGACTATTTCGAGGTGTTACGATGTGCCGGTGAGCCACACGCGCTCTATCGGAATGCCAACGAAATTCTTTAACCATTAAGTCCTTATTTTAAAAACTTTTTTCAAATTGTTAACAACATTCACCCCTAATCATTTTCCAATGATTTCTCACGTATGTACAAAATCCATTAAGTATTCCCAGCCAGGTCATATGCCGAATCTGACTCACTATGCTCTAAGCATTAAGTCATCAAGACATGTTCATGACACTTCTGATCGATCCAAGAAACTTGTTGGATTCGATTCAGTCCTATTCCAAACTCTTTTGGAATCTAAGGATTACTTATAATCCTTGTGTCATGATTTTCAATAACTATTTCCTTTCGGAGACTCTTTTCCATGCATCTTGAATCTTATCAAGATCATGCTTACTATGGCTAGGTCTATACTGATGATAACATCAATCTGATATATGTCAATGGATTGTGTGAGTATGTTGCACCTTCTTTATATCTCTCATGCCAATTCATCACACTTTGCAATGATAGAAAACTATTTCCTAGGGCAATGCATCTTGAGTCTCATCAAGATCATTTTGGCAGAATTTCAATCTATCTCATAGACGTTTATAACCACCCGAGCATGTCGTATCTTTATTAAGTCTTTCATAGCGATCCGTTTCTTAACACCAAGTCATTACACTTTGTAATGAAAAGAGACGTTTCCTAGAAACAGTATGTAACACACATATTGAGATAGATAACAGCAATACTCCCACTGGCTTTGACACGGTTATGGACTATTCACAAAATCCAGAGCTTGTGGCACATTTTGAGAGTCCAGACCTTTCTGACATCTTAATGGATATCTTTCAGCCCTTTCTTAAAATCCAATCCTTTGGAATATTTTGAGAATCTGAATATCTTTTCTTGTGAGATGCCCATGGTGTAATCTCGTGCCCACGTACCTTTATACTGGCATACTCTTTGTGAGTCCTCATTAGTGTGCCGGTGATCCACACGCGCTCCACTAACGACTTACATTATGCAGTATCCTTTCGGATTTCATCTTCTATTGAGAGTGCTTCTCTCGGAGTCAATTACTTGACTCTGAGTATCGTCTCACTCAACCAGATGTTCTGAAGGTATGTTTCTGTCCATGTTGGTTTATTTTGATGATTACTCCCACTGGTTTTAAGACCAGTTGTAAAATCAATCAAACTGTCACATAGACTGTATCTCGTCCTAAGGTTCTCTTAATTGGCAGCAACCGGGCTCACCAATGCTTCCAAGTAGTCGGAGTGAAAATCCGTACCAACTATAGTGTTTTACCACTAACCGGTATGTCACCCTGATCATAACTACTTATGATGGTGATCAGTACTACTGGTCAAGAGAAGATAATGTCAGAATTTAAAACAAAAATATGATTTCTGCTCTAAGCTTAGTGATGATTAAAGGTTATTTCACTTGGCTAATCCTGAACTCATTCAGGACTGTCCCAACTCCCACCGTTTCCTTAGAACATTAGTTCTTTCTAAAAGAGCTCTTTCTCTTCCAGGTACAGCGGGATAGCTAGTAAAACGACATTTCTGATTAGGTTCAGGCTAGTCATGAGGTTCGGACGAACACTACAAGACCCTGGACTTTTAATGTACAAGTGGGATAATCCCAGCTTTACATTTCAGACAGTGTCTGCAAAACCTACTTAGTAGAAGGATGTGGTTGGAATATGGTTTATATGGTCTGACTGTATAGTATTCAATTCATGGAAACTAATTGGCAATGTATCTCATACATCGAGGATCGAACTGTTTCGACCAATGCTCCATCATCTTCCCTAAGACTCATTATAACTATTAATGTTCTCGGAAGAAAATAACGTGAAACATTTTCCCAGTTTATGTTGTCACTCAGGTTCTGTGGATCTTGTACTCCCTTTGAAGTGCTTGAATTGTTCAAGGTTTCAATCCAATCGCTTATTCTGATAAGCGAAGCCATATTCGTCATACCGAATGACAAATATTATGAAGTACAAAAAATTGTGTTCTATTTGAAGATTCGAGCAACACACAGCAACTGATGTGTCCGTTTCTCCTAATCTCAACCTTTTTTACATCTCTATGTAAACTTATGATTTTGTTAATTCTGTTCAAGACTTGCAATCTTCAGTTGACTCTAAGTCAACTGATTCCAAAATCCTACCCTCTGGATCTTTGGGTGATTCATTTCTTGCCATATGCGCTTAATAAAGAACTTAATCATCATCTGACTCTAAGTCAAATGATTCCAAAGTCCTGTCCAACTAGATCTTTGGGTGATTCATTTCTTGACACATTAAGAAGTCAATTCATCATGAGACTCTAAGTCAAATGATTCCAAAGTCCTGTCCATCTGAACCTTTGGTTGAATTGATTCTTACAACATTTATCTTAACAATCACAAGGGACACAATTCCTAAATCCAAGCACTTTGGATGTATCAATATTCAAGTTATTACTAATCATGCATTCAACACAATCATACAACATTTCAAGGATATTTCAAATAACATGTGTTAAAAGAAAATTGATAATTTTATTAAAACAAAATCCTTGAACAATGTATTAGATGATAGACAATGTCATACGCATCTAATAAGCTAATAACATGATTTCAACATCTAACTAAACTCTAAAACTGTATGAGCTTCAGATCCAATCTGAATATGCTCCTATGCAACAACATCCCACATCCTACAGAGTCCATGCATACAGAGCAAATGTGAGAAACACATCCTGTATCAAGGAATTAAGGATCAGGTGTTCTGAGTTTTAAGATATTCCTGAGTTGCCAAACTGTTCAGCTTCGGAGCATTTTCCAATCTTTCCGTGACTGTGTCCCATCCTGTGGATTCCTAGTTTGAAACATCAAGGAACCGGTTCAGACGATCTGGATCATTTCTTGATGTGTCCTATTACTGGACTCAATCCTGAAGCAGCTGAATCAATGGAAATATGCTTTTCTATGAACGACTCATACAGAGTCAACATTGAATGCATATCCACGAATTTCTTATCTGGTTTCCCTTCCTGTACATCAGGATGAACGGATCAGCGAGTTGAGCTAATTATTTAACTCCCGATCAAAAAGGGAACCAAATTTATACAGTTCACCTATGTGTCTCTCAGTCTTGAGAACATGTGAACTGGTGCTACTTCCTGCACACTTCAAACTCTTTGAAGATCTTAGCTCGTCCTTTCTCAACCAGTTCATGGAACCTTTCCACAACTAGCTGTGTTAACTTATCTGACCCCAGGAATTCTAAATTCCTACGAAACTCGGGGTCAATGATCAATAGTATTAGGCAATGAACTTTCCTTGACTTAACAATCAAGGAGTCATGCTCATCACAAGCTACTGTGTGATGTCATGCTTTGGGGAGCGGACATTCAGTCAGATATGGCTTGCCAGCAAAACAGAGGACTATTCTCTATTTATGAAGCCATACCATATAGTTCAGGCTAGTCAGCTTTACCACATGAATCAGGTGCATTCTGAAGCTCTCAGAAATGGGTGAAGGAGGATAAGGAGGGGAATAGACACTTGTTTCAGACATCTACAATAAGCAGAATTTACTAGTTTAATTAATCATTTTAAATAATTATCCAATATATTATTTATTAAGGTTAGGACCCAAAATACCCCAATTATGATGTGAAGAGGGATGCCGTAATCACAACATAATGGTCATTAAGGTAGATAATACACTTATTAATTTCATCTTATGAAATTCCTAGATCTGTTGAGACACATTGAACTATTCAATGGCATGTTTAGTCTTGGATGTGCCCAACTGTTTGCGACTGGGATGCCGAGGATCACAAACCGGGTGTGAATAACCATGCAAATTCGCTCGGTACTCTCGAAGTCAATTGTCATCTCTAATTAACGTGCCGGTTAACCACACACGCTCCGTTAATAATGACAAAATCGAGAAACCCATTGCAACTCTTTGCGGACCCCAGTTGGCGTGCCGGTAAACCACACACGCTCCACCAACGTTCCACAAAGTGCAATGTGCAATTCCATGTATTAGCACCAATTCACATTTTTAACCTAAAGTAACTAGATTGGGTTTTGTTCAAAGTTCTAGTACTTTCAATTATAGCATTATACTTTTAAGAGGCTTAGCGGTTCTATCAAACCCGTTTGGCTAACGACACTCGACTGACCAGGAGAGCGGTGGGTAAGAGTGGATACCCATTAGACTGCCATTTTATAGGCAGTCGCCTTATACCCTCTTTATAGGACAGTTTTGTGAATGAGGCCTACTAATGGTAAGACTAACCATTTAATCTTATATATAAGTATTAACTTTTAATCATAAATATATAAGATATATTTTAATCTTATTAAAATATTTTAGACTTAATTTTTCTGGAATTTTCGCTAATTTAAAAGGAATTTTCGAAAATTTTAATTAAATCTTTAAGCTGATTTAATTTATCTTTTAATTAACAATTAATTAAATTAATTAAATCTAAGATAGATCTTATGAAATTAATCAAATTAATTTTATTATCTTGGCCCCTAAGTGATCGAAAATTGCAAGCCAAAGAAAAGGAGTTCTAGTTATTTAATTAATCCAATTACCAAAATAACAACATACTTTATAAGGCAAGTAAATCAATCAAATAAGGGGGGGGGACCAAGTGGGTGGCGGCTAGGGTTAGGAAACCCTAGCCAAAATCTCGATCCAAGGCCTAGCCTTGGGGTGTTCATCGCAAAAACGCCAAAGGCACAAACAATTCATGCAGTTTATATCAAACACAAGAAAACAAGCCTATGCTATGATACCACTGAAGGGTTTTCTAGCAAACAATGAACAAATAATCTCTTATGGTTTACATTCAACCCTAGAAAGATCTATGTTTTCTTCTATGAAGATAATAAACTAAAACCTAAAGGAAACAATTATTTCTAAATATCAAAAATGTGAAAAACCAACCTTCTGATCTTATGATCCTTGAAGCTAGCAGCACAAATGTCCTGCCTCAGATGGTGTCACACCCAAGCAATGAAGAAGACAGTCCAGCAGAGTTTTTCTGGTTGAAGTTGGTGCAGGTTTTGTGCCTCCAGAGGGTTCCTTATATAGCCTCCAAGAGGCTACAGAAGAAACCCTAGAGAAGCCCCTTAATGGACAAGCCTGTTATCCATTTGGGCAAGCCTCTAAAAACCCTAACTAGGGTTTCGAAATTATAGAGATGGCCTCCATAATTTCGCCCAACTTGAGGCTTCCACTAGCTAGCCTTTTATTCAACTATTGAATAATTACAAAGCCAGTCCCTGCACTTTAAATTAATTAATTTAATCACTGAATTAAATCCAATTAATTCTAGATTAAATCTTAATTAATTATTATAGTTTCTAATTAATATATTAACACTTAAATATATTAATAAACCATTTAATTAATTCTATTGATTTATTAAACATTTAATAAATCAACCTTTTACTCTACTAAACTCTATCCTAACCTCCAGCTATGAGGGCAACCCAAATGGACTTTTCTTCAATTAACAAGATAAATATAAATATAAAGTCATGGCTTAGACACCTAATCCAACAAATTCTTCCAGACCTTTCCGAAGAGGAAAGACAATTAAGGAGCCCTGACACGTCGCAGTCGTCGATGTGGTCAAAAATACTAGATTTATACCTTTCAGCTCACTAGCTAGCGGCAAGTAAAGGTCGAACCGTGGAGTGAGTGGACAATATTCTGTGTCAATGACAGCGCCCAGTAATATCAAGTATTTTAGGCGTTGTTTAGCCGTGTTTTAGTTAATTTATCTTTATTAATTGGCTAATATCACTTACTTTTGTGCCAAGGTGCTTGGAAATGTTTTTAGTGTAAATGCAGGGGTTTTAGTGCAATTCTGGAGAAGTTACGGAGCAAAACGGAAAAGAAAAAGAAGTCAGCAGATATTAGCGTCGCTAACTTTTAAGGTTAGCGTCTCTAATGTTCGCAGGAGGGAAATATTCAGATTCAAAATTCGATCGCGCGCGAGGAATCTTCTAGAAGCATATATTAGCGATGCTAATTTTCATATTAGCGACGCTAATGTCAAAAAAAGATAAAATCTCCATTTTTGAGTTTTAAACTCCGAAAAGTCGGGATAAAGCAACACGCGCGGCGCGGGAAAGGCTATGCAGCGACGCGGAAACCCTAATTTCGCACAACTATAAATATCGGAGTCCCGTCCGACTTTTCAATCATCCCGGGACGCGAAGGAGGGATCCGAAAGCACAATTTCGTCAGTTTTTCAGTGGGAATCAATATTTTGGTTAGTAATTTAGTTTTTCTCTTGTTTTATCAACTCGATATCGAGGTATTCCGCAATCGGGATTTCTCTCGATTACTCGATGTTCGTTTAGAATTACAGTTTCTGATTTCAGTAGTAAATACTTGGTATTTTAGATCTGATTTGAGTGTTTGGATATTGGTTTGATGTTTGGATTTTGATTTATAAAAGTTAATCATTCGGTTTGATGTTTAATTGCACTTTTTCGGGATTGTTTCTGTTGAATGCTTGTTTGGATGTTTTGGGATTGTAATTGCTTCTGATTTTTCTGAAATTTACTTCTGGAATCAGTAAGTAATCTTAGTTTAGAACTTGGGTTAGTTTAGTTTAGTTCATGTTTGATTTGGTTTTGGGACTTGTTTGATATTTTGCTTTTATTGGTTTTTGGGAAAGTAGAAACAATACAGCTGACTGTAGAGTGACACTACAGTTGGTATACTGTCGTCTTGTCCTGACCACGTAACTCCTATGGATCGACCCTGACTTCCACTGTGCTAAGTGTGTGTGTTAGGTATTTTCTTATTTTTGACTGCATGACGACCGCTGCGATGTCAAATTTTGGCGCCGTTGCCAGGGAGTTGTGCGCTTAGGATAGACGATCAGTAGGGTTGTTTCTTTTGATGTTTGATTTTAGTTTTTTGATTTTTGATATGTGTACGTCTTCATAATGGGTGATTACATGTACCCGAATCAGTATTATGAGTATTATAAAAATCCGGCCGACACCTATTACGAGGATGCTTACTACAATGGATCATTCGATGACAATGGATGGCGGACCGAGGAGTCATCTCAACCTGAAAATTCTGCAACTTGGGCCCAACTTTGGGTACTCATGTATAACACCTACCATGTGCAGAAGGACCAGACTGATGCTCTTGAAAAATTGCAAGTTTCATTAGATAAGTTAGAGGAAAATTGGAAATGTTCATCACTCTCGCCAGAACCTGAGGCGAGTGATTTTTATACCAATGATAATGTGTGTGAACTTGCATCACCTGAGTATGTGATGGAAGGGCATGCACCATGGGAAAATCAAGAGACCATTAAGAGGGGGGTCGAAAATGTTGTTGAGGAAGAGGTTGTAGGTGACAATGCTACCTCTGACTCAACAGCTTTTGATGTTTTTGATGTTTTTGAAAATGTTGATAATGTCGAGCTGGTGATGAGTGAATCCATACCATCACCAGACGATTTGATTGATGAGGATGTTGTGGAGGAGGCTGTAAGTGACAGTACAGACCCCAACCCAACGATCCCCGAAATTGTTGAAGTTGTTGATACTATTGGGGAAGGGGGTGTAGATGACAATACTACCCCCGAACCTAGAATTTTTGAAAATTTTGAGTCTTTTGAAAGTAAGGATCTGGTGATGGGTGACTTTGTACCACCACCAGATCAAACCAGTCGCTCACTCTTGGTCCCGATCCACCTGTTGGACGATGATCAAGAAGATGATGCTGGCGAGTTGGTTTTTGAAAATAAGAAACATGATTTTATCGCCACTCATGATCCATTCATGAATGAAAAATTAGATGTGATAAATACCATCGACGAGGACATTTAGGAGCATACAAATATTATGCCTCCCGATCCCATGAAAGGTTTTCCGCAACCATGAACTAAATAACCTGAGTTCACATGCAACCTAGAAAAGATCTATGTTTTCTTACTTTGAACATGTAACTAATTCCTAAAGGCCAAACAAAAATTAACTAAAAGAATAAATCAGAAAACTAACCTTTAGTTTTAATCTTGAAGCTAAGCAGCACAAGTGTCCTGCCTCAAATGAGATCACACCCAGGGAGCCAGAGGGTGGAGGAAAATTCCAGAGAGAATTATATAATGAGCACTTATAATGAGGTCTAGGGTTCCCTATTTATAGGGAAACAAGAAACCCTAGCCGTCAGCCATTTTCCGGATTATACGTACGCGCGTCGCGGCTTTTACATTTGCGCGCCGCGCGCTGCAATTCAACTATTGAATTTGTACGACTTTAATCCCTGACTTCCTGATTAATCTAATTAATGCCACAGAAATTAATCCAATTAATTCCTGATTAATTATTAATCAATCAATATAGTTTCTAATTAATATATTATCACTTTAATATATTAACAAACCATATCTTTTATTTCTATTGATTTATTAATCCCATAATAAACCAACCTTTCTCTCTACCGAACTTTCTACCAAACCTCCAGCTATGAGGGCAACCCAAATGGACTTTGCTTCTATTAATTATGTAAATACATATTATTAGTCATGGCTTAGACACCTAATCCAACAGTCTCCCACTTGGATAAGTCTATGACTATAATTACCAATTTAACCTCAAATTAATCAGCAAACTGTAGCTTCCTAGAAACTGTTGTCGAACTCTGACCTAGTCAGTTCTGTCCATAGATAAGTGACCAAATGATCCTCCGTCCAACAAGATATTTTCAGACATGAGACATGGATTGAGATCAATCTCTGTCTGATACACTGTTTCCCGATTTCCGATTTTGCTTATGACTTTTAGACTTCTAATTGAACGAATCAATTTAGTCCTGGCTGGCCAGCGATTCAGTCAACTTCAAAATCATCGAGTGGCCAACAGATATCTGTTTCCCGTCTGGGTCAAGGGACGAATAAGCTTCGACTAATATGTTATATCTTTTACCCGAAAAATCACTCACAACAGCACGTTTTATAACACCGAGTTACCGATGCGTTTTCGTACTATCAATGAACAACCGCCTTGCAAATTATAACTCATATCTCTCCACTTTAAGACCATAAGATATTATCGTCTCAACATTGCTCGTGATCTAATCCATGAAGCAATCCATTGAGCGCGGTTTTATCCAATACTCAAATCTCCATTTCCAAGTACTCATGAACGTTGCAGCAATCTTATTGTTATGTCTAACTCCTTAGACAATCTACAAACCAATTCATGACAGTCTTCCTTCATACTTACTCCCTAAGAGTATGAACGACTGTGGATATTTGAATAATCCAATTATTCAGGAAGTAAACATGCAAAAGTGAAACATAAAATCTGACTGGCAGCTACTCCTGCTTATTACCAAGTCTCCACGAGGTAATCACCAAGTCGGATTTATCATAACTATTATCGGTTTCTTATTCTCTTTTAAACTTTCAATTCAAGCCTTTTATATCTATGTCTATGACCTTTTCACTCTTTCTATGTATCCAAGTGTCTAACACTTATACACTTTATTGCAGATGATCCTATCGGATACTCTTCCGATGATGTCTCAGTTTGTCATTTTATCATTTTGTCAGTCTCTCTCACAACTCCATTCTGGTGATGTGTACCGTGACTGCCCATGGTTCTCGGGTCTTTAGTCTACATGACTACACCCTAAGACAATTTCGAGGTGTCATGATGTGCCGGTGAACCACACGCGCTCCATCAGAAACCAACGAAATTCTTTAACCATGAAGTCCTACAGCACCACGTTCTGGTGTAAACAATTACTGATTTGAAAACCCTTTCAAATCAATCACCCTAATCATTTCCCAATGATTTCTCAGTCTGTTCAAAAATCCATTCAGTATTCTCAGCCAGGCAATATCCTGAATCCAACATACAATGCTCTAAGCATTAAAAGTCATCAGGATATGTTCATAACACTTCTGATTTGTCCAAGAGGCTCGAGGAACCTGATGTAATCTCATTCCAAGCCCTTTCGGAATCCTAAGATTACCAATAATCCTTGTGTCATGATTTCCGGAAACCATTTCCTTTCAGGGACTCTTTCTTATGCATCTTGAATCCCATCAAGATCATATTCTCAATGGCTAAGTCAATACTGTCAGTCTCATCTATCTGGTGGATGTCTATGAACTACGTGAGCATGCTGCACCTTCTTTGTTTCTTTCATGCCAATTCATTACACTTTTCAATGACAGGAAACTCTATTCCTGGGGTTATGTATCTTGAATCTCATCAAGATCATATTGGCAGAATTCTGATCTATCTAATAGATGTTCACAACCACCTGAGTATGTTGTATCTCTTAAAGTCTTTCATAGCGAACCGTTTCTTAACACCAAGTCATTACACTTTGTAATGATAAGAGACGTTTCCTAGAACCAGTACGTAACCCACATACAATGATAGCAGATAACAACGATACTCCTACTGGCTTTGACACCGTTATATGACTCTTTCGGACTATTCCCAAAATCCAGAACTTATGGCACATTTTGCGAAACCGAAATCCAAACCTTTCCGACATATTAAAGGAAATCTTTCAGACTATTCACAAAATCCAAACCTTTTGGCCTATTTTGAGAATCCGAATATCTTTTCTTGCGAGATGCCCATGGGACGAATCCCGGGGCCATGTACCTTTTCTAATGGCATGATCTATGTGAGTCCCCGTTAATGTGCCGGTAAACCACACACGCTCCACTAACGACTCACACTATGCCACGCAGAATCCTCTCGGATTACATCTTCTATTGAGAGTACTTCTCTCAGAATCAGTTGCTTGACTCCAAGTGATGACTCATTCAACCAGATGTTCTGTAAGTACATTTCTATGTTCCCTTCTTTTGATGATTCAATTACTCCCACTGGTTCCTAGACCAGTTGTAAAGATCAATCAAGCTGTCACATAGACTGTGTCTCGCGGTAAGGTTCTCTTATCTGGCAGCAACCGGGCTCACCAGTGCTTCCAGCAGTCGGATTACTTATCCGTACCATCTTTAGTGTTTTACCACTACTCGGTATATCACCCGGATCATAACTCCTTATGACAGTGACAATAACTACTGGTCAAGCGCCAGTGGTGACTAAAGGTTCTTTCACTTGGCTAAGCCCTGAACTCATTCAGAATTATTCTTACTCCCACTGTTTCCTTAGAACTTGAGTTCTTTCTAAAAGTACTCTTCTTTCAAAGGATAACTGGAGTGGCCAATGAAACGACATTGCTGATTAGTTTCAGGCTTATCATGAGATTCAGACGAATGCTACATGACCCTGGACTTTCTATGTACTAGTGGGATGATCCCACCTTTATATTTCAGACAGTGTCAACATAACCTACTTAGTCTAAGATGTGGTCGGAATATGGCTTCTGCGGTCTGACTGGTTGAATATTCAATTCATTGAAATATTAGTCGGAAATGTATCCAGTGTATCTTATACACCGAGGATCAAAACTATTTCGATCAATGCTCCATCATCTTCCCTAAGACACATTATAACCATTAGTGTTCTTGGAAGAGGATAAACTGTGAAACATTTTCTCAGTCTATGTTGTTACTCAGGTTCTGTTGATCTTATGCTTCCTTTGAAATCTTTGAACACTTCAAGGTTCCAATCAATCGCTTATTCCGATAAACGAAGCCATATTTGTCAAACCATTTGGCAAATATCATGAAGCATAACTAATCGTGTTCTGTTCGAAGATTCGAGCAATACACAGTAACTTATGTGTCTGTTGCTCAAAATCTTAATACCTTTACAGTTTCATGTAAATTTATGACTTTGTTAATATTGTTCAAGACAAGCAATCATCACCTGACTCCAAGTCAACTGATTCCAAAATCCTATCCATTGGATCTTTGGGTGATTCCTTTCTTGCCACAATTAATTTTATTAAGCACTCAATTCATCATGTGACTCTAAGTCAAATGATTCCAAAGTCCTGTCCAACTGGACATTTGGTTGAAGTGATTCTCATAAAATTCATTTTAACAATCATAAAGAACACAATTTATAAGTCCAATCCCATTGGACGTATCAACATTCAAGTTATTACCATTTATGCCATTAACACATTCACACGACATTTCGAGGATAATTAAAACAATCAAAAGAAAATCAACATTTTATTAAAACACAAAAATCCTCGAACAATGTACTATATGAAAACAATGTCGTTTGCATCTAATAATCTAATAACAATATTGTAATATCTAACTAAACTTCAAAATTGCATGAGCTGGAGATCCAATCCAAAAATGCTCCTATGCGTCAAAGTCCTGTACCCTACTGATTCCCTGCATACAAACCAAACGTGACTATCACATTATGTATCAAGGAATTATAGATCAGGAGTTTCGAAGTATTTAGATAAACCTGAGTTTCTAAGAATTTTACCTTGGAGCATTTTCCAATCTTTCCGTGACTGTATCCGATCCTATGGATTCCCAGTTTAAGACATCTCAGAACATGTCCAGACGATCTGGAACGTTTCTTGCTGCGTCTCTTCACTGGACTCAATCCAGAAGTAGCCGAACCAGTGGAGCAATGCCTGTCCATGAGTGACTCGTATAGGGTCAACAGAGAACGCATTTCCATAAAAGTCTTTTTCCGGTCTTCCTTTCTATACGTCTGAATGAACAGATCGTACCTATTAGTCAGCGAATCAAGTAGGATCTTAACACTCATTTCCTGACTAATTGGATGACCAAGTTTGTACAATTCGCCTATGTATCTCTCAATCTTGAGAACATGCGAATCGATGCTACTTCCTTCTTTTAGCTTGCACTCTGCAAGTCTTTTGAAGATCCTAGCTCGTTCCTCTTCAACCGGTTCTTGGAACTTTTCCTCAATCAGTTGTATTAACTCATACGGCCCTAGGGATCCAAAATCCCTGTGGAACTCGGGTTCAATGGTCAATAGCATGAGGTCACGAACTTTCTCGGATTCATCAAATAGTAGGTCATACTCATCATAAAGACCTTTTGTGATGACATGTTTTGGTGGAACTGAGATCGGATACTCAATGAGGTGTAGCTTGCCAGCAATAACAAGAACCATTCTCCAATTGCGAAGCCATTCCACATAGTTAAGGCCAGTCAGCCTTTCCATATTAAGTAGGCACTTTCTGATGCCCTCAGAAAAGGGTGAATGAGGGGGAGGATGATAATAGACACTCGATTCAGACATCTATAAAAGGAAACAAAATTTATTAGTTTAATTAATCCTTTTAAATAATTACCCAATATATATTATTTAACAAGGCTAGGATCCAAAATACCCCAACTATGCTGTGAAGAGGGATGCCGTACTCACAACACAGTGGTCATTATGGTAGATAACTATCATCAATTTCAGTCTAATGAAATTCCTAGATCTGTGAGACTCATTGAACTGTTCAATGGCATGTTTAATCTCGGATATGCCCCACCGTTTGTGACTGGGATGCCGAGGATCACAAACTGGGTGTGAATAACCATGCAAATTAGCTTGGTACTCTCGGGGTCCATTATCATCTCAAATTGATGTGCCGGTTAACCACACACGCTCCATCAACAATGATAACACCCGAGAAACCTATTGCCACTCTTTATGAACCCCCATTGGTGTGCCGGTAACCCACACACGCTCCACCAACGTTTCATAAAGTGCAATGTGCAATTTCATGGGTTAGCATCAAATTCACATTTTTTTAAAGTAACTAGATTGGAAATTCTTGTACGGGTTCTAGTACTTTGATCATTATACTTTTAATGATTAAGCGGTCCTATCAAAACTGTTCGGCTAACGACCCTCCACTGATCAGGCGAGCGGTGGGTGAGAGTGAACACCCATTAGACCGCTATTTTATAGGCAGTCTCCTTATACCCACTTTATAGACCAGCTTCGTGAATGAGGCCTACTAATGATTTGACTAACCAATTTATCTTATACATATAGTATTAACCTTTAATAATATATATAAGATGAATTTTAAATCTTTTTAAAATATTCCAGGTTTATCTTTTAATTTCCTGAAATTTAACTATTAAATTTCAAATTAAATTAAACCTTTAATTTGATTTAATTTATCTTTTAATTAAACTATTAATTAAATTAATTAAATCTTGGTATTTTAAACTTTTTAAAATATTTCAGGTTTATCTTTTAATTTTTTCAAATTTAACTATTAAATTTAAAATTAAATTAAACCTTAAAAATCGATTTTAATTATCCTTTAATTAACAATTAATTAAATTAATTAAATCTAGATATTTTAAACTTTTTAAAATATTTTAGGATTTATCCTTTAAATTTTTTTTTTCGAAATTTAACCATTAAAATTAAATTAAATCCTTGAATTATCTTTTAATTAAACAATTAATTAACTAAAAGAATAAATCAGAAAACTAACCTTTAGTTTTAATCTTGAAGCTAAGCAGCACAAGTGTCCTGCCTCAAATGAGATCACACCCAAGGAGCCAGAGGGTGGACGAAAATTCCAGAGAGAATTATATAATGAGCACTTATAATGAGGTCTAGGGTTCCCTATTTATAGGGAAACAAGAAACCCTGGCCGTCAGCCATTTTCCGGATTATACGTACGCGCGTCGCGGCTTTTACATTTGCGCGCCGCGCGCCGCAATTCAACTATTGAATTTGTACGACTTTAATCCCTGACTTCCTGATTAATCTAATTAATGCCACAGAAATTAATCCAATTAATTCCTGATTAATTATTAATCAATCAATATAGTTTCTAATTAATATATTATCACTTTAATATATTAACAAACCATATCTTTTATTTCTATTGATTTATTAATCCCATAATAAACCAACCTTTCTCTCTACCGAACTTTCTACCAAACCTCCAGCTATGAGGGCAACCCAAATAGACTTTGCTTCTATTAATTATGTAAATACAGATTATTAGTCATGGCTTAGACACCTAATCCAACATCCCATTCGATTGGAAATTTTTTATTGGTTCTGCAAGCCAAAATTGCAAACTAAAGATAGCACGCGAGACGCAAGCAAAATGACATCTGCAAAATAATTACTGGGAGAGGTACTGGGCGCGCTCCACGTTAAGCCGGTGATGTTGAAGAGACACCGAAGGAAGGACCGAGCTTGGAGGTTTAAAGCCTCTTCTAAGCATTTACGCGAAATAATCAGAAAACGACAACCGGGCAGCAGCAGAGGAACCGACAAACCATTTGACCCGGGGAAATTGGAGTATGGAATCAGCGAGGGGACGGTGGCGACTGAAATTCAGTGGAGTCAAATGGTGTACGACCCACCGTAGCCGCAGAAAGACGGTCCAGCTAAAAGACCGAACAAAGAAGCGCTTTCGGGAGGCAACCCGACATTTCGGTAAGTGTTTTTAATTTTTGTTTTTAATTTTTTCGTCAAAATATCACTTGAAAATTTTTTCAAAATGTCACGGCTTAGTCCAAGTGTGGGGTGGTCAAACGGGTTTTAAAAATACGGAAAAATCGCGAAAAAAATGGAAAAATACAAGTTAGCGCCACTAATTTTTAATATTAGTGACGCTAATCCTTGGTCAACGCGGGTCAATTGTCCTGCTTCTCTCGTCGCTAACTTGGACCCTCCCCTCCCCCTTGACGCGTCTGCCGAGCCGAACACCAACAAGAACCAGCGATTTTTTTTCGATTTTCTTGAAATTGATCCAACCAATTTGCAATTAAGCATCCAAGGTATGTGTCTCCATCTGCTCCATTGTTCGAATCGCATCATTCAGTCGAAATCAAAGGTTTTTTTGGCCGTTTTTGGGGTTTTCGCGAATCGCACCTTCAAACCCAAATCGGGCCATTTCTTGCTCGTTTTTCATGAAATTAAAACCTAGGGTTACTTAATCACACCTATAGAAAGATATTGGTAGCTTCAATTCGTACTTTAACAGGTTGAATCAGGAATTTTCGAAATTGGGGGCTCGGTTAGGGTTCTTCAGCGAATTCGATAAATTGGCGGATTTTCTGTTTGTTTTTCGATAAATTAGCACCTAGGGTTTCTTAATCGGTCCTATAGCTACTGAATGATGGATTCAATTTGATGAAAACAACAAAAATTCAGGAATTTGTGAATTAGGGCTCAAATTTAGGGTTCTTCGGGTTTTTACCCGATTTGGTGGCGTTGTGGCTTATTTTTCATGAAATTAACAGAGGGCTTTTGATGATTGTTAGCCTAGGATGCTATTAGTGTGTTCAATTTGATAAAAACAGGTTGGAATCGAAAATCAAGAATTCTAGGGTTCATAATTGGGGTTTTTGACCCAAATGAGAAATTAGGGCAATTTTAGCTTGTTTTTCTGAAATTAAACTTAGGGCTTTTGTTAGGCTTTAGTTTAGGAACATATTGGTGCAATCAATTTGAAAAACGGACTAAAATTGAAAAATCGAAAAATCTGGGGCTTTTCGTGCATACTCGCGATGCGGTCATCTTCATTCGGCGCCGCGGACCTTCAACCTTGATCGACGGACACTGGATCTCATCACGTTTGCGCGTCGCGGCCTCGACACTTCGGCGTCGCGGAGACAGGGAATCAGCAAGGACAACAACTCGCAATATATAATTTTCTTTTGTGTATTTTGCAATTTTTAATATGTTTGTAAGTATTTTGCCAAACTGTGATTGCTGCACCAACTGATGGAGTTGCATAATGCAAGTGTGGGGTCACCGTACCCCTACACTCGTGTAATGCCGGCGTGTTCACTGCTGCGCCCCGACTCCTGGATCTCATCGAGACGACACAAATGATCGACCCTGTTACAGTATGATCCCGACAATCAAGCAATTCGCCGTTCCTAAAGGGTAACTCTTTGTCCCTTGTTTTGACATTTTTTATGTACAACGGGGACGTTGTACGGTTTTAAGTGTGGGGTGTGGACGGTCGAAAGAGTAGTTTTTTGAAATTTTTGCGGGAAATGACCGATTTTCAAAATTTTAGAAACTTTTTCAAAATTTTTAATGGGTTATAATTTTGAAATGAATAGTTTGTGATTGTTTATAGCATTAGTATTTTTCGAGAAATACTATGTAGTTGTAATCATGCTATTAGTTGAGTCAAATAAGTTGAGTTTTATGAGTTTAGAAGATTTAACTGTTTTAGGATTGGAATTTAGGAAGGAACTGTCAATCAGTGGCCTTTATTGTTCGAGCCGGTAGGTCCGAAAAGGGTGGCCTCGAAAAAGGCATTTATGCACCTTACCATCTAAGATCATCTGGTCTGGAATGGTATTTCTGAAAGCTTGCTACACGGATAACATCGAAAGTCATGGATAGCTCTTTTATGGCCTTTAGAATCTGAATGAGTATGTACACTTCATTGTGGACAGAAAATTTGTAATCAAGGGTTCTCTAGAAACCCATGAATTCCAAAGAACATTCCGATTATGTTCTCACGAACTATTTCACTCTAACTCATAAGGCAATAAGCTTTGAAACTGAACACAGTTAAAAATTATTTGAGTCTTAGTTAAAATCTATTAAATACTCTCTTGCTTGGTGACAAGCAAGGCACAAGTGTGGGGTGTTTGATAACACCTAGTAATATCAAGTATTTTAGGCGTTGTTTAGCCGTGTTTTAGTTAATTTATCTTTATTAATTGGCTAATATCACTTACTTTTGTGCCAAGGTGCTTGGAAAAGTTTTTAGTGTAAATGCAGGGGTTTTAGTGTAATTCTGGAGAAGTTACGGAGCAAAACGGACAAAAAAAAGAAGTCAGCAGATATTAGCGTCGCTAACGTTTAAGGTTAGCGTCGCTAATGTTCGCAGGAGGGAAATATTCAAATTCAAAATTCGAACGCGCGCGAGGAATCTTCTAGAAGCATATATTAGCGACGCTAATTTTCATATTAGCGACGCTAATGTCAAAAAAAGATAAAATCTCCATTTTTGAGTTTTAAACTCCGAAAAGTCGGGATAAGGCAACACGCGCGGCGCGGGAAAGGCTATGCAGCGACGCGAAAACCCTAATTTCGCACAACTATAAATATCGGAGTCCCGTCCGACTTTTCAATCATCCCGGTACGCGAAGGAGGGATCCGAAAACATAATTTCGTCAGTTTTTCAGTGGGAATCAATATTTTGGTTAGTAATTTAGTTTTTCTCTTGTTTTATCAACTCGGTATCGAGGTATTCCGCAATCGGGATTTCTCTCGATTACTCGATGTTCGTTTAGAATTATAGTTTCTAATTTCAGTAGTAAATACTTGGTATTTTAGATCTGATTTGAGTGTTTGGATATTGGTTTGATGTTTGGATTTTGATTTATAAAAGTTAATCATTCGGTTTGATGTTTAATTGCACTTTTTCGGGATTGTTTCTGTTGAATGCTTGTTTGGATGTTTTGGGATTGTAATTGCTTCTGATTTTTCTGGAATTTACTTCTGGAATCAGTAAGTAATCTTAGTTTAGAACTTGGGTTAGTTTAGTTTAGTTCATGTTTGATTTGGTTTTGGCACTTGTTTGGTATTTTGCTTTTATTGGTTTTTGGGAAAGTAGAAACAATACCGCTGACTGTAGAGTGACACTACAGTTGGTATACTGTCGTCTTGTCCTGACCACGTAACTCTTGTGAATCGACCCTGACTTTCGCTGTGCTAAGTATGTGTGTTAGGTATTTTCTTATTTTTGACCGCATGACGACCGCTGCGATGTCAGTCAAGAATTCGACCAATCTATAGTGTCACTCTATAGACAGTTTTCATCCATACACGTCGACTAAACTAAAGAACCCGAAAATGCACAATTATAACTATCGATCTAACACTTTCAATCAAATAACAATCAATCAAACTTTACAGATCTGATCCCGAGATATAACTCAGAATTCAGAAACTAGATCAACTTCAAACCATCAAACAAACTACAACGACTATTAAACTGAAGTCGCAAATAAACATAAAGTAAAATCAAACCAACTTGCATTAAAACTAGACCCAAAATCAGAGCCGAATGCTTCTGAAACCAAGGATGCATCCAAATCATCGTGGTTAACGGTATTCTACAACTCAGCATCCTTGAACACACGAAAGAACAAAAACTGAAAATAACAAAATAATAATCAAAACTATCAAACTACCAAGTGTAAAACACTATGCTACGAATTCTGAGTCAAAGATGCATGAGTTTCCCTCAAAGGTCGAATCTTTGCTCCCGAATCACGAACCGGGACCCTCTATTTATAGTTGCTGAAAATGCCTGTCCGCGGCATGGCACGGTCTTATTCGCGACGCGGTTTCTCTCTAGTGCCCGATTCTTCGCACTTTGAATTCAAACCTTCATCTGGTATCACAGATCACCATGTCGCGTAGCTCCTCTGGGCATGCGGCGTGCGTATTACTTCGACCAGAAATAGCCTTCTTTCCATAACTTTGCAAATTTTTACGCTTTTCACCTTATATTTCACTCAAATTGCACAGAACACACTTGGCACAAAACGTGAGTAATATCGTGGATTCAGAAGTATATTTTACTCAAAACAAAGCTCAATAACGACTATAATACTTGATATTACTAGGCGTTATCAAGCCCTGCTTGGTTAAAAAAAGTAATGATTAAATCCAATTTGTTCGAAATTAAGAAACCTGTTAAAGGCATAATCATCCAATGTTTCGGTGGTGCAGACATTTGAAAGAAAGACAATGACATATGTTCTAGCATAGGCATCGTAGTTACTGCATAACTTGTTTAACATTTGTTTTCGCATATCGAGCCACTGATCTTCGCCATACCTAAGATAAACTGCCACTTCTCGAAATCCACAATTTCCATCACCCATGACATTTTGTATCTGTGAGATGTAGAGATGAAACATAGATGAAATTTCATTCATTAGTGGATGAATGTAGCATGATGAAGGCTCTTCATTCAAGTCTAGAATTTTAGTTACACATGAACTATGTCTAGCCGGTTCCTCGTTCGATTCCATTAAATCCAAGCCAACATATTTTGACGTGGTTGAATAGCTACATCTTCTGGGAGCTTGATTTATAACATCGACTCGTTTTTGTTGTTGCTTCTTCAAGCTTTGTCATCCACGCGTATTATTTTTTTGTACTACGGGTTCTTTTAATGAGTGTTTTACTTGGACGGACAAAATCTTGTAGCATCCTTAACATGGTTTTCTTCATGGCTTTCGACTGCTGAGTGAATGTTTCTTTAAACATTTCTAAATCATTTTCACTACGGATATCCTTATTTTCCACAAAAATCGATGGTGATAAATCAAGCTTTCTCCATAATACATCTATCGAATCTAATGGAATACACTCACCTGCATTGGAATACCATTAATTTATAAAAAATAAATATATAAAAAAATTAATAAATAGTTATTGAATATACATACCTGAATTCAAGTAGGATTATAACATGCAAGAACATGGTAAGCCACAACTATGACGTAGTTTACAACCACGATTTGAAGAGTTGAGTTGATGTCCAAGCAACTACTGAATTTCCCAGACAAGTATAGCTTCGAGTGAGACGGATTCCTGCATCTCTTTAAAACACGACAACTTGTGTTCGTGTTTACGGATAATTATACTTTTTTTAAAGCTATCATATAACATCGTAAGTTGAGACCTCACAAACCGATCAATGGAAGCAATTAATTTATCTAGCGAAGAATTTTTTGGAGCTAAGTACTTCTTTAGCGTTGCATGTTGACTCGCAACTCTGTTCGTTGTTTGTTCCTCAAAGTTGCGATGTTGATCAATCCAGGCGTACACAAACATTTCCTTGTATTTTATTAACTAAGCTTGATTCAGATAGCTAAACACACGTTGATATTTTCTCTACATTGATCGTATGTTTTTGTAGTTTTTGTTGTACAATGTTCACGTTGGAGAGTCAACGAGTATAGCTAAACACACGTTGATATTTTCTCTACATTGATCAAATGTTTTTGTAGTTTTTGTTGTACAATGTTCACGTTGGAGAGTCAGCGAGTATAGTGCACATTGCACGAAAAGAGTCCAGTGAGTATAGTCCACATATGCATGTGGCAGCGGAAGGAGATGTTTTAGAAAGGGAATATGTTGCTCTTAATTATTTTATTTATTAGGTATTATATATATATATATATATATATATATATATATATATATATATATATATATATATATATATATATATATATATATATATATATATATATATATATATATATATATATACAAGTTGGGGCTAGCCCACTTGGCTAACAAGGTGATATACTAACAAGGAGGTCATGTGTTCAAACCCTGACACTAACATAACAAGGAGTAGTTTAGGAGTAGGAGTAGGATAGATTTGCCGTTCTATATATATATATATATATATATATATATATATATATATATATATATATATATATATATATATATATATATATATATATATATATATATATATATATATGTTAAAACTGAGATTGTACTTGATATACGTCTTTATTGAAATTCAAAATCTTTTTAATTGTTAAAACTGGATTGTTTTTTAGAAAAATTAGAAAGGTTAGAATAGTTTAACTTTTATTATAAGATGTATATAAAATATATATTTAGCACATATTTAAGATTACAAATATTTCAAATATTAGACATTTTACGTATAAAACAAATTATTAGTTACTAATGGCATTTAAAGATTAGAGGCCGATTGTGATATTCAGCCCTTGAATGTCAACTACTATAAGACTGGTTCAGCTCAAGTTGACGTGCAATTGGCAATTGACAATTGTGTGTAGATTGACTCTTATCCTAGCCTCCAATGTTTCGTTGACAAAGGTATTTACAATATTTTAATATTCATAGAATTTGTTATTTTGTTTTTTTTTTCTTTTTGACAAATAACACAAAAGACTATTTTTAAGATTTTTTGATTTTGATGTTTTGTTTTAAATCGAATCTGATCGTTTTCGATTTTGAACAACAAAGATACTATATATGTTTTCATTTTTTTCTCCAAATTTGATACTATATTTAAGATCATGGAAAAGTAAATTGATAGAAATATTAAACTGGGTCGGTTACCCTTTAGTTCTAATAAATTAAAAAAACATTAAATGAACTACCATGAAACATTAGGGCATAATATAATGTTACATCTTAAGGAATTTTTTAAAGTCTGATATAGTATTATGTCGCATCTTAAAGATTTATTTTTAAACTAATACTAACTAATGTTATCCATACTCTTGTTTATGTTGATGTCTGTTGTTATAATAAGAAAAAAAATGATATATGAATGTCCATTGTTATAATAAGAAAAAACAAAATATACCTTGATATCTTTCGTCGTCCTCATTATCATCATCATTATTGACAAATAACAATTTTCTCTTTGCTCACTTGTAATATCATTTACATTGCACCAAATCCAGTGGTGTCTGCCTTCATTTTGGATTAAATCTCGCATTTTAGTAATGATACTTCATCTTTATAGTTTTTATATATCAATGGTGGCATGCAAGACAACTAAATGCAGAACTACAACAATTAGTGTCCAGCTTCCTGGTTTGTTTCTCTTCACCAATAAAAAACCCTTTTTAAAAATTCACCTTCAAGAAGTCGGGAAATATTATATAACCACAGGGACTATTTTGTAAGCCTCTATGCATAATAAAAAAATAATAAATATTATATAATTCATAAATAACACCATAAATTACATATTAAAGTTAGAAGTCGAAATTACGGTTATTATCACACAAGTATTAAGAAAACATAATATTAAAATCAACAATTCAACGGTCTGAAATTGGAGTTGGGACAAAATATAAACATTTCTTTCAGAGGCATAATTGGAAAGGTGGAAAAAACTGGAAAATTAAACTACAGGGGCAATGTTGGTATGATTCTAGAAATTGATGTGTGCTATTCTAAATGCACGACTTTTGAAGGACATCGACGGAAGCCTAATTCTATTAGAAGGACAAATTCCGAAACAAAATGAAGGGCTTTTTGGTAATTTCTCATTCAACACTTTTGGAAGTTCATTACTGTGTAAGAGAAAGGATCAAATAAGTTTCTCATTCGCATTTAATGACTTGTTGTTAAGAGACGAGTTGAAATGGCTGAAGAGGTATTACAGCAATACAGTAATTTTGATGGGTACATTCGGAAATTGAAAATCTTTAACAGTTCAATACAGTTTTGACACATGATCAGAGGTGTTAAAGGGTCAAATACTAATGCTAACAAGGTGAATGGTATGAAAATTCAAGCAATTAGCGCAATTTTGGAATATTAAAGAGATATTGCATCAGGGGTAACTTTGGAAAAATGGGGATATATATAGCAGAGGAATTTATAAGGATAGTTTGAGTACAAGAAACCCGATTGAAAAGATGAAGAGGTAAGTGTTTACATCTGGAGTTCAAGTGGTGTCACTCAAGGGCAAATTCGGAATTCTCATGGAAAATTTTCTACTATTGTATCATTCAGTAAAGCCCAATGTGGAAGGGAATATAACTTCTTTTGGGATGTTTCTACAAGAAATCTGATAAATTTGGTCTACAGACTAGCAAAATTGAGGATAAAGACATGATACATACACAGACATGATACATACACATACTCATGAGGAACTACAAAAATTCAAGAAACATGAAACTGGTACTGTTGAGCAATTGCATATTTCAATATCGACAATAAATACATAGAAAAAATACATACACATATGTACTTATAAGCAATAGCAAAAATAAAATTCAATACCGACACTCAAAAAGTTCAAGAAACTTATTTTATGGTTTCAATTCCCACTTCCAATAAAGAAAAAAAATGATTACCAGCCTGTTGATGATCGATTTCCAGCGAAAGATTAAATTTTTAGGTTTCAGTTCCAACGTAGCAACTGGGAAAGCCAGAAGCGTGAATTGATTAGACGAAATTAGGAAAAAAGTCAGAACGAGAGTTTAAGAATTTGAGAGATGATGAGGATCACAGACATATATTCAGCGAAGAAAAAAAGGGGGTGAAAGAAATCGGCGACCAGACTGGCAGGAAGCACGATTGTTCTGTCGCTTACGATCAAGATACGCATCAGCATATCTATGCTAGGGATAGATTGAATTGGATTAGTCAATTAGAATCGAGACTAATTCTGGAAGTAGATTACTTAGGGATGGGGTAGGGAGGGAATCAAATTATGTTAAATTAAATGGAGGGAAATAAATTTTAGATGTAGAGAATTAAAATATATCATTTATCATATTAATTTTTATGAAATAAATTTTATTGTATATTTTCAATTATAGTTTTGATAAGTTAATAATTTAGAACTAAAATTTATTTAAATTTTATATTTCTAGAAAATACACGATTTGATGTAATTTTAAGTAATAATTACAATATTCAATTATAGATCGTACTACTAATTTTTATATATCTTTTATAATTACAAATATATAATCATATTAATGATATATATAAGTGTCAATAATATTCAAATAAAAATATATTTAATATACAGAGGTTAATAATATTATATAGCAATTTATTTTTAAGTTTCTTTATTTTTTTATTTTATTTTTTTTTGAAAAAAATTGTGTGAATATATGCAACACTTTCAAATAAGTGTTAGATTATACATTAAAAATACCACATTTACAAATAAGTGTTGGTTTTTAGTGACGTGTCAATAAAGTGGGACACTTCTTTAAAATGTTGGTGTTTTGGATATTAATATCCAACACTTCAAAATTAGTGTTGGATTAGATGCTATAATGCAACACTTGTTTTAAAAACCTTGGTTTATAACCAAAGCCAACAATTTGTTGCAGTGTTGCTTCTGAAATGTTGCATTAGGTCCATTTTGTAGTAGTGTATATAGATATTATGTATATTTTGGGGAAAATGAAGTATCTAATATATAATATAGATGTTGAAAAAATGAAGCTAAAAAAATGTCGATTAGTTCTCGAAAAATAAAAAATAATAAAGTTTGGTAGGTAATCCGTCAGACGTAAACAACCAATTACCAACCGAATAGTGACCGATAACGTTAGTTGGTAGGTATTCTATCGGACTTGCCTACGGAATAGTGACTGACTTTTTTATTTTTTTTATTTTTTCGAGGCCTAAACGTTGTTTTTTATGCTTCATTTTTTTTAACATTTTTATTATACATTAATTACTTCTTTTTCTCCAAATTATACATAATATTTATATATGTACAAACGTGTACACGTTCAAAGGTAATTACGCGTTTATTCCTTTAATATTATAATTTGTATAACTACATATTGTTTTTAATAGAGCGACACACGTAGGCACATATACACATGTACATACACACACATACCATCAGGATGTTTATTCCTTAGACGAAAACCCAAAACCAACTCGTTCCTTAGTTTCTTCTTCTTCTTCTACTATCGTTTCTCCCCATCGGGTCATGTAATTGTTTGTTTGTATATAGATATTATGTATAATTTGGGAAAAATAACGTATCTAATATATAGTATAGACGAAAACCCAAAACCAACTCGTTCCTTAGTTTCTTCTTCTTCTTCTTCTACTATCGTTTCTCCCCATCGGGTTGTTTAATTGTTTGTTTGTATATAGATATTATGTATTATTTGTCAGACGTAAACAACCGATTACCAACCGAATAGTGACCGATAACGTTAGTTGGTACGTATTCTGTCGGAGTTGCCTACAGAATAGTGACCGTCTTTTTTATTTTTTAACTTTTCGAGGCCTAAACGTTGTTTTTTATGCTTCATTTTTTTTAACATTTTTATTATACATTAATTACTTCATTTTCTCCAAATTGTAAATAATATTTATATATGTGCAAACGTGTTTTGTAAATAATATTAATAAAGATAATAAGTATATAATTATTCTAAAAATAAGTAGATCTTAAATGGATTTTAAAAAGAAATAAATCGAATGTAGTTAATTTGGCCGACTGGTTGTGTTTTTATTTCCTACATACCCATTATACGTGATTTTTTTAAAGGTTACTACCGAATGCCAACCAGGTTTTTATTTCCTACCGAATACCCACTGTATGTGATTTAATTTTTTTTAAGCTAGTACCGAACACCGACCAATAAAAATAAGGGTTTAGAAAAACAAGGGTTTCCGCCTAAACTCATGAGACGTAAAAACCCCCAAACATTCCTCTCTTCATCTTCTTTCTGTCAAGCATTCCTCTATTGTTCTTTCTCCCAACGATTCCGATGTACAACTCTCCAATCGTCGGCTAAATGGTCCCTCGCCGGTGTCTCTTACTCTACTGTTACTGCTAGGCGAGCAACAGCCCTCGAACCCCGATCTGCACTCCTCGAACCCCGACCTGCGCTCCTCGATTTCGCCGGCCATTATCGCCCTTCTCACTGCCGACGAACCTCCGACGACCCTTCCCAACATCCGGCGGCCCACATTGCTTCCTCAGTTTCATCCCTCGGAAAACAAGGCATACACAACCCCTGTAGATGGAATAACTGTGATGACATTGGTTGCTCGATTATTTTGTTTCTGATTCGGTATGAAATCTTGATTATAGTGTATTTTTGTTTTCTTATTATCCTTTTTATCAAATATCAACAATATGAGGGTAGTCGAGTACGTTATTTTATTTCACTGTGATTAAGAGAAAGGGCCAAGACATTAGGGAGAAAGGGCTAAGACATTCCAGGATACAAGTCAATTTTCTTGTTTTTCAACGTGATTAAGGAGAAAGGGTTAAGACATTAGAGTTTTATTGTTAAGACGTAGTTGTGTTGCTTGGAATCTGTAATGTTCTTTCTTCCCATTACTTTATCAAACATTATATATTACATTTATAAGCTATATATATATGTTCGTTGGTTATATGATATAAATTGTCAAAAGGATTCTTTTTATATGTTTGCATTTATAGATAATAAAATAGTTAATATGATATTCGTTTATATTACGTGATAAGTTTTAATTTGTTGATAACTATTTAATGATTAAACATAGAGGTTAGTCCAGATATTATATATCATGTTATGCATCGATAATTGTTAGTAAACATTGATAAGACAATTTAATTTGGCAACGATTTATCGCTTATAATTTGACTAATCACTAATTATAGTACTCAACCATTTCTGTAATACCATGGTTCGATATGTAAAACAGCATATTATTTTGATTAATGTAATCATTTTGAAAAAGGAAAAGAAGTATGAATGCTTGTCTAAATATATGTCATATATTCGCCCTTGCTGGTAATTCACAGGAAATTGCAAACCCAAATCCCCCACAAACACTAAGGATTGCAAATTTCATCTTACTAACAAAATAACAATATGAAACGTTAATCCTTCTAAAATTTTAGATAGATAAAATGTATGTACTAAATGTACCGGAATCGAGACAAAATTGGTTCCATGTGTATATGTTTTATTAGTCGTACTATTATTACCATTATTATTTTTTAACAATTTTTTAAATTATTTAACAATTTTAGATTACTAGTTTTAGAAACAAAATGTACCGGAATCGAGAATGGATGTACACGAAGAGATTGACTATGAATGGTTGTTTCAACCTAGAATTTGAATATTATGTCAAGTATTTCTTAGATTTTGCCTCCACCAACGCAACAAGCGGGGTTGAGGTTTTAGAAATTAGATGTTCGTGTGCGAAATGCAAAAATCGTTATTACAATACGAGATCATTGGTTCGCCACCATCTATATGCGCGTGGATTCATGGACAATTATTTGCTATGGTTTGCACATGGTGAATTATATCCAACAATAGAAGTAGCTCAAAGTTCGAACCATGAAATGACTCAAGACATTGATGACAATGTGTTCGATTATCCTAGATACGAGCAGATGGTTATTAAAACCATGCACCAACCTGAGGTTCCTTATTATCAGCAAACACCACAAGACCCAAATCAATCGGCCGAAGCTTTCTATAATTTGGTGAAACAAGCGAGTGAGCCTTTATGGGACGGTTCAAATAGAGATTCCATACTCTTCGCTACCACCAGATTATTGAACTGGAAATCAGAGAGTAATGTTTCAGACTCGACATTTGATAGACTAATCCCGATAATGAAAGACTTTCTACCAACCGACGAGAAGCTTCCAAACAAGTTCTACGAGACCAAAAAGATGTTGAAGCCGTTACTGTTGCCTTCATAGAGGATTCATGTGTGCAAAAACCATTGAATTCTATTCTCGGGAGAGTTTGTTAATCTAGATTGTTGTCTAGTATGTAATGAAAGTAGATACAAGAACAATGTGAATAAGGTTCCTAATTTGTGAAGGGTTTTCTAGCAAACAATGAACACAAATATTCCTATGGTTCACATGCAACCCTAGAAAGATCTATGTTTTCTTCTATGAAGATAATAAACTAAAACTAAAGGCCAACAATTTTTTCTAAAGATCAAAACAAGAATTACCAACCTTTGAATCTTGTTCTTGAAGCTAGCAGCAAAAGTATCCTGCCTCAAATGCAAGTCACACCCAAAGCAATGGAGAAGACAGTCCAGCAGAGTAATCTTGGTGATAAATGGCGCAGAGAATGAGGGTGCCAGGTGCCTCCTTTTATAGCCTCCAAGGGTTACAGCTGAAACCCTAAGGAGCCTCCTTAATGGGCAAGCCTGTTAACCATTTGGACAAGGCTTTCCTTAACCCTAATTAGGGTTTCAAAATATGAGTGTATCCACTCATAATTTCGCCAACTTAATCCCTTGGCTACTGGCTTGCCAGTTATTCAACTATTAAATAAATACAAACCAGTCCCTGCACTTTTAATTAATTAATTTAATCACTGAATTAAATCCAATTAATTCTAGATTAAATCTTAATTAATTATTATAGTTTCTAATTAATATATTAACACTTAAATATATTAATAAACCATTTAATTAATTCTATTGATTTATTAAACAATTAATAAATCAACATTTTACTCTACCGAACTCTATCTTAACCTCCAGCTATGAGGGCAACCCAAATGGACTTTGCTTCAATAAAGTCATGGCTTAGACACCTAATCCAACAGTCTCCCACTTGGATAAATCTATGACTTTAATTTATCTTCTGGTTAATAAAAAACCTGCAGCTTCCCAGAAACTACTGCCGAACTCTGACCCAGACAGTTCTGTCCATAGATAAGTGATCATATGATCCTTCGTCCAACAAGATATTTTCAGACACGAGACATGGATTGAGATCAATCTCTGTCCGATACTCTGTTTCCCAATTTCCGATTCTACTTATGACTTTCGGACTTCTAATTGAACACATCAATTTAATCTAGGCTGGCCAGCACTTTAGTCAACTTCAAAATCATCGAGAGGCCTACAGATATCTGTTTTCCTACCAGGGTCAAGGAACGAATAAGCTTTGACTCATATGGTTGTGTCTTTTACTTATCAAATCGTACACAACATGCGTTTTGTAACATCGAGTTACCGATGCGTTTTCGCATTATCAATGTACAATCGACTCGTAAATTTCAACTCATATGTCTCTGCTTCAAGATCATATGATATTATCGTCTCAACATTGCTCGTGATGTAATCCATGAAGCAATCTATGGAGCGCGGGTTTATCCAATACTCAAATCTCTATTTTTAAGTACTCATGAACGTTGTAGCAGTCTTACTGCAATGTCTAACTCCTTAGACAATCTACAAACCAATTCACGACAGTCTTCGTTCATACTTACTCCCGAAAAGTATGAGCGACTGTGGACCTTTTGAATAATCAAATTATTCGGGAAGTGAAACATGTAAAATTGAAACATAAAATCTGACTGGTGGCTACTCTTGCCTAATTACCAAGTCTCCACGAGGTAATCACCAAGTCGGATTTTTCATAAACTATTATCGGTTTCACTCTTTCTGTGTATCTAAATGTTATACATTTATACACTTCATCCGATCGGATGTCCTACCGATGATATTTCAATTTGGTCATACTGTCATTCTCACTAACAACTTCATTTTATGTACTGTGACTTTCCATGGTTCTCGGGATCTTAAGTCCACATGACTGCACCCTAAGACTATTTCAAGGTGTTACGATGTGCCGGTGAGCCACACGCGCTCCATCGGAATGCCAACGAAATTCTTTAACCATTAAGTCCTTATTTTAAAAACTTTTTTTCAAATTGTTATCAACATTCACCCCTAATCATTTTCCAATGATTTCTCATGTAGGTACAAAATCCATTAAGTATTCCTAGCCAGGTCATATCCTGAATCTGACTCACTATGCTTTAAGCATTAAGTCATCATGACATTTCTGATCGATCCAAGAAACTTGTTGGATTCTATCTAGTCTTATTCCAAACTCTTTTGGAATCTAAGGATTACTCATAATCCTTGTGTCACGACCTTTAATAACTATATCCTTTCGGAGACTTTTTTCCAAGCATCTTGAATCTTATCAAGATCATGCTTACTATGGCTAGGTCTACACTGATGAAAACATCTATCTGATAGATGTCTATGGATTATGTGAGTGTGCTGCACCTTCTTTATATCTCTCATGCCAAATCATTACACTTTGCAATGATAGGAAACTCCTTTCCTGAGCTATGTATCTTGAGTCTTATCAAGATCATCTTGGTAGAGTTTCGATCTATCTCATAGACGTTTGTAACCACCTGAGCTTGCCGTATCTCTATTAAGTCTTTCATAGTGATCCGTCTCTTAACACCAAGTCGTTACACTTTGTAATGAAAAGAGACGTTTCCTAGAAACATCATGTAACACACATATGGAGATAGATAACAGCAACACTCCCATTGGCTTCGACACAGTTATTGACTATTCACAAAATCCAGAGCTTATGGCACATTTTGAGAATCCAAACCTTTCTGACATCTTCATGGATATCTTTCAGCCCTTTCTCAAAATCCAATCCTTTGACATATTTTGAGAATCTGAATATCCTTTCTTGCGAGATGCCCGCGGGGAAATCCCGGGCCCATGTACCTTTATACTGGCATATTCTTTGTGAGTTCCTATTAGTGTGCCGGTGATCCACACGCGCTCCACTAACGACTTACAATATGCAGTATCCTTTCGGATTTCATCTTCTATTGAGAGCGCTTCTCTCGAAGTCAATTACTTGACTCTGAGTATCGTCTCACTCAACCAGATGTTCTGAAGGTACGTTTCTGTCCATGTTGGTTTCTTTTGATGATTACTCCCACTGGTTTTAAGACCAGTTGTAAAATCAATCAAACTGTCACATAGACTGTATCTCGTCCTAAGGTTCTCTTAATTGGCAGCAACCGGGCTCACCAATGCTTTCAAGTAGTCAGATTGAAAATCCGTACCAACTATAGTGTTTTACTACTATTCGGTATGTCATCCTGATCATAACTACTTATGATGGTGATCAAAACTACTGGTCAAGAGAAGATTTTGTCAGTACAAAAACAGAAATCTGATTTCTGCTTCAAGCCTAGTGATGACTAAAAGGTTCTTTCACTTGGCTAATCCTGAACTCATTCAGGACTGTACCAAACTCCCACTATCTTCTTAGAATATGAGTTCTTTCTAAAAGAGCTCTTTCTTTTCCAGGTACAGCGGGATAGCCAGTGAAATGACATTTCTGATTAGGTTCAGGCTAGTCATGAGGTTCGGACGAACACTACAAGACCCTGGACCTTTAATGTACAAGTGGGACAATCACAGCTTTACATTTCAAATAGTGTCAGCAAAACCTACTTAGTCGAAGATGTGGTTGGAATATGGTCTGACTGGTTTAGTATTCAATGTATCGGAAACTAATTGGCAATGTATCTCATACATTGAGGATCAAACTGTTTCGACCAATGCTCCATCATCTTCCCTAAGACACATTATAACTATTAATGTTCTCGGAAGAGAATAACTGTGAAACATTTTCCCAGTTTATGCTGTCACTCAGGTTCTGTGGGTCTTGTACTTCCTTTGAAGTCCTTGAACTATTCAAGGATTCAATCCAATCACTTATTCTGATAAGCGAAGCCATATTTGTCATACCGAATGACAAATATTGTAAAGTACAACCAATTGTGTTCTATTTGAAGATTCGAGCAATACACAGCAACTGATGTGTCCGTTGCTCCTAATCTCAATCTCTTTTACATCTCTATGTAAACTTATGACTTTGTTAATTTTGTTCAAGACTTGCAATCTTCAGTTGACTCTAAGTCAACTGATTCCAAAATCCTATCCTTTGGATCTTTGGGTGATTCATTTCTTGCCACATGTGCTTTATAAAGAACTTAATCATCATTTGACTCTAAGTCAAATGATTCCAAAGTCCTGTCCAACTGGATCTTTGGTTGATTCATTTCTTAACACATTAAGAACTCAATTCATCATGTGAATCTAAGTCAAATGATTCCAAAGTCCTGTCCAACTGGACCTTTGGTTGAATTGATTCTTATAATATTCACTTTAACAATCATAAGGAGTACAATTCCTAAAATCCAAACACTTTGGATGTATCAATATTCAAGTTATTACTAATCATGCATTCAACACAATCATACAACATTTCAAGGATAATTTCAAACAACAGGTGTTAAAAGAAAATTGACAATTTTATTAAAACAAAATCCTTGAACAATGCATTATATGATAGACAATGTCATACGCATCTGATAAGTTAATAACATGATTTCAACATCTAACTAAACTCTAAAACTGCATGAGCTTCAGATCCAATCTGAATATGCTCCTATGCAACAACATCCCACATCCTACAGAGTCCATGCATACAGAGAAAATGTGAGAAACACATCCTGTATCAAGGAACTAAGGATCAAGTGTTCTAAGTTTTAAGATATTCCTGAGTTGCCAAACTGTTCGGCTTCGGAGCATTTTTCAATCTTTCCGTGACTGTGTCCCACCGTGTGGATTCCTAGTTTGAAACATCGAGGAACCGGTCCAGACGATCTGGATCATTTCTTGATGTGTCCTATTACTGGACTCAGTCCCGAAGCAGCTGAATCAATGGAACTATGCTTCTTTATGAACGACTCATACAGAGTCAACATTGAATGCATATCCACGATTGTCTTATCTGGTTTCCCTTCCTGTAAATCAGGATGAATGGATCAGCGAGTCGAGCTAATGCTTTTACTCCCGATCAAAAAGGGACCAAATTTATACAGTTCACCTATGTGTCTTGAGAACATGTGAACTGGTGCTACTTCCTGCACATTTCAAACTCTTTGAAGATCTTAGCTCGTCCTTTCTCAACTAGTTCATGGAACTTTTCCACAATTAGCTGTGTTAACTTATCTGACCCCAGGAATTCTAAATTCCTGCGGAACTCGGGGTCAATGATCAATAGTATTAGGCAACGAACTTTCCTTGACTTAACAATCAAGGAGTGATGCTCATCACAAGCTACTGTGTGACATCATGCACTGGGGAGCGGACACTCAGTCAGATACGGCTTGCTAGCAAAACAGAGAACTATTCTCTATTTATGAAGTCATACCTTATAGTTAAGGCCAGTCAGCCTTTCCATATTTAACAGGTACTTTCTGATGCTCTCAGAAATGGGTGAAGGAGGAGAGGGAGGAGAATAAACACTTGATTCAGACATCTACAATAAACAGAATTTTATTAGTTTAATTAATCCTTTTAAATAATTACCCAATATATTATTTATTAAGGCTAGGACCCAAAATACCCCAACTATGGTGTGAAGAGGGATTCCGTAATCACAACATAATGGTCATTAAGGTAGATAATACACTTATCAATTTCATCTTATGAAATTCCTAGATCTGTTGAGACACATTGAACTATTCAATGGCATGTTTAGTCTCGGATGTGCCCCACTGTTTGTGACTGGGATGCCGAGGATCACAAACCGGGTGTGAATAACCATGCAAATTAGCTCGGTACTCTCAAAGTCAATTGCCATCTCTAATTAACGTGCCGGTTAACCACACATGCTCCGTTAATAATGACAAAATCAAGAAACCCATTGCAACTCTTTGCGGACCCCTGTTGGCGTGCCGGTAAACCACACACGCTCCACCAACGTTCCACAAAGTGCAATGTGCAATTCCATGGATTAGCACCAATTCACATTTTTTTATCCTAAAGTAACTAGATTGGGTTTTGGTCAAGGTTCTAGTACTTTCAATTATAGCATTATACTTTTAAGAGGCTTAGTGGTTCTATCAAACCCGTTCGGCTAACGACACTCGACTGACCAGGAGAGCGGTGGGTAAGAGTGGATACCCATTAGACTAACATTTTATAGTCAGTCGCCTTATACCATCTTTATAGGACAGTTTTGTGAATGAGGCCTACTTGCGGTAAGACTAACCAATTTTCTTATATATAAATAATTAACTTTTGATCATAAATATATAAGATATATTTTAATCTTATTAAAATATTTTAGAATTATTTTAATTATAATTTTCGCAAATTTTAAACAATTTTTTTTGAAAATTTAAATTAATTCTTTAAGCTGATTTAATTGGTCTTTTATATAACAGTTAATTAAACTAATTAAATCTAAGATAGATTTTATGAAATTAATCAAATTAATTTTACTATCTAGGGCCCCACATTTTCGAAAAATACAAGCCAACAAATAAGGGTTCCAATTATTTATTAGATACAGTTACCAAAAATAACAACCTACTTATAAAAGGCAATTAAATCAAGCAAATCAAGGGGGAATAAAGGGGTGGCGGCTAGGGTTAGGAAACCCTAGCCTAGGCCACGAAATTAAGGCCATTCCAAGAGGGTTTTTCACAAAAACACTCAAAGCAAAAATCATCTAAGCAGTTTATATCAATTCATAAGAAAACAGCCTAAGCTCTGATACCACTGAAGGGTTTTCTAGCAAACAATGAACACAAATATTCCTATGGTTCACATGCAACCCTAGAAAGATCTATGTTTTCTTCTATGAAGATAATAAACTAAAACTAAAGGCCAACAATTTTTTCTAAATATCAAAACAAGAATTACCAAGCTTTGAATCTTGTTCTTGAAGCTAGCAGCAAAGGTATCCTGCCTTAAATGCAAGTCACACCCAAAGCAATGGAGAAGACAGTCCAGCAGAGTAATCTTGGTGATAAATGGCGCAGAGAATGAGGGTGCCAGGTGCCTCCTTTTATAGCCTCCAAGGGTTACAGCTGAAACCCTAAGGAGCCTCCTTAATGGGCAAGCCTGTTAACCATGTGGACAAGGCTTTCCTTAACCCTAATTAGGGTTTCGAAATATGAGTGTATCCACTCATAATTTCGCCAACTTAATCCCCTGGCTACTGGCTTGCCAGTTATTCAACTATTGAATAAATACAAACCAGTCCCTGCACTTTTAATTAATTAATTTAATCACTGAATTAAATCCAATTAATTCTAGATTAAATCTTAATTAATTATTATAGTTTCTAATTAATATATTAACACTTAAATATATTAATAAACCATTTAATTAATTCTATTGATTTATTAAACAATTAATAAATCAAACTTTTACTCTACCGAACTCTATCCTAACCTCCAGCTATGAGGGCAACCCAAATGGACTTTGCTTCAATTAACAAGATAAATATAAATATAAAGTCATGGCTTAGACACCTAATCCAACAATTTGGTCATGACCTACATGCCGATTGGACCGAGACTTCAAAGGTTGTTCTATTCAAGAAAGACGGCCAAATATTTGACTTGGCACTCAGATCATGTAGTAGATGCAGAAAAAATGATGCATCCAGTGAAGCGAGGGCTTGGAGTCCTTTTGAACGACCTATCCTGATTTTGCAGATGAAAAGCGCAATATTCGTCTCGGGTTGTGCACCGATGGGTTCAGTCCAAATAATTCAAATGGGAGTCCCTATTCATGTTGGCCGGTGTTTATCATGGTTTACAACCTTCCTCATTGGTTGGCCTTCAAACACCAGTACATACAACTTCCTGTGATCATTCCTAGACGAAAGAATCCAGGATAGAATTTGGATGTTGTCCTACAACCATTAGTAGAAAAGCTGAAGATGTTGTACACATATGGCATTGAAACCTATGATTCCCATCGAAGGGACAATCTTCAAATGAGAGCCGTACTTGTTGAGATATATTTGTGATGAAGTGCCACTCTATCCGAAGACCTGTAGCTGACCTCCGATGTAATACATTTTGATAAGAAGACCATGAAGTCTTCAGGACTCCGAAGGGTATATCCTGGAGGAACCGAAGACTTGTCCTTGTAATAACTTTTGGGTGCACGCGTGACAGATGACTACGTGGTGCATGAATATTGAATCTTATTGGTTAGTACACTGGTAGGATATTCTCTGTAACTATTGTACTATGTGTATCACTGATCACGTATAAATATCAGTGATACCATACCTTGTCGTGGGTGAGATTGTATCTTACCAATTGTAAAACCCTAATCAATCAATCAAAGCATTCGGCTCAAGTTATCCAATTCCACTGTGTTCTTTACTGTTCTTCACTGTTCTTACTTACTCATTACTGTGTCAATTGCTTAGTACAATTTATATTGATAGAATATTAGTCATACATATTTGTTTAATCGATTTCAATACTCAACAAGTGGTATCAGAGCAGGACAGCTCGAAAACCTGTTCATAGAGCTTTATTTCACTGTTACAGTTATAGATATGAATCGTTTCTCAGATCTAGTATTCCGCAACTGTTACACGACTCTACAACTCGTTTTTCTGAAAAGACCCCGTTGAAATCCATTCAAAATGACTGATTTTACCGCTACTTATGCTAACATGCTCAACTATGCAAATCTTATCAGTTCTGCAACAAAAGCTCCTGTTCTAGTAACTTCTTATGTAACACCCAGTTTCTTATCTCCGAAATACACCATTAATTACTAAGATAACCACTAGGGTTCATGGTGTAATCAAAGTTAAGTGTAACGCCCCAATTTCAAAATTTTAAAAAAAAATAATTTATTACCAAGATTCCATAAAACATTTATTCCAAAACATAAAACTGTTCAACATGATACTTAAATTAACAGCGGAAACATTTAAAATACTATTATAGTTCATTGATATCAATCTCTTGAATGCGACGCGCTGCCGTCAAGCCTTGCCCTTCCCTTTGTCAATTGATTTACCTGAAATATTATAAAAACAATGGGTAAGCTTAAAGCTTAGTGAGTCCACAAATTACCATACATGCCCACACATTAAACAACCCGTCCTCGAGAACGACCCGACCCTACCCGCCATACAACAGCTACGGGCGTCCATCATACAACAGCTATGGACACGGGAAGGTTCTACCCATCATACAACAGCTATGGGTTCCCGGTTATGGCCCAGCCCATCATACAACAGCTATGGGACAAGGCAATAGTCCAACTCGCCATACAACAGCTACGAGGGGACACGCATCAGTACTGAGCCCAACAACAAATAACCACATATATAGAGAAAATCATATAACTGTAAATAACACACAAGATGCCTAACATGAAACATCATATAGTAAGGTGAGGATACTCACCTGATTCGAAACCGCACATATATTCTCTAATATCCCCACTTAGCTCTTCCACACACCTAAATCCCACACATATACAACATATCAATTACTGACTAGGCTCTTACAGACCTGTCTAAAGGTTAGACTCACTATTTTCCATCAAACCGTGGTCAAAACTAAATTCCTGGACAAACAGTCGCTCGCCGCGGCGTGGCTCCTCGCCCTACGCGCCGCGGCTACCATTGCACAATTACGGGGTTTCAGCCGAGTCCGCGCCGCTGACATAGCCAGTCCGCGTCGCTGCTCGTAACATTCCAAAATGTTTTTCAGCGATTAACAGTACATCAATCGGCTAGGGTTCCTTTCTACACCCTTCCTAGGATCAGAAACTACCCTAAGGTCACTTCCTTATGGACATGCAAGTCCATGCATGTCCTTGGTTTAAACCCTAAGTGCTACAAATCGTCTAAAGCTACAAACCAACTGGTAACACCATATGACGGGATAAAAAGGAAAGTCAGAAGAGTAAATCTTCTTACCTTACTTCTGAAGGACGGAGTGATGCCCACGACCCGTCCTAAACCTTCTCCCGCGTTGGATCTCCTTCTTCTAATCTCCGAAAACCTTCAACGCCTCGAGACCAAAGAGTATCTGCCGAAACCAGACACCTCTACTCTAGAAACACTCCAAAAACACGAACCCTAGGGCTGGGTCCCTTTATATAGGCGTTTAAATCCGAATTAGGGTTTTTCACTTTAGAGGCGCACCGCGTCGCGGGTTCTTTAGAACCGCGCCGCGCGTACAAATCCTATGCGATTCTAGATCCTTCCAAAAGCCGCGCCGCGGATTCCTTCAGGCCGTGACTCGGCGGAACGGGTCTTACAATTCTCCCCCACTTAACTGGATTTCGTCCCCGAAATCCGTGCCGGTAAATAATTCTGGATAATGCCTCCGCATTTCCTCCTCCGGTTCCCAAGTCCATTCGGACCCTTTTTGATGCTGCCACTGAACCTTCACTAATCCTATTGTTTTATTCCGCAAAGTCTTTATCTTCTTTTCAATGATGGCAATTCGTCGCTCCACATAATTTAGACGTTCATCTAATTGAATATCCTCCAAAGGTACTATTGTCAATTCCTCAGTCACGCACTTTCTAAGCTGCGAAACGTGAAACGTGTCATGAATCTGACTAAGCTGTTCGGGCAGCTCCAACCGGTAAGCTACCTCACCTACACGGGCGACAATTCGATATGGTCCAATGTATCTAGGGCCAAGCTTTCCTCGCTTCCTAAAACGAATAACTCCCTTCCAAGGTGACACCTTTAGAAGAACATAATCCCCGACTTGAAACTCGAGATCGGACCGTCGCCTATCCGCATAACTCTTCTGTCGGCTTTGAGCGGTTAACAATCTCTCCCGAACCTTCTGAATTAACTCAGTTGTCTTGAGCACCACCTCTGTACTACCCAATACCTGCTGGCCAACCTCGCCCCAGCAAATAGGTGTCCAACATTTTCTTCCATATAACATTTCAAAGGGAGCTCTGCCAATGCTCGCGTGATAACTGTTATTGTAAGAAAACTCAGCTAAAGGGAGATGGGAATCCCAACTCCCGCCAAAATCGATGACACATGCCCTAAGCATATCCTCCAGCGTTTGAATCGTCCTTTCACTCTGCCCATTGACACGCCTAGGTCGTCGTGCGGTCAAAAATAAAGAAAACCTAACATACACACTAGTACAGTGGTAGTCAGGGTCGATCCGCAGGAGTTTGGTGGTTAGGACAAGACGATAGTGTACCAACTGTAGTGTCACTCTACAGCCAGCGGTATTGTTTCTACTTTTCCAAAAACCAACTAAAAACACAATTCCAAGACCAATGCCAAAAACCAAATCAAACATGAACTAACTAAACCAAACCAAATCCTAGACTAATGTTACTTACTGAAATCAGAAACTAAGTCCAAAATCCAGAAGCAACAAACAGCTCCAAACACATCAACAAGCATTCAAACATCCAAACTACCGAAAATTGCAAATAAACCATAAACCGAATGATTAACTTTTATAAATCCAAATCAAACATCAAACCAATATCCAAACACTCAAATATCAGATCTAAACTATCAATTATTCTACTGAAATCAGAAACTATGAATCTAAACAAACATCAAGTAATCGATGGAAATACCGATTGCGGAATACCTCGATACCGAGTTCATAAAATAAGAGAAAAACTAAATTATTAACCAAAATATTGATTCCCACTGAAAAACTGACGAAATAGTGCCTTCGGATCCCCCCTTCGCGTCCCGGGATGAGTGAAAAGTCGGACAGGACTCCGGTATTTATAATAGTGCGAAATTAGGGTTTCCGCGTCGCGGCCAAGCAAAATCCGCGACGCGCGTGTTGCCTTATCCCGACTTTTCGGAGTTTAAAATTCAAAAATGAAGATTTTATCCGGTCGCGAGATAGCGGCGCTATCTCAAGAAATAGCGGCTCTATTGTCGATAACGGCTCTATCTCAAGAGATAGTGCCTCTATTTCTGTCAGGTCCAACTTTTTGCCTTTTTCGCTCCACAACTTCTCCAGAATTGCACTAAAACGCCTGCATTTACACTAAATACATTTCCAAGCACTTTGACACAAAAGTAAGTGATATTAGCCAATTAATAATGATAAATTAACTAAAACACGGCTCAACAACGCCTAAAATACTTGATATTACTAGGCGTTGTCAAACACCCCACACTTGTGCCTTGCTTGTCCCCAAGCAAGAGAGTTTTTAATAGATTTTAACTAAGACTCAAACAATTCTTGAATGTGTTTAGTTTCAAAGCTTATTGCCCAAGGAGTTAGAGTGGAATAGTTTGTGAAAACATAATCGGAATATTCTTTGAAATTCATGGCTTTCTAGAGAACCCTTGATTACAAATTTTCTGTCCACAATGAAGTGTACATACTCATTCAGATTCTAAAGGCCATTAAGGAATTGTCCATGACTTTCGATGTTGTCCGTGTAGCGAGCTTTCAGAAATACCATCCCAGACCAGACGATCTTAGGTGGCAAGGTGCATAAGCCCCACCCATTTTAGACCTACCGGCTCGAACAACAAAGGCCACTGATTGATAATTCATTCCTAAATTCCAATCCTAAAACAGTCTAATCTTCTAACTCCTAAAACGCAACTTATTTGACTTAACTAATAGCATGATAACAACTAAATGGTATTTTTTGAAAAATACCAGAGCTATAACAATCGCAAACCATTCGTTTCAAAATTACAATTTATTAAAAATTTTGAAAAATATTGCTAAAAATTTTGAAAATCGGCCATTTCCCGCAAAAATTTCAAAAACTACTCTTTCGACCGTCCACACCCCACACTTAAAACCGTACAACGTCCCCGTTGTACAAAAATTATTTCAAAACAAGGGAGAAAGAGTTACCCCTTTTTGGACGATAGACTGCTTGGTGCTCAATATCACAGGTATAAATGCGTACAAATGGATCCTCGATTTCGTATTCTGGAGTTGTAGCGCTACAGTGAACACGCCGGTGGTCGAGACAAGTGGAGGGGGTATGGTGACCCCACACTTGTCTGAGACAACTCCTTCTCAAATTGGTATATCATGCATCACTCAACAAACAAATTAAAAACACACAAGACAAAAATAAAACATGAACAAAATATACAAATAGAAGTGTCATAAGTTTGTACATATATCCCAAAAAAAAAAATAAATAAATAAATAAATAAATAAAAAGAAGAAAGAAAAAGATACATCAATCACTACCAGGCGGCCTGGAGGGTCCAGCCTCATGATCATGGGCTCTGGCTGGGAATGGTTGGGGGTGCTGGCCCTGCGCTGATGCGATCTGAATAATTACCTCCCCGATCCACTCGAGCTGGTCCTTGATCCTGGCAACCCTGGCTGCCAGGTCCTCCTGGTGTGGCTCTGTCGGGGCTGCGGGCTCCGGCTCTGGCCTCCTACGTCTCCTGCCAGGCTGAGCATACGCAGGCTGGGGTGCCTGAAGAGGCTCGGTAGGTGCCCGGATGTACTGCCCCGGGCGCTGCAGCTCAATGAGCCGCATCCTCTCCAAAGTACGCGCTGTAGTGCGGGATGGAGGTAGAGCGGTCAAAGAAGCTGCCACGGGGGCTGTAAGAATGCCATAAGAACGGGCCAAGCGGGTGATGAAATACCCCCTGGCTAGTGGGCTGCTGGTGGAGGCGCCGATAGCGTGGGTGGAAAAGGCGACCGCGAGGGCGTAAGGGAGGTGGAGGAATCTGGATGGGTCGAGGAGGACCCACAAAAAGGTCATGTCATCGCCCGACACCTTCTCGCCTCCCTCCCGCTGCATGATGGAGGTGGAGACGATCCGGTGCATGAGGCGGTGAAGGGGGTCCCGGAGATGACTCTCCCTGGAATATCCCGCCTCGTATCTGATGTTGGACAGCGATGCCCAAACCTCCATGTTGGGAGCCCTGTCCGGCTCCCCCTGAATGCAAGACCCGAAGAACCGGGTGAAGTAGCGATGCTGGAGGTCGCTGGGGTGTATAACCCCACTCGCCTCCCGAACTCCTGGAGGTTGCACTCCCTGTGCTCACCTCCCAAGCGAAATCGTACTAACCTGGAGCGCGGGTCTCCCGCCCGGGGTGCGAACTGGATGGTAGATATGAACTCCAGCAGCAACTCCGTGTAGACCACATCCTCGTCTGTGGCCATGATCCTATCCCAGCCACGACATGTGAAGGATGCCTCCTCGTGGGTCCAGGTGCGATGTAGGAATGGCTCAATCGCACCCCAGAGCCCGGCGTCCCTCAAAATATCTCGATCGATGACGGTCGCCTCAAGGACCCGGCGACGCGTTAGTGTGTCTCTCCGTGAAGTGTACTCCACCGAACTGGCAAGCTCTGCGGGGAACTGGAGGAAGGGATGGTCCAATCTGAACATCATCTGCAAAAGGAAACACATAGCACAAAACAAAAAATTTTTGCAAAATCAGTCCTTTTCTTCCCCACCGCACCGCGGCGCGGCCCAAGATCAAGGGCGCGGCGCGGCGTGCGGCTGTTTCCAAACCCCGATCCTAAATCTCGATTTAACCTGCTAGAATTCAATCTAATCACACTACAAGGTAGCCTAAGTGCCGACTAGCTCATCTAGGGTCTCTATTTGGCAAAACAAACACCCTATAAGCTAGCATTAGTGATTCTAAGTTTTGAACTATTTTGGGGCAAATCACTAAAATTAACTACCTAATCGCTAGTTTTAACGAGTAATAGATAGTTAGAATGGCATACCTTGGTAGTAGAAACACAATAGGCAAGAAAAATCGCAAAAAAATTTCAATAAGCAGAGCTCCGAGTCGAGTGTGGGTCAAGCGAGCCGCGGTTTAACTTATAAAAGAGAAAACCGACTGATCGTTTACCGCGGCGCGGGTTTGCTCTTTGCGCGTCGCGCGTGTCTAAATCAACCCCTGCGCATCGGGTTGGTTTACGATCCCGCGTCGCGTACTTCCAATACCTGCGGCGTGGACTTTAAAAATTTCAAAACTTCTCAAATGACCCCACACTTATTTCAAACTACTAGTACCTGCAAAGATTGATGTATTTTTTATTTTATTTTATTTTTAAGAAATATATCCTACTTATGACACGATGGGTTGCCTCCCAACAAGCGCTAAGTTTAACGTCTTCAGCCGGACGTTCTGCTCCTAAGCTGACCCTTCTTCTTCTTGACCTCTTGATGGCATTTGCTGGTATTCTGGCATGAAATTATTGGCCATCATTGTCATAAGGGACGTGAGTTGGGTCATCCGATCACTCACACCACTGATCCATTGTTGTTGAGATTTCAAGAGCTCGAAAACATTCGCCTCTCGTTTTCTGGATTCTCTTTCGTATTGCTGATGCCTTGCTTCCATCATCTCTAGCATATCCAGTAATTGTTCCTTGTCGATGGCGGACAACGGGTGGTCCTTGGTTTCCTTTAAGATTTCCTCTTTTCCTCCCTCTCCCGTACGTGTCCATATCTTTTCTTTGCTCCTGATTCCTGGCTCCATTAATGCTTTCCTGTCTGCCGGTTTGCCATTTTCCTCTGAAGGTAGTGATATCGGGTTCCCGAACATATTCAATCTTCTTTTCCTGGTCCCGAAGAAAATATCCATATCTCCAGTCTTGCAATCGATCACTGACCCGGCAGTAGCTAAAAATGGACGCCCTAAGATGAGCGCAGGCGCATCGTCCGGACTCTCATATTCCATGACCAGAAAATCTACGGGATAGAAAAAGTCCCCTACTTTGACTATGACATTTGTTAGCTTTCCCCTAGATACCTTAGTTGATTGGTCACCCAGCTGCAGTACGACTTCCGCTGGCTCAATTTCTTCGTTCTTGTACTTGTCATACAGGTATCCTGGCAAGATGTTAACACTTGCTCCCAAATCTAATAGGGTGTTCCGAATAACCACGTCCCCTACAGTTGTAGTGATCAATGGTGATCCGGGGTTCTTTTCCTTTTTGGGTAATGTTCCCAATAATGCCTCGCTGGCTCTCACAGTCAATCTCACCGTTTTTGGTGTAGGTGCCTTGCTCTTCCCATTCTGTTCACACATTTCTTGCAAAATCCTGGTGTCTTCAGGGGCATCCTTAAGCTCATCCCATAGGGGCTGATTCATTAAGGGTCCCGTTGATCTGGTTGCTTCCTGCTTCTTCTTTTCTTTCTTATTCTTCTTCTTCTGTTTGATCCCTGCTATTGTTGATTGCGCTTCCTTTTGGATCTCTTTATCTGTTTCTGGTTGAGTGCCATTCTCAACCGGAACTCTTCCTTCTTTGTTTCCCTCGCTTTCTAAAGCCTTTCCTTCTTCCCCTGGTCTCACTTCACTCCCAACTTCGAACAAGTCTTGCAGAGTGACCTTTCGCCATCCTGATTCAACCGTGTTGACTTGTTCCTTCCCTGGGCGCTGATTATGCGTAGGATTGACTTCAGTAGCACTTGGCAACTTGCCATTATCTCTCTTTTGCTAGTCTGTAGCCATTTGACCTATTTGTCTCTCCATATTTGCGATGGCCTTTGCATTCGCTTGAGATTGTTGTTGTGTCGCTGTGACCATATCATACATCTTTGCTATCATCTCTTCTTGGGTCCCTGGAGCGTTGTTGTTGGCATTAGTGGATCCCCTGTTGTTGTTGTTATTTCCATTGTTCACAGGCTGATTGTTTCTAGGCTGACTAGTCGACTGACCCTGATAATTGTTTTGCCTAAAATTTTGTTGCTGTCCCTGGTTGTATGGCTTGTAGGGTCGTCCATTGTTGTGCTGGCCTTGACCCTGGCCATAAACTTGATTTGCCTCGTGAGTCTTCGGTCCTCCTTGACCTGCTTGTGATGAACTTAGTGGTCCATTCTGTAATGTTGACATAAGTCTGTCAAACTTCTTGTTTAGTTCACTGATTTCCTTTTTCACTTCCTTTTTCCAATCAGCATCGACTCCTACCGCTGCCGCCGTACTTACAGTTTTCCTGGTGGAAAAGTTTGCTTTGGAGCCATTGCTCAACTGCTCCAAAAACTGCCAGGCTTCTTCTGGGTCCTGCCACATAAATGTCCCACTGGATGAGGCAACTGCTCCAAAAACTGCCAGGCTTCTTCTGGGTCCTGCCACATAAATGTCCCACTGGATGAGGCATTTATCATGGCCTGGTGTGTCTCGCTGACTCCTTCGAAGAACAGCTTGACCAACTGCCACCTGGGAATCTCATGATGTGGACAAGATCGCAACAACTCCTTCAGTCTGTCAAAGGCTTCATGAAAAGCTTCTCCAGGCTTCTGCTGGAAATCCTGGATAACTCTTCTGATTTCAGTTATTTTGCTCGCTGGATAGAATTCCTGAAGGAACTTTACCTTGAGCTGATCCCACATAGTGATACTGTTTGATGGCAACGATGTGAACCAATATTTGGCTTTATCCTTAAGAGTGAACGGAAACAGTCTAAGCCTAAAAATATTTCTATTTGTGTTTCTAGGGTTGTTAGCATTAGCGATCGCTAAGAATTCATATAAATGATTATAGGGATCATCCTGCTTATACCCTCTGAATTCTGGTAATAGTCCTAATAACTGAGGTCTAATCTCTACTTGCGAATCTATGTTGCCAGGAATATAGATTGGCGACGAATCATCATATTCCCTCGGTTGGAAATGTGATGCAACCGATTGCCGTCTCGGTTGTGCAAAATGTAAAGGTTGAGCGGGGTTACCGTAAAGATGATCATTGTACTCCCGCTGACCTGGTGGTGGATATTGTGGCGTTCTTCTCAGAGGTCCCCGACCTCGGTTCCATTGTGGTTCTGGTGCCGGTGGCACCCATCCTTCATCTTCCTCGTCATACACTTCCTCCGTCTCTGGGTGATGGTATCGTGGCTGAGGCGGTGGTTGAAAGTGTATAGGTTGTGTTGTTTGGTATGTAGGTTGAGGTTTAAAGAGGGCTGGTTGTGGTTGGGATGTTTGTGTATGCTGTCTAGGAGCTGGGGTGCCATCTCGGGTCGGCTCTCCCCAAGTCATAGCAGAAGTAAATGGATTGGTGGATTGGGGTTGTGAAGCGGGTGTAAATGGTGGGATAGATGGTGGAGTGCATGATGGTATGGGTGCAGGGGCTGAAACTGCACCACCAGAAGCACTCGTGCTCCCAAATTGAAACTCTGATAATGGGGGAATGGAAAACATCCCCGTTGCCTCTCCTGACGGATCCTGGGCAACACTAACCGGACTACTGCTAACTTGACTGTAATTCATGATGCTTAAACGCCTACGGGCACGAAGTTTACGCGCAGTACGCTCAATTTCAGAATCAAACTGTAATGGGGATAATTGCTTTCCCCTGCGGGTACGCATGCACTAGTGCAACACGCCCACAAAAATCAAAAATCAAACTTACCAAAATGAAATTTCAAAAAGCAAGAAACTAGTTCCTACTGCTCACCTAACCTAAGCTCACAGCTCCCCGGCAACGGCGCCAAAATTTGACACGCCTAGGTCGTCGTGCGGTCAAAAATAAAGAAAACCTAACACACACACTAGTACAGTGGTAGTCAGGGTCGATCCGCAGGAGTTTGGTGGTTAGGACAAGACGATAGTGTACCAACTGTAGTGTCACTCTACAGCCAGCGGTATTGTTTCTACTTTTCCAAAAACCAACTAAAAACACAATTCCAAGACCAATGCCAAAAACCAAATCAAACATGAACTAACTAAACCAAACCAAATCCTAGACTAATGTTACTTACTGAAATCAGAAACTAAGTCCAAAATCCAGAAGCAACAAACAGCTCCAAACACATCAACAAGCATTCAAACATCCAAAATACCGAAAATTGCAAATAAACCATAAACCGAATGATTAACTTTTATAAATCCAAATCAAACATCAAACCAATATCCAAACACTCAAATATCAGATCTAAACTATCAATTATTCTACTGAAATCAGAAACTATGAATCTAAACAAACATCAAGTAATCGATGGAAATCCCGATTGCGGAATACCTCGATACCGAGTTGATAAAATAAGAGAAAAACTAAATTACTAACCAAAATATTGATTCCCACTGAAAAACTGACGAAATAGTGCCTTCGGATCCCCCCTTTGCGTCCCGGGATGAGTGAAAAGTCGGACAGGACTCCGGTATTTATAATAGTGCGAAATTAGGGTTTCCGCGTCGCGGCCAAGCAAAATCCGCGACGCGCGTGTTGCCTTATCCCGACTTTTTTAGAGTTTAAAATCCAAAAACGAAGATTTTATCCGGTCGCGAGATAGCGGCGCTATCTCAAGAAATAGCGGCTCTATTGTCGATAGCGGCTCTATCTCAAGAGATAGCGCCTCTATTTCTGTCAGGTCCAACTTTTTGCCTTTTTCGCTCCACAACTTCTCCAGAATTGCACTAAAACCCCTGCATTTACACTAAAAACATTTCCAAGCACTTTGACACAAAAGTAAGTGATATTAGCCAATTAATAATGATAAATTAACAAAAACACGGCTCAACAACGCCTATAATACTTGATATTACTAGGCGTTGTCACCCATCCGTCTGAGGATGGTATGCTGTGCTGAAATGAAGGCGAGTGCCTAATTCCTCATGAAACTTCTTCCAAAACCTAGACGTAAACCGGACATCCCGGTCGGATATCACCGAGACCGGTATACCATGCCGAGAGATAATTTCATCTAGGAAGACCTTAGCCAATTCCTTTGCAGAGTAAGTCTCTTGGATGGGGAGGAAATGAGCACTTTTGGTCAACCTATCCACGATAACCCAAATAGTGTCCATATGTCGAGGGGTTCTTGGCAACTTCGTGATGAAATCCATTGTGATATGCTCCCATTTCCATTCTGGAATCTCAAGAGGCTGCAACTTACCATGAGGCCGTTGGTGCTCGGCCTTGACCTTACGACAGGTCAAGCATCTTTCGACAAACCAAGATACTTCCCTCTTCATGCCTGGCCACCAATAATATTCGCGCAGATCCCTATACATTTTAGTTGCTCCAGGGTGGATAGAGAACCTGGATTTATGTGCCTCCTCCAATAGGGTTTGACGAACCCCGCCCAGCTTCGGTACCCAAATTCTCTCATGGCAAGTTAACAAATCCCTACTATCTTTGACCATAGCTGCCAACTGACCCATAATCCTCTCACTTTTCTGATTCTCGCTCTTGCTTGCTTCCACCTGGGCTTTCCTAATCAGCTCAAGCAGCGGTGTCACAATTGTCATCCTTAGACAAACGCCCCGAAGGGGTGCACTCGAAGCCTTACGGCTTAACGCATCCGCTACCACATTGGCCTTTCCAGGGTGGTAGTGTATCTCACAATCATAGTCTTTTAATACATCCAACCATTTCCTCTGTCTCATATTGAGGTTTGCCTGATCCATCAGGTACTTCAAACTCTTGTGGTCCGTGAAAATGGTGCACTTCACTCCATACAAATAGTGTCTCCAAATCTTGAGAGCGAAGACCACCGCTCCCAATTCCAAATCATGAGTAGGGTAGTTGGTTTCATGGGGCTTCAACTGTCGCGAGGCGTAAGCAATCACCCTGCCTCGTTGCATCAAGACTGCCCCCAATCCCGAGATTGATGCATCGCAATAGACTACCATATCCTCCATGCCCTCAGGCAAAGTCAAAACCGGAGCTTCACACAATTTCCGCCGCAAAGTCTCAAAAGCTTGCTGCTGCTCCTCACCGCACCGAAAAGCAGCATTTTTCTTAGTTAGCCGGGTCAAAGGTACTGCAACCTTTGAGAAGTCTTGGATGAAACGACGGTAATACCCAGCCAGACCCAAGAAGCTTCTAATCTCCGAGGGAGTCTTCGGAACCTCCCACCGCATCACGGCCTCCACCTTAGCCGGGTCTACCATGATTCCTTGCTCATTTACAATGTGACCCAAAAACTGAACCTCCCGTAGCCAAAAGTCACACTTGGATAATTTTGCATAAAGCTTCTCCTTCCTTAAGGTCTCTAATACTTCCTTTAAGTGTTGTTCATGCTGTTCCATGCTCCGAGAGTAGACTAAGATGTCGTCAATGAAAACTATAACCGACCGATCCAACATCGGTCGACACACCCGATTCATTAAGTCTATAAAAGCTGCAGGGGCATTGGTCAGTCCAAACGGCATCACTACAAACTCGAAGTGGCCGTACCTCGTCCGAAAAGCTGTTTTCGGGATGTCTTCCTCCCGAACTCGCATTTGATGGTAACCTGACCGCAAATCAATTTTTGAAAACCACGAAGCGCCCTGCAGTTGGTCGAATAAATCGTCGATGCGAGGTAATGGATATCGATTCTTCACCGTAAGCTTGTTCAGCTCACGATAATCTATGCACATCCTATTGGAACCATCCTTCTTCTTAACAAACAAAATAGGCGCTCCCCACGGCGAGCAACTAGGTCGAATAAATCCCTTATCTAATAATTCTCGAAGTTGAATAGACAACTCCAGCATCTCCGGGGGTGCAAGACGATACGGTGCTTTAGCTATCGGAGCTGCACCGGGAGTTAAGTCGATCTTAAATTCCACCTGTCTCTCTGGCGGCACGCCAGGCAGGTCCTCGGGAAAAACATCAGGAAAATCCCGAACCACTGGTATATCACCTGCTTTCTGCTGTGGCTTCCTTTCTCGTGTGTCTACAACATAAGCTACAAATCCCGAACCTCCATGCTGAAAATGTCTGCGTGCCCTAGCAGCTGAACAGAAAACTGCACCTCGATTCTTTCTCTCGCCCTGTACAACCAGCTCTCCCCCACTTGGGGTTTGAATCCACACTCGTTTGTTCTTACAATCGATCCATGATTCATGCTGACCCATCCAATCCATACCGATGATGACTCGGGAGTCACTCAACGGTATAGGGATGAGATCGATCGGAAACTTTATTCCTTGAATCACGACTTCGCATCCCCGATAAACACTAGTCGCTTGCACGGTTTTATCATCCGCAATTTCCACTTCTAACGGCTGATGAAGAGTTCCTAAAGCAATACCGAAACTCTTTCCTAACGCGGCAGACACAAAAGAATGACTAGCACCCGAATCAAATAGTGCAAAGGTAGGCGTAGAGTTGACTAAGAATGTTCCTAATCAAAGCATAATAGACATATTAATTACACACACCACAAACACGAGGCAAGTAAAGAAAGAGTACCCGTGACGACGTCGGGCGCATCCTGTGCCTCCTCGGCGGTCATGACGAATGCTCGACCCTTGGTCTTAGGGGCTTCCCCTTTCCCCTGCCTACCATCGGTAATCTGGAGTGTAGTGGGTGCCGGATTCTGAACCACTCCCTGAGTCAGACGGGGACATTGGGCCTTTAAGTGGCCTACCTGATTACAATTAAAACAAATCTTGACCTCTTGCCGACAATCTTTAGCATAGTGGCCCTCCTTTCCACACTTATGGCATATTAACACCCAGCAACTGTAACACCCCATTTTCAGAGTGCTAATTATTTAAATTCGACTTTTGCGGCGAACGTTTAATAATTAGTTATAATAATAATAATAATAATAATTTGAGTTATAAGTTGGGGGGGCAGAATTGGCAACCTCGGAAACTTGTTTTAACATATTATGTTGTCTTGGGGTTAAGCAAAAATAGAAGATCAAACTCTAGGGATCAAATCTGCAAATTAAAAAAAAAAGTTGTATGTTCTCCTTTTTACTTCATCATGTGATCGGTTGCTAGGTGGAATTTAATTCTTTTGGGCTGGTCCAAATAAGTACACTAATCAAACAAGAAGATTCTAGTCGTGACCTTCTTTTCTAGTTCTCTCCCTCCTTCTCATTTCTCTCTCTCGTGTCTCTTCCATATGAAGCTGCTGTCGAGAGTTGAAGTGTGAGATGAAGGTGCTGGTGTGTACTCAAGCTACCTTGAAGATGATGAAGGTCAAGGTGGTCGGTTTGTGGCTTGTAGAGTTGGAAGGTAACAAGTAAATTCCTTTTCTCTTTGCCTTCTTTTTCTAGCCGAAAATCACCATCATCCTCGGCATGCTCCCATCGTGTGGTGTGGATGTGTGTGTATGGTGTTGTGCATTGGTTTTCTCTGATTTGGATACTCGTATGGTTGAGTTCTCGATTCCTATGGAAGTAATCTTTGTGTTCTAGTCGTTTGGTCAATCTCATTATCACACACACCTTTGTAATCACATGTGTGTGTTTGTACTATGTGTGATGCATGCTATCACATTCCACTTCTAGATTTCTGTTGTTGGACTTGTTTCAGACCCTTGAAGGTCTTAATGAAGGGACTTAATGGGTTTAGGAGTTGAAACTCTAGACCTTAATGTTATTTTTTGGGTTTTCGTATTTTTTTCAGTTTTGGTCCTGTTCTTAGAAAATTCATATAAAATCATGTACTTGATCATATGGGGTGAATCATACCTTTCTGGAAAAGTATAAGTGTCTAGTTTCAACATTCAGAAGTCCATGGTCTGATTCATGTGCTAGCTTAGGTGAAACTTCTAATCTTTACTGACTGGTACAGGGCTGTGACGAACAGTGAATTCTGACTTGTAAAATTCATAAGTGATAGAAGGAGAATCATTTCAGGGCAAGGCCAGTGGGAGAATGTCACTACATGTGCCTAGTTTGTTCACTCCAAAATGCAGAACCTAAGTCCCTCATATTATCATTCTTGTTTAATATCTTTGAGGGTAGGTCCTGTGGCTGTTTTTGTAATTTATGGTGATTTAGTGGATTTTTCATTTGCAAATGGAAACTGCAGATGACCTGAGGTCAGGCCCTGTGACCTTGTCCTTGGGTCTAGTTTACCCATTATTTTTATTGGATTTTATTTTCAATCCCTAATTGGTTTAATATTACAAATCCTGTTGTGGGTCTAAAAACCAGCATTGCTGTCAAGTAATATTTTGTGGTTTTTGGTCTTGGTTGCGGCAAAGAGTTTGTAGCGGGTGTTTGGTCCTATATATGATTATTAAGATCCTTAATAACCTCAATGACATATTTATAAAGTAAAGGGAGGGTATGGACACTGTACGTGTCGGGTATCGGGAAAATACATGTATACTTATATAATTATAAGTAATAAATGTAAACGTTAATTCGTTCTAAGCAGTACCACGTGGAATGTAGGTTCGGGGAAGAAGGAGAATTCTTGAGTATCACGTGCTTGTGTGTGCAACCTACTTCTACTTATCAGGTGAGTTTCTCACTACATTGTGTGGATGTTATATGTGCTTTATTGTAGTTATGTGTATTTGTATGATGTCTGTGGATAATACCTTCCTATTATAGTGTATGGGTTGGGGTATGGTGTGTGGTTAGTACTAGACGTGTCTAGGTCTAGTGTGTAGAAAATACGGGCTCGACGTACTGAGCAATATAGAGATAACAGCAAGATGCACTGAGCAGATACGCATGACTCGACGTACAGAGTATGCGCGGCTCTGAGTGCTGAGCGGTGGGGTTCAATTTATTGAGCAGATACGCATGACTCGACGTACAGAGTATGCGCGGCTCGAAATGCTGAGTAGAAAAGTACAACTCGACTTACTGGGTAGAGTAAATTATGTGTTTATTTTACTGCGATGTATATTTGTATATTGTAGGGGTTGAGTATGTGTAACTGACATGCTGTGTAGGTGTTGGAACTCACTAAGCTATATGCTTAACCTTTCCCTATTAAATTACCATTTCAGGTTATACAGGTGAAACTGACGATCGGACATGACGGGGTACACACTGATGCAGCTTCTTTCGAAAATTTGTATTGAGTTGACTTTGCCTTGTTGACTTCCGCTGCTGGACCAATTTGGTATTAAATGTTTTATTTTTAAATAATTAAAGATTTTGAGATGTGAATGTTTTTAAAATATAAGGTGATTTTACTGAAATTGTTTTATTATTTATTTTAAATTTGTTTAAAAACTGGGACGTTACAAGTTGGTATATATATATATATATATAGCATCTTGCAGCTGGAACCGAAAGAGCACACGGAACTGAAGGGACATCTCACGTTTTAGTACCAAAATTCAAACCAACTACAGTAGGTGCGACTCTTCGCTACCCTGAGTGCCATTTCTTTTTCAAATTTCGCTGCTTGACTCTAGTGATAAAGGGATATTGATGAGACTTTTTGGAATAAAGGTGTATACCGTGGTGTCGTTTACAGACTACTTTAATGCACAGACTGATGTAGACTGTTGATTATTAGTGATGTGATGTCACATAAAAACAAAATGTAGGACCTATCTGTTAACATTAGAGAGGGTATTGACCTTGACTTATTTTGATTGTTCATTCCGTGTTGGACTCTAGGTCTAATGGGCTAAAGCTGAACATATTCGGGATCATGTCGTTGGGCTAGTAGTTATGGGCAAATTAATAGATCACTATAGAAATGGAGTATGTGCTAATGCATTCACAGACTATTGTTTTGGCATTGAATTTCGGGGACGATATTCAAATAAGTGGGGGAGAGTTGTAACACCCCATTTTCAGAGTGCTAATTATTTAAATTCGACTTTTGCGGCGAACGTTTAATAATTAGTTATAATAATAATAATAATAATTTGAGTTATAAGTTGGGGGGGCAGAATTGGCAACCTCGGAAACTTGTTTTAACATATTATGTTGTCTTGGGGTTAAGCAAAAATAGAAGATCAAACTCTAGGGATCAAATCTGCAAATTAAAAAAAAAAGTTGTATGTTCTCCTTTTTACTTCATCATGTGATCGGTTGCTAGGTGGAATTTAATTCTTTTGGGCTGGTCCAAATAAGTACACTAATCAAACAAGAAGATTCTAGTCGTGACCTTCTTTTCTAGTTCTCTCCCTCCTTCTCATTTCTCTCTCTCGTGTCTCTTCCATATGACACTGCTGTCGAGAGTTGAAGTGTGAGATGAAGGTGCTGGTGTGTACTCAAGCTACCTTGAAGATGATGAAGGTCAAGGTGGTCGGTTTGTGGCTTGTAGAGTTGGAAGGTAACAAGTAAATTCCTTTTCTCTTTGCCTTCTTTTTCTAGCCGAAAATCACCATCATCCTCGGCATGCTCCCATCGTGTGGTGTGGATGTGTGTGTATGGTGTTGTGCATTGGTTTTCTCTGATTTGGATACTCGTATGGTTGAGTTCTCGATTCCCATGGAAGTAATCTTTGTGTTCTAGTCGTTTGGTCAATCTCATTATCACACACACCTTTGTAATCACATGTGTGTGTTTGTACTATGTGTGATGCATGCTATCACATTCCACTTCTAGATTTCTGTTGTTGGACTTGTTTCAGACCCTGGAAGGTCTTAATGAAGGGACTTAATGGGTTTAGGAGTTGAAACTCTAGACCTTAATGTTATTTTTGGGGTTTTCGTATTTTTTTCAGTTTTGGTCCTGTTCTTAGAAAATTCATATAAAATCATGTACTTGATCATATGGGGTGAATCATACCTTTCTGGAAAAGTATAAGTGTCTAGTTTCAACATTCAGAAGGCCATGGTCTGATTCATGTGCTAGCTTAGGTGAAACTTCTAATCTTTACTGACTGGTACAGGGCTGTGACGAACAGTGAATTCTGACTTGTAAAATTCATAAGTGATAGAAGGAGAATCATTTCAGGGCAAGGCCAGTGGGAGAATGTCACTACATGTGTCTAGTTTGTTCACTCCAAAATGCAGAAGCTAAGTCCCTCAGATTATCATTCTTGTTTAATATCTTTGAGGGTAGGTCCTGTGGCTGTTTTTGTAATTTATGGTGATTTAGTGGATTTTTCATTTGCAAATGGAAACTGCAGATGACCTGAGGTCAGGCCCTGTGACCTTGTCCTTGGGTCTAGTTTACCCATTATTTTTATTGGATTTTATTTTCAATCCCTAATTGGTTTAATATTACAAATCCTGTTGTGGGTCTAAAAACCAGCATTGCTGTCAAGTAATATTTTGTGGTTTTTGGTCTTTGTTGCGGCAAAGAGTTTGTAGCGGGTGTTTGGTCCTATATATGATTATTAAGATCCTTAATAACCTCAATGACATATTTATAAAGTAAAGGGAGGGTATGGACACTGTACGTGTCGGGTATCGGGAAAATACATGTATACTTATATAATTATAAGTAATAAATGTAAACGTTAATTCGTTCTAAGCAGTACCACGTGGAATGTAGGTTCGGGGAAGAAGGAGAATTTTGAGTATCACGTGCTTGTGTGTGCAACCTACTTCTACTTATCAGGTGAGTTTCTCACTACATTGTGTGGATGTTATATGTGCTTTATTGTAGTTATGTGTATTTGTATGATGTCTGTGGATAATACCTTCCTATTATAGTGTATGGGTTGGGGTATGGTGTGTGGTTAGTACTAGACGTGTCTAGGTCTAGTGTGTAGAAAATACGGGCTCGACGTACTGAGCAATATAGAGATAACAGCAAGATGCACTGAGCAGATACGCATGACTCGACGTACAGAGTATGCGCGGCTCTGAGTGCTGAGCGGTGGGGTTCAATTTATTGAGCAGATACGCATGACTCGACGTACAGAGTATGCGCGGCTCGAAATGCTGAGTAGAAAAGTACAACTCGATGTACTGGGTAGAGTAAATTATGTGTTTATTTTACTGCGATGTATATTTGTATATTGTAGGGGTTGAGTATGTGTAACTGACATGCTGTGTAGGTGTTGGAACTCACTAAGCTATATGCTTAACCTTTCCCTATTAAATTACCATTTCAGGTTATACAGGTGAAACTGACGATCGGACATGACGGGGTACACACTGATGCAGCTTCTTTCGAAAATTTGTATTGAGTTGACTTTGCCTTGTTGACTTCCGCTGCTGGACCAATTTGGTATTAAATGTTTTATTTTTAAATAATTAAAGATTTTGAGATGTGAATGTTTTTAAAATATAAGGTGATTTTACTGAAATTGTTTTATTATTTATTTTAAATTTGTTTAAAAACTGGGACGTTACAGCAACGCCCCTCATGATTCCTTCCACATTTACCACACTTACCCTGGCTCCTTTGCCCTTGCTTTCCCTGATCTGCCCCTCGAAATTTCTTCGACACCTGCTGAGTCTGAGCAGGCGCCGGACGCTTCTGCTTTTGTTGGGTTTCCAGTTCCAACTCTCGGGCTGTTGAGATATTTTGTGATGAAGTGTTAATACATCCGAAGTCCTTCCCATGAAGAAAACCCCGAAGTGAATAAACAAGAGAAGACACCGAAGTCTAAAGACTCCGAAGTGCAATGCATAGAGGATCCGAAGACCTTACAGTCTGTCATCTTGTCTTTTGTGTGCACGCGTATAGTACAATACGCGTTGCATGAATCTTCTATCCTATTGGCTAGTACACTGATAGGATATTCTCTGTAAAAGATGTACTATTGGTATCTCTGATTCAATATAAATATCAGTGATACCATACCGTGTCGAGTGTGAGATTACGAGATTAACTTACGAGAATTGTATATCTCCAAGATAGAAAACCCAATTGTAAAACCAAGTTCTAATCAAATCATTCGGCACATGTTATTCATATCTCATTGTTCAATTAGCTTTGTTGGATTATCATCGTGTGATTGATTGTGTTATTGATTGCATATCTATATTAGTTCATCTAATCTCATATTTCAACTCCTAACAAGTGGTATCAGAGCGAGTCAGCTCAAAAACCTGTTGATAGAGTTCAAATTCGTTTGCATCAGCTCTAAATCTGAATCGATTCTCAGATTTACTCTTCCGCATCTGTTGCAAATCTCTATTACTCGTTTTTTACTGAAAAGATCCTGTTGAAATACATCAAGATGACTGATTCCACAGCAACTTATGCTAATATGCTTAACTATGCCAACCTCATCGGTTCAGCAACGAAGGCCCATGTTCTAGTAACTTCTTACTACGATTATTGGGCTAGTCGAATGAAGGATTACCTAATAGGACTGGACAAAGATCTATGGAGGTCTGTGACTGAAGGTCCACACACTGACATTGCTGGTCGATTCGTTGTTCCTGACGGAGAAGAAGCTGTTGTTCTTAATGCTGCAGATATGAAAAAGCTTGAAAACGACGAGAGAGCCATGCGCGAACTGAGAAGTGGCTTGGGTCCCGATGTCAGCCACCACATTGCTGATGCTAAATCTGCAAAAGAGATGTGGGACAATCTCGAACTCCGTTTCGGAGGAGATAAAATTCTTCATACCAGCAAAGTTCAATAGATCCTTGCAGACTTCGGGAACTTTAAGCAAGAAGAAAATGAGTCCTTGGAAGCCTGCTATGAACGTTTGAGCAACATGATTTACACACTCGATAAGTATGGAGAAACAAGAAGCCAACAAGAGATAAATATCAAATTTCTCTACAGTCTTCGCAAGGAATGGAGACCAATCATGCTCATGGTCAAATCCTATGAGAATATTGAGAAATACAAGCTGGCTGCCCTATACAATCTATTAAAATCACATGAACCCGATGTGGTAGGTCGAAGAAGTGAAATGGCTAGTTCTGGACCACTAGCTCTCGTATCAAAAGAAGAGGAAGAATCAAGTGATGAAGACGTTGCTGCCTACATGGTAGATGATAATGGAGACACTGTTGCTCTCTATGCCGCCAACAATCGAAGATTCAAGAAACCATTCTTCAAAAACAATTCTGGAAAGCCATTTGTGAAAAACTTTAACAAATCAAACTTCAACTCCAAGCCCAAACCTGAAATATACACTCCGAAGGAGGATAACTTGAAACTGTCAACCCCGAAGCCATCTGAAAAACCGGCTTCGGAGTTATCTAAAGAGAAGTCCGAAGAGAAGAAAATCTCAGGTGATTCTGGTTATGATTGCAATTATTGTCATGGCAAGAATCATTTTGCAAAGGACTGCATGCTTCGGAAGCAAAACGAAAAGAAACCACAAGTAAAGGACGAAGCCTATTACGCAAGAAAAATGGAGGAAGTTAGAGTAAGGACCAAAGACCTAGCCTTAATGGCTGCTGATGATCGTCAAGGATCATATCAAGTTTGGTCATCTGATTCAGATGATGACGAAGTGAGAAAGCCATCTCATAGTGCTTTCATGGCCTATGATGTCGATAAGAGCTTTCTACAAGACACTTCGAAGAAGTTGAATGAAGAGAAGTGGATGAAGATTGAAGCAACTGCGGGTCTTGGGTTTGTGACTTCGGAGGGACTGGAAATAACTGCTGCTGATACTCCGAAGACTTGGGATGAAGACTCTTCTGATGATGATGAGGAAGTGTGCTTGATGGCAAATGACAACCGTTTGACAATCCCAGAACAGGTATCAAAACTTCTTTCATCTTTTAAAATTCCTACTTCTCAATCTGCTCCCATTATAAGTGAAATAACTCGTGATTGTTCTGTCATGCATAAATTACTCATTGATGCCAATAATAGGGAAATACTCAGTGAACAGGAGCTTCTAAGCTTAAGGGGGAGAGTAGAGAACCTAAAGCTAGCATTAGAGAAATCTAATCTTAGAATCTCCTTGTTAGAAGAGAATAGAAATTTTTTTTTAAACAATCATGATGTAATCTTAAGACAGAGAAACATATTTTGTGAAACAGCTAAACGATTATATGCGCATATTACAAGAATTTATCATTCAGCCGATGTTTGTAATATCCAGCATAGACAACTATTGCCTTTTATTGAGTTTAAATTAAAGGAAGTCGATAGTATATCTTATGAATGCGAATCTATAGTATCAGGCTCCGAAGTTACTAATCCATCATATAAACATGGCCTGATATCTGTGGAAAAACATCTAACTGCTGATAAATTGTTGAAAATTTTGCCTCAAGAAATTCCAATCCTGAATAAGGCTGTACCTCAAATTGAAACAGAAGAAAAAGAAATTGCCAATAACTTGTCTGAAAAGGATTCTGAAAGTGATTCGGACATGGAGGAGATTGATTGTTCTTCTTTGATTTTGCTAAAGTCATCCTCCATATCCGAATCGACCTCCGAAGACATCTCACAAATGTCTTCGGTGGACAAAGGAAAAACAAAAATGAATTGTGAATCAAAAACTCTTGAAACCAAAGAAACTTCAAATTTTAAACTTCAAATCACAGATGAATCTGTCTCTTACGATCAATATCTCAAGGATAATTCAAAAAGGCTAGTCCATTTGGCATGTATCTATCCTAAGGTTTCTTACTTCAAAAACTCAATTTTCGTAAAACCCGGTGGATTATCCTTAACTGATAACGAATTGCAAAAACTTCTTGAAAAGGATAACTCCACAGTTACAAATGAATGATTTTTCTCATCATCCAAAATGGTTGAGAATGAATTAAATGAGAAAATGGAAGTAAAAATAAATATAAGGAAACAAGAACTATACGGCCACAACGTATATAATCGTCTTTGTTTTGAAAAGGAGAAAGTGTCCGAAAACATGTCACACTTACTAAATCTCAAGAACGACGATCACATTTACATTAATCGAAACTACAAACAAATTCAGGTTGTGGAAAAACCTACAGTTCCAAAGATGGATGTATTAGAATTAATGGAATCCTGTGAATGTGTCCCTTTTTCACATAATCCTGAAAATGAAATTTCAAAATCAAAAGTTTCAACAAACAAAATTGCAAAACAAGTTCTACAAAAACCAAAATCAGCAGTGGTGACTTCAAAACCAACTCAAAAACCCACTGTTGAGAATTCGAAAATCAGGCAAACCCTAAATCTTGTGAAAAGAAAAACTCCTTTTAGAGATTCGAAACAAAATGAAGCAATTGCTTCCACTTCTGGTACAAAACCTGTTTGCTCAAAAATCTCTGAAGTTAAAAATCAAAATGAAAAGCCAACCTTTATACCAACGAAACCTAACTTTCCAAATCCTAAATTTCGAAAACCTACGAAGAAATCATTTTCAAAAGGAAACAATCTGATAGATACATTCCACAAATGGCTGGACAACAATTTGGAAATGTTCAAGGATAAAGATCTCTCATTAAATGACTTTAAATTGGCATACGAAGAGTATCTCTGTACCTCTACGTTGTGTAGCTCAAATTCAACAAAGTCAAAAATGAAAATACCAAAACAAAATTGGAAAAGAAAATATCTTAAAGAAAACTTAACTACAAAAACAAAAACCTCAAAATCTTCAAAATCCTCCAAATCAAAAATCTCCATTCAAAAATGGGTTCCGAAGTCTGTCACTCTGTCAGTCACTTCGGACTCATTAATTTTAACTACAAACTCTTCTGAATCCAGCTCAAACACTTCGGAATCATGCTTATTACATGAAGCTTCGGAGAATTTGATTAATTTAAATGCAAATGAAATCTCTGAAGAGGCCGTAGAAAAATGGATTCAAGAATCCTTTGCTTACCCTGAGGACCCAAGATTGATTGGGTACCAACTTCTTCTTGATTGATTGCAGGTTATGTCTGATGAGCGGTATGACTCAAAATGGTACATGGACAGTGGCTGCTCAAGACATATGACGGGGAGAAAGGAATATCTCAGGGATTACAGGAATTTAGATGATGCTGGAAACGTACGCTTTGGTAATAATGAAACATGTCCAATTCGGGGATATGGAAAAATAACAAATGGCCAATTCACTATCAACCGAGTGGCATTTATTGAAGGACTAAAACATAATCTCGTGAGTATATCTCAATTGGTGGTTGGAACGGGAAACGCTGTAACTTTCAACAACCAAGGGAGTGTAATCACCAAAGAAGCAACAAACGAAGTCTTACTGAAATCAGAAAGGAAGGGATCTATGTTTCCCTTAAATCTGAAGCCAGTGACAGGTGGGCAATCTCTATGTCTTCTCTCCAAAGCCAACTCCGATGTCAGCTGATTATGGCACCGAAGACTTGCCCATCTGAACTTCAAAGATCTGAACAAGTTGGTGGCCATGGATCTGGTTCGAGGGATGCCAGCTCTCAAATTTGACAATGATTCTCTTTGCTCTGCATGTGAACATGGCAAGCAGACAAAACAAAGACATCCTACAGTAATCAACCCAAAAATCACCGAACCACTTTCCGTTCTATACATAGATTTATGTGGACCATCTGCAATAGAATCAATAGGAAAGAAGAAGTACATTCTGGTTATTGTTGATGACTATTCAAGGTTTACTTGGGTGATGTTCCTCCGAAACAAGTCCGATGCAGCTGAAGAAATCATCAACTTTATAAAGAAAATGGAATTGATGCTCAACAAGAAAGTACGAACTGTGTACAGTGACAACGGTTCGGAGTTCAAAAATCATACTCTTGATGGATTCTTGAAAACAAAAGGGATTAACCACAACTTCTCAGCACCTTACACTCCTCAACAAAACAGGGTTGTAGAAAGAAGAAATCGCTCCCTGTGTGAAGCTGCAAGAACAATGCTCAACTTTGCAAATTTGCCCATGTACTTCTGGGCCGAAGCAATTTCTACTGCATGCTTTACTCAAAACAGATCCTATATTCACAAAAGATTCAATATTACACCATACGAAGTACTCAACCGAAGAAAGCTAAATGTCAAATTCCTTCACATCTTTGGTTGTAGGTGTTTTATCTTAAACATGAAGGATCACTTAACCAAGTTCGATAACAAATCAGAAGAATGCATCTTTCTTGGTTACTCTGAAGACTCAAAAGCCTACAGAGTCATGAACAAGAAAACTCGCAAAATCGAAGAAACCTTTAATCTAAGGTTTGATGACTACTACATCAAGAAGTCTCTGCATCCATTACCTATGTCTTCAATCTTTCCAAACCCTGCTGTAGAAGCTGCTCAAATCACAACATTCGACACAGACTTCTCACTTTTATTTGACCAACCTGTAAGAGCTGTGGACTCCGAAGTCAGAGCACCAGACAACCATGAGTCCGAACTCTCCAAGCTCACAAACGGACCAGATGACTCTTCTACAAGCAGCATACAAAGACCATCTTCTATTGAGGAAGAGTCATCTAATCAAAGTTTGGAAAATGTAAGTGTTGAGGGGGAGCCATCAAATCATTGTGCTCGAAATTCAAGGACAAATGGTGAATCAACCAACAGTCCAAGAGGATCCAACACTCTTGTCTCTACTCCCCAATCAATAGCAAATATCATATCCATGTATCCAACAATCCAGGGGGAGCCAGAGATTGCGACTCCGAATTCAGCCACAACAATCGCTTCAGATAACGCTACAACTTCTTCAACTCCAACAAACGTCCAGGGGGAGCACATATCAAACTCAACCTCACAATTACACACACCACAAACCAACACAAATTCGAATAATCACTTGCTAATGGGTGATTTTCCCTCCTCTTCGGGATATCCCTCAGACATTGAGGACATCGATGCTGAAGGACCTCCTGATTTTGATCCAAACTATCCTCCTTTGGACAAATGGACGAAAAATCATCCTCCATCACTTGTCATTGGTGATGTTCGAGATAAAGTACTGACTCGTGCACAACTTCACCAAAAGCAATTAGATCTCAACAAAAATTCAGAGTTGTGCATGTTCAATGTCTTTATCTCTAAGGTAGAACCTAAGAACGTCAAAGATGCATTTGATCACTCAGACTGGATTGAGGCAATGCAATTGGAATTAGAAGAATTTGAAAGAAACAAAGTCTGGAGGCTAATTCCAAAACCTGCAAATGCCTCAATTGTCGGCCTCAAATGGGTGTACCGTAACAAGCTAGACACCGAAGGCAACGTAGTTCGGAACAAAGCTAGGTTGGTTGTCAAGGGTTACTGTCAACAGGAGGGGATTGATTATGAAGAAACTTTTGCTCCTGTTGCCAGACTCGAATCAGTTCGGATATTTTTAGCTTATGCTGCTCACAAAAATTTTGATGTCTATCAAATGGACGTTAAATGTGCTTTTCTGAATGGTGATCTCGAGGAAACCGTTTTTGTTGAACAACCACCTGGTTTTGAAAGTAAAACTCATCCGAATTATTGTTATGTGCTAGACAAAGCAGTCTATGGTTTAAAACAAGCTCCAAGAGCTTGGTATGAAACCTTGACCAAATTTTTAAAAGAATCAAACTTCAAACAGGGATCAGTAGTGTAACACCCGGCTTTTAAAACAAAACACCCCTGAAAAATTTTTCATTTAAAACTATAACAAAGGGGTATTTTTTTATAAACACGGGTACAAGCGTATCAAGGAGAGTATAAAATACCGTAGTCTCCTTTGAAGCCGGGCTGCTACTGACAGCATCTAAGAGTCCTACTTCTCGAGTCACGGACTCCATCTATTCCCCTATCAGGATTATGCTAACCTGCAGGGACATTTAACAAACGGTATGAGCTACAAAGCTCAGTGAGTAATTATTCCTGCAAATAACACGTATAAAATACAATCATGTATTTGTCTGGATTCAAATCCAAACTCCTAGCCTTACTGGCTAACCAAATATCTTCTAGGATTTCACATCCTAATCTGCAGCCTTACCGGCTGACTCACAATAACCTGTAATTATCAAATCACGTCAGTTATTTGCACAGATAATCATATCTATCGTTTCTGTCCCATGTTTCTTAGTTACAAAGGACTGCATCATATATCATGGCTATATAAGCCGCACCCTGCGTCATAGCTATATAAGCTACACCAAAACAATATCAATATATAAATCATAGCCCGTAGGCCTCACCAGCTTGGGTTCAACGACCCGGAATCATAGCCATAAGGCCGCACCATCTATTAACAGTTTCTTTCACGATCAATAATGGCTCACGGGTTAGCCCGCTGTTGCCTATAATATGTGGCTCACGGGAAAATCCCGCTGTTGCCTAGACTCACGGCTGGTTCCGGTCTTGTCTATATAAGTTTTATTGACTCACGGCTGGTTCCGGTCTTGTCATACCATTAATATTGACTGACTCACAGCTCCGTTCTTGTCTTTATCAGACTCACGGCTTATCTGATATTGTCATGTCATTGACTCACAGCTCCGTTCTTGTCTTTATCAGACTCACGGCTTATCTGGTATTGTCGTATCATAGTGTATATATATGTATTGACTCACAGCTCCGTTCTTGTCATCGCAATGACTCACGGCTTATCTGGTATTGTCTTTTACATATATTTTTACACTTGTCATTTTCGTCCCTCGAAGCCGTTTCAACCTGTAACAATACAATCATCATATATCACATATGATATCAGTGAGATTACTCACCTGGATGCTAGCTGCATTTCAATTTCGGTTGTTTCTTGCCTTTGCGTGCACCACAACCATTTTGTCCCATACCTATTTATCCATTTATATACCAAATGATAATAGGTTAATAATCATCTACATTGACTCTAATACACTAGAGTTCAATACAATATCATTACAAACAATGCCTAGTTAATAAACTTTCCGTTTACTAACTTTATATGAATTTTACTATTCACCGAGGCATTCGGATCGGTCTACAGTGCCCCCGAGGGGTCGGAAACTCAATCTAAAAATTTTCCCAAACTTTTCAGACCATAACGAGCCTATGGTCCAAATTTGAGCTTAATCGGACAAGTAACGCAAAAGATAGCGTTTCAAAGTTTCTGTCTGAGGGGCGCACCCCGCCCAGATATGGGCGCACTGCGCCTGGGCGCACCCCGCCAGGCTTTTGGGCGCACTGCGCCTATCGCCTGCAGGTGTCTCCTGTCCAGCCGCGATTTATGCACTGTAGCAAGCAGTTTTGGTCCATTAAGTCCTTAATCAGGTCCTTAATCGATTGGGGTTTGTTCTAGGACTAAAACCTTATACTTTAACAAGGTTTTCCACCATCCAAAACAACTAAATCAATCAAAATGAAGAATTAGGGTTCTTAGTTCTAACAACCCCAAAACTTCAAATTCATCACTAATAACAACCTACTTCCATTTTCTTGTGTTAAGTCCTTTCTAGCATGACTCAATGGAAGTAATAAACCAATTTAACCACATAATCACAACTGAAATACAGTTTCTAGTTCATCATGTGAAGAACACATCCAAGAACTTGGCTAGGAAGTGAATTTACTAACCTTCAAAGCTTAGGAATCACCAATTCCAAGCTAGGATTCCAATTCTTGTACTAAGCTTCATGATCTCTGCAGAAAATGCTCTCCAAAATCCACTCCCGTAGCTGCACAACAATGGCCAGTCAACAAGAGAGTCAAACTCTCTATTTATACCACAAAATTTACATTTTTGGTCCTAAAGTTCCATTTCTTGAACTTTGACTACCAAAATCAAGTTTTATTACAATAAAACTTCCATTTCTTACATTTTGGCCACAACCAACAATATTTTTACATAATTGGTCGTTGACTTGGTCAAATGACCAAAATACCCTTTTTCGGTAAAACGACCAAAAATCAGTTTTTATAACATTTTAAGTCCAAAACTCAAAATATTATTTCAAACCAAATACTTTTCTGTCCAAAAGACCATTTTACCCTTCCAAGGTAAAATGACCAATTTACCCTTTTATAATAATTATAAAAAGAGTATCTTGGCGTTACAAATTCTCCCCTCCTTCAAAAGATTTCGTCCCCGAAATCATACAAACAAGAGAGGGTAATTCTTTCTCGTTACAATTCCGGTTTCTCATATCATATGGAAACCTTTATGGTATTGCCTAAGCACTTAACCATACTAGTCTTCTTATCTCGTGGTTATATCACCACCCGCATATCACTCCTCCGGTTGTCCCGGGCATCTTAATCACTTATCTTCCTCATTTCAACATGAGGGATTCGTTAGAATTTATCAATCTATGTTCTCAAACCATGAGACCCATAGAAAACTTATAAATATCTTGAAGTTCATCAAGAATCTTCAATCAATACACCGCAAATTTTTTTTTTTGCTTTTGGGATATACGGAAAGGTCCAATAAACAAGGGCTCAACTTTCCTTTTTGTCCCACATCAATTTCTAGTCCTTCCGAAGGTTCACTGTGAGTTCCACCATCTTCCTTTACTTGGTTTTTCAATGGTTTTACTCGACAATCCGCATACTACTCTTGTCGACTTTGATCTATTTCCAAGCTTTCTCGAATTTGCCTAATCTTTTCTCCTGTTTGAGATACAATCTCAGGTTTAGTCAACGGCTTCTCCCCAACTTCTGTCTAGCAAATCGGCGTGCAACACGGTAGTCTAAACAATACTTCCTACGAGTCAATAAAACACTAGTACAATACCTATACTTATCTACAACTTCTACCAAGGATAGACGGTCGTCTAGTTTCCGCTAGAGTCTGTTATGCAGATTTCAGGCATATCTCCTGGAGTCTGCATCATTATCTCGCCTCTTCTATCAATCTGCAAATCATATACAGTACTTACTAGTACTTCTGAGCTAATAATTCTAAGAATTAATGCCAAATTTAGCAAATAATTCTAGTATCTCGATCCGATACAGTCGCCACCTGTAGTGCACGTCAACAATTTTCTTTATCTTTGTAGTTTTTCACTACATTTCCACTCTTAAATTCTTCTTAGTCGGTATAATTCTATACTGATTTCATCAATCAACCTGCAATTCACCCATATGGTGTCATACCCATACGGTACTTGCAAAGACTTTACTACAAAGTCTATGATATTTTTCGTCCCATTTCTTCTTTAGGACGTACCACCTTTTGTTTCTAATGATTTGACTGTAGTTACCCACAAGTCAAACACTTTTCACATGTCTTTCAATGTCTTTCTTCAGCCCCGGTCACCAATACATAGGTTATATCATTCTACACAGTTTGGTACTGCCCCGGGCATTCTGCATATCTACCCAAATATACGTCTTTTAAGGGTAAATTTTCATATCTCGTTTTGCTTTGAAACTCACATACATAACCACCAAGGGTTTTCAATCGCTGTGAGTTTCTAACTAGCTTCTTTCAATAGCTAATCATTCATTCACTTTTCACATTTTCAAACCTGCACATTTCTTCTTGTGCTTCCCGAATCAACTCAGGAAATCAATTCGCCACATTCATACACGTGGATGTAACCTCCAAAGGTTACTCTTTCTAATTCAAGGCATCTGTAATCACATACGCCTTTCTGAGATGGTACAAGATTTCATACCCGAAATCTCTAAGTAACCCATCTATCTTTGCTATTTCATATATAGCTTCTTTTTGATCAATTAAGTCTTTCAAACTTTTATGATCCTTATACACGGTAAGCCTTACACCATATAGATAGTGTCTCAAAAGCTTAATACCAAAATCATGGTTGCTATTGCAACATCATGTATCCACAATCAAAGTTGGATACATTTCAACGATCCAATCCATCTTCTCTACTTAGCATCATTGCTAATGTTAGAGGTTCACACAAGGTTTATTCCAAACCTTTACAACCTATCTGTGGCCTTTCTACCACTCAGAGTTTACACTTTTTCTTGGTCAATCTTAGTCAACTGACCAGCAATCAAGGAGCAGTTTTCTACAACTCTCCTATAGTAACCCGCCAAATCCAAGGAACTACAATGTCAGTCGGATTCCTCAGGCGGTTCCATTTTTACCACATTATCTATCCCATTGGATTTATTTTATCATCCTTGGCACCATTATCGTGCCCAAGGAGTTGAAACTTCTTTTAACCAAAATTTTCATACTTGGAGAATTTAACATATCACTTAACTCAGTGAAGTAACTCCAGTATCTGGTACAATGTACCTCATATTCAATCTGGTTTCGAGAATATCAGATTCTCCGTAGTCAATGTACATACACATTAACTTATCTTTCTTATTTTCAAACAAGATAGGGCTCCATCTGATGACAACTACAGTCATATGAGATCCCAATTTAAAAAAAAACAATTTCTTCCAATTGTTTTACCACTCTGCCATCTCTGCAGAGGCCAATCAACACAGAGCCTAGATAACGGGAACGGCTCCCAATACCAGCTTAATCATAAGCTCTTCTTGCCAATCTGGCAGAAATCTTGGAAGTTCTTTTCAAAAGAATCATCCGAAAATTATTTAAAGTAGTACACTACTATCACCACTTTATTAAGCTTGGCCCATACCACGTATGCCAACTACAACATCATTCCTTTACTAACTCTTTTCCGAGTTTAAGCAAAGAAGCTAACCGGTATTCTCAACAACGGTCATTTACCATGGATTTTCATCCGTTCATTTTTGCTTTCTGCACCATCATGTTCATATTTCTACAATTCATGTTAGCATAATTCATTGCTAACCAATTCATAAGCACAATTGCTTCAGATTCACTAGTAGTCATTGGCTTCAGATTCATAGGGAAAAGGGTCCCGTAAATCCTAGGCAGACTACTTTCCAGGTGTTCAATATCTTGAACATACTTGCTATCTACAATAGCTATTTCAAATATTTCATCCAAAATCATTGATGAAAAATTTAAACAAAACATCAGTCATCGATCCAAAGCATAACTTCATGGATTAAATATAACATACACGAGTTATATTCAGAACAATGATATCTGCGACCATATCAGTCTCCTCACGAGCTTCTTCCACAATCTACTGGAATGCTCATGGTACCATGGGTCCTTTTCGACCATTCGTTCCTTCTTTCTTTCCTGGGTTCATCACCCGTTACTCCACATTTAGCATGTGAGTATTTCATAAAGAAGTGATCTATAGTTCCACAGTGGAACCACTTCCGTCCCATACAACAAGCTCGAGCAATCTGCTCCTATCATCTGCAATTTCATCTACTAAACAGTAGAGTCTCAACTCTACAATGTTCTGAGTGCTTTTCTTTCACTTCTTACATTACATAACTGTTCTGTTTTGGTCCCTTCCTTTCAAGGTTGGACCCAGTCTGTGGTAACTTCTCCCGAAGCATCCACTAATCGTTTTCTGCTTTTTCTTGTAGTCCCAGCTACTTTTCTTTCACCTTGAATATCAGCCAAGGTGAGCAACCGATTCCTTTATCTGACCACATCAGCTAACATTGTTCATCATGTGGATTTTCTGCTATTCGTCCCCTTTTGGTTCCTATACTACGGAGCCTTGCAAAAGGGCTGATCTGTTCCTAGAGCTTCGCGCCCTAAATCTCTCCCAGTAATACTCGCTGCTCGTACTTCTTATACGTTAGAAGTCAACAATAGTTAGGTTATATATGTATAATAAAAATTTATATACACCTAACAGTTCATCATGTCTACTGTCTCAGGGTTTAAGTCCAGGAATCTACTCTATAGACACCTAGTTCACTTAAACCACGGCTCTGATACCAACTTGTAACACCCGGCTTTTAAAACAAAACACCCCTGAAAAATTTTTCATTTAAAACTATAACAAAGGGGTATTTTTTTATAAACACGGGTACAAGCGTATCAAGGAGAGTATAAAATACCGTAGTCTCCTTTGAAGCCGGGCTGCTACTGACAGCATCTAAGAGTCCTACTTCTCGAGTCACGGACTCCATCTATTCCCCTATCAGGATTATGCTAACCTGCAGGGACATTTAACAAACGGTATGAGCTACAAAGCTCAGTGAGTAATTATTCCTGCAAATAACACGTATAAAATACAATCATGTATTTGTCTGGATTCAAATCCAAACTCCTAGCCTTACTGGCTAACCAAATATCTTCTAGGATTTCACATCCTAATCTGCAGCCTTACCGGCTGACTCACAATAACCTGTAATTATCAAATCACGTCAGTTATTTGCACAGATAATCATATCTATCGTTTCTGTCCCATGTTTCTTAGTTACAAAGGACTGCATCATATATCATGGCTATATAAGCCGCACCCTGCGTCATAGCTATATAAGCTACACCAAAACAATATCAATATATAAATCATAGCCCGTAGGCCTCACCAGCTTGGGTTCAACGACCCGGAATCATAGCCATAAGGCCGCACCATCTATTAACAGTTTCTTTCACGATCAATAATGGCTCACGGGTTAGCCCGCTGTTGCCTATAATATGTGGCTCACGGGAAAATCCCGCTGTTGCCTAGACTCACGACTGGTTCCGGTCTTGTCTATATAAGTTTTATTGACTCACGGCTGGTTCCGGTCTTGTCATACCATTAATATTGACTGACTCACAGCTCCGTTCTTGTCTTTATCAGACTCACGGCTTATCTGATATTGTCATGTCATTGACTCACAGCTCCGTTCTTGTCTTTATCAGACTCACGGCTTATCTGGTATTGTCGTATCATAGTGTATATATATGTATTGACTCACAGCTCCGTTCTTGTCATCGCAATGACTCACGGCTTATCTGGTATTGTCTTTTACATATATTTTTACACTTGTCATTTTCGTCCCTCGAAGCCGTTTCAACCTGTAACAATACAATCATCATATATCACATATGATATCAGTGAGATTACTCACCTGGATGCTAGCTGCATTTCAATTTCGGTTGTTTCTTGCCTTTGCGTGCACCACAACCATTTTGTCCCATACCTATTTATCCATTTATATACCAAATGATAATAGGTTAATAATCATCTACATTGACTCTAATACACTAGAGTTCAATACAATATCATTACAAACAATGCCTAGTTAATAAACTTTCCGTTTACTAACTTTATATGAATTTTACTATTCACCGAGGCATTCGGATCGGTCTACAGTGCCCCCGAGGGGTCGGAAACTCAATCTAAAAATTTTCCCAAACTTTTCAGACCATAACGAGCCTATGGTCCAAATTTGAGCTTAATCGGACAAGTAACGCAAAAGATAGCGTTTCAAAGTTTCTGTCTGAGGGGCGCACCCCGCCCAGATATGGGCGCACTGCGCCTGGGCGCACCCCGCCAGGCTTTTGGGCGCACTGCGCCTATCGCCTGCAGGTGTCTCCTGTCCAGCCGCGATTTATGCACTGTAGCAAGCAGTTTTGGTCCATTAAGTCCTTAATCAGGTCCTTAATCGATTGGGGTTTGTTCTAGGACTAAAACCTTATACTTTAACAAGGTTTTCCACCATCCAAAACAACTAAATCAATCAAAATGAAGAATTAGGGTTCTTAGTTCTAACAACCCCAAAACTTCAAATTCATCACTAATAACAACCTACTTCCATTTTCTTGTGTTAAGTCCTTTCTAGCATGACTCAATGGAAGTAATAAACCAATTTAACCACATAATCACAACTGAAATACAGTTTCTAGTTCATCATGTGAAGAACACATCCAAGAACTTGGCTAGGAAGTGAATTTACTAACCTTCAAAGCTTAGGAATCACCAATTCCAAGCTAGGATTCCAATTCTTGTACTAAGCTTCATGATCTCTGCAGAAAATGCTCTCCAAAATCCACTCCCGTAGCTGCACAACAATGGCCAGTCAACAAGAGAGTCAAACTCTCTATTTATACCACAAAATTTACATTTTTGGTCCTAAAGTTCCATTTCTTGAACTTTGACTACCAAAATCAAGTTTTATTACAATAAAACTTCCATTTCTTACATTTTGGCCACAACCAACAATATTTTTACATAATTGGTCGTTGACTTGGTCAAATGACCAAAATACCCTTTTTCGGTAAAACGACCAAAAATCAGTTTTTATAACATTTTAAGTCCAAAACTCAAAATATTATTTCAAACCAAATACTTTTCTGTCCAAAAGACCATTTTACCCTTCCAAGGTAAAATGACCAATTTACCCTTTTATAATAATTATAAAAAGAGTATCTTGGCGTTACAAGTAGATCCAACACTTTTTAGAAAGAAAATTGGATCTCACTTGATGTTAGTCCAAATTTATGTGGATGACGTAATCTTTGGATCTACTGACCCCAATTTGTCAAAAGACTTTGAAAAACTGATGAAAAACAAATTTCAAATGAGTATGATGGGAAAAATAAACTTCTTTCTTGGTTTACAAATCAAACAATCTAAGGAGGGGATATTCATCAGTCAACAAAAATATACGAAAAGTCTGCTTGAACGCTTCGGAATGACTAACTGCTCCAAAGCAAAAGTTCCTTTGCCTGCAGGTACAAGGTTAAATCCATCATTGGACAAACCAAAGACCGACATACAGCAATACCGAAGCATGATTGGATCATTGCTCTATCTTACAGCCAGTCGTCCTGACATCATGTTTGCAGTCTGCAATTGTGCAAGGTATCAGTCTGATCCAAGGGAACCTCACTTGGCTGCTGTTAAGACAATATTCCGATATCTTCATGGAACTACTGCTTATGGTCTGTGGTATCCAGCAAACTCTGGTTTCTACATTCAAGCATACTCAGACTCCGATCTTGGGGGATGTTCCATTGATCGCAAGAGCACTTCGGGAGGTTGTCAATTCTTAGATGGAAAACTTATCAGCTGGCAATCCAAGAAACAAACTTGTGTCTCTATCTCCACTGCAGAGGCTGAATATGTAGCAGCTGCAGCGTGTACTTCGCAGATCATTTGGATTCAGAGTCAATTGAGAGACTATGCCATTAATATGAGAAAAATTCCTTTGTTCTGTGACTCTCAAAGTGCAATTCGTATATGCCACAATCCAGTTCAACATTCCAAGATGAAGCATATAGCTCTTCGCTATCACTTCATCAAAAGTCATGTTGAGGAGGGGAATATTGAGGTGCACTTTGTTCACACTACAGAACAATTGGCAGATATCTTCACAAAGGCTCTAAATGAAGAAGCATTCACAAGAATCGTTCGAGGACTTGGAATGATAGATGGATCAACTCTTCAATAATTTTCAGATTTGTTCACTCTTACTCTGTTCTGAAATTTCACAAAAATAAACTCCGCAGTCCCCCGAAGTCAATCTTGTCTTCGGAGCTCATCGAAGAACTTGCTATCTTGAAATTTTACAAAAGGAATAGACTCCGCAGATCCCCGAAGTCAATTCTAGCTTCGGAGGTCATCGGAGAAAAACAAGCAAAAACACTTGTCACTTCCCCGCAGTACTCCGAAGTAAAATATCACTTCGGAGGTCTGCGGAACAAACTCTTCTTCAAAATAAATCCTTCAAGTTTGTAAACCACTTGAACAAACGTTAACTTCATAAAAATAAATAGTTGTTTTAAGACTAAGAAAATTCAAAAACAAGAAAAACTTATACCAAACAAAAAGAAAATTCTGATGTAAATGACAAAATTTAACTTTACTTTCATGAATTAACCAAGTAAAGGACAAAACTTTGATTTTAGGTTCTGAAAATCATACCTTATTGCACTAAAAGGTATTTGGGAATCGACTTGAAACATTGGTAAGAAAAACAGACTTCGAAATGAGGTCAAGGCTATTTTACACTTTGAAGCCTTGTTTGATTTCAATAATCTTAACATAATGTCTATTTCTAACCACCCTTCGAAACTTGACTCGCTTCAACCTCAAAGTATTCATGTAGCCTCAAAACTACAAAGGATAATTCAAAGTGCTCCGAAGTCTTCATCAAAAATAGAACCAACATCGTTTGATAAGTAAATTTAAATATCTTTTCATTAAATGATACAAAATTGAACTATATGAAGATTTTCACTCACAGGGATTGTTTAAAACAAAAACAAAAAGCATCAAAGAAAGAAACCATATGGTAATGTTCTATGTCTTCGTATAAGGAAATTCGTAAAAGAAAACAAGAAAGAAAAATAGAAAACACTTGTCAAAAGAAACAAAGACAAACAAAGATCAAAAGATAACCAAGGGAATGCAAAAGAAAAAATCAGCATTCAAAAGCTTATTCTTCTGTTTTAAATAACAGTACAAGGAGCTCCTATAACATAGTCGAGTACCTTGTAGAAGAATATGAACATTTCAAGTAGTCTGTCTTAAATAATAAAGTAGGAGTGGTGTACGAAGCTCAAAGGCTTGTCATCTGAGCTTAGTATCCAAACACTTCAACTGATGAAAAGGAATAAATTTTTCAATTGAATCTTCAAAACAATCCAATCAAACCTTCTGAAACACTTCTGATGTTCAATTCATGAATGAAAACTTCTTTAAATTTCAAATACAAAGGATGTTATCTTTATTATATTTGAAAATTTTGAGGCAAATAAGCACAACACTAAACATGTTTCCTAATGCGAAATCAAGTCAGTGATGGGGTGATTAGACTTAAAAATTCATGATCGATATTGAATCAAACAAATTTCAAATTGAAAAATAGACTTCCAATATTATTCGAACGACTCTGAACATTAACTCGAATAAATCATCTTTTCATAATATTCATGAAAACTAAGGTTAAATGACATACTGCATCAGTCAAAAGAACAATCAAAAACTTATAGAAAAACAAAGAGAAAAACATATGGACTTCGGTACACTGGTGAACACTTTGCAATCATTTGTTAATCACCGAAGTGACAGAACACTCTTCGGAGTCCATAGCAAAAACACCGAAGTGAGGAACTTTATGCTCCGAAGCGTTATCTCAACGGTCAAAATTTTTCATAATTGCGAAGTCAATTAAATGTTCAAATGATTTTCACATTTATGATAAATAACAGAGACAAACATTCCCTGAGTTTTAACTGTTTGCTTACAGCTGTCAATAAGAATTAAATGAAAAACATTAATCATAATGACGTCTCAAAAAGTTAACGGTTCAAATTTTGAATCATTGTAACTGACAGCCGTATATTTCTCCTTTTTACAGAGAAAGTGGGACGAGCAGGTGATGAGGTGTCCACCTACTACTGGACCATTTTAAACGTGCATTAAATGGCCTAGGGACCACGAATACTATATAAACTTTCCATCTCTTCCATTGCACTCTTTACGCAAACACAACTCTTATTTCACTCTGCAACCTTACTCTCTAATTCTCTCTGCAAACACAACATACTTCATCTTCTTCATCAAACCTCCAACAATGGCCGCTGAAGGATCTTCTCAAACCACTGAAGCTATTTCAGTACCTGTTCTCAAAAGCCAGTCATCAAATATGGTACTACGCAACAACCTTCAACTCTACCCTAAGCCCATCGATGCTCTTGTCGAATGCTTGAAGAGTTTGATTCTTGGCTATGCCCTGACCTGCACACCATCGATTCCAGCAACTCTTGTACACAGGGCACATTACACCTCTAATGCCCTGTTCGACACGAACAATCATGTAAAAGTTGTATTCTTCGAAACCATAGATGTAAAGGGAAAAACTAAGAAAGTGCAACTGACCAAGGAGAAATTTGCTGAGGCTCTTCATCTTCCCATCTACGATCCTAAGGAGATTGTGACTCCTTCTGCTGAGCAACTCGTCGATATGTTCAATGAAATGGGGTACTTTCCTCAACTTGAGAAGATCAGCTTGTTTAAGAAGAACCAACTGCCCGATCTGTGGAGATACTTCTTTACTATCTTCCTCAGATGTCTGTCTGGAAGAACTTCAGGATTAGATTCTGCAAGTGCGGCGTTTCAGAGCCTGCTCTTCGGAATTTACTATGATGTAAAAGTTGATTACGCCTCTATTCTATGGGCTGACTTCTGTTCACATATCAATCACAGTCTGAAGGGGACTGAAATTTCAAATACGAGGTTCTGGGCAATTGTTGTTCATGCCCATTATCAAAAGACTGGATATGTGGCAGACCCCTCTCTCCCCGAACTGAGGTACACTCCAATCGCCGTTTCGCCATTGGATGATGAACCCACAATCTACTGTGCACAAATACCTATAGCCATGCTCTCCAAGGTTCCCATGGAATGTAATGAAGTAAGCTCCTACCGCAACACCTTGGTAATTCCCTATCCTACTCGTGATCTGAGCAAGGAGACATCTGTGAAAGAAATCCCTAAAGGAAAAGGGAAGAGGAAAATTACTGGTGGACCCAGTGCTCCTAAAAAGGAAGAGAAGAAAAGAAAAACTTCGGTGAAAACCACACCGAAGAGGAAACAGCCAAAGAGGCAAAGAAAGATCATGGTTGTGGATGAGTCTTCGGACTCAGAAAGGACTCCATCCACAGTCCATGAAGAAGAACAGGAAGAAGAAATGCTTGCTGATCAACCTCCTTCTCCTACATCAACTGCCATTCCTCCATCTCCACCTAAAACAACTAAACCACCTACACCACCACAAACAACTGTCCCTCCATCACCACCAAAATCAACCAGACCTGAAATACCTCCAAATACAATTCCTCCTCCACCTCCACCAACAACCGCTCCTCCATCTTCCGAAATACCTGTCTCTGGTATCGACTTCTCTTTACCAGAGTTTGAATCACCCATATCACCACCAAGACAAAACCCCACTCCAGCAGCACTCTTCGAAGCCTTTCACATGGCTCCCTTGAATGTTGAAGGAGCATCAGAAGAAGACCTACCAGATGAAGGCTTTGTACTAATGAAACTGTACAAAGTCCTCAACTCCAAGCTTGACACCCTCATTCAAGCTCAAACAGGATTCGACCCTACAAAACCAACCATTGGTGATATCTCCGAAGAGATAGAGTCTTTGGAGTTCACTCTATCCAAAGGAATAAAGGAGTCTGTTGATAGTCTTGAGAAGAAGCTCTTGGATGAACAAAATAAGATTCATTCTTCCTTCGAAAAGAAGCTGGAATCCGCTGTCACCTCCATCAACAAGAAGGTTGATGCTTTCATTGAGAAAACCGATAAAACAAACTCCGAAGTCATGAAAACCTTGCAAGGACTTCGGAGTGAAATCCAGCAAAGTACCAAGCTTGAAAAACAGCTTGATGAGGCCAGAGCAAAAATTGAAAAGCTCACTGCCGCCCAAACCACTTCGGATGTCACCAAATTTACAGAGGAACTGCAACGAACAAATGCAGCTCTCACACAAGATTTGATTACAAAATTGAGACTTGCACTTCAGCCTTTGATAAATTTCTCTGACAGATTATCTAGGCCACAGGGCTTGCCTAGACAGATCCCTGCATCCACAGCAGGTCCTACAACCTCAACCATCACAACCACTGGCATGGGTGCTAGTGGATCGGCTGGAGCTGGAAGCTCAACAGACCGATCGCTGGAGAACTTAATTGCTCCACACATGGAAGAGACATACAAGGCCAGAAGAGCAGACTACAATATGATGATCAAAATAAATGATTTTGCTCGAAATAATGGTGAGTGCACAGTTGAGATGATCAAGCTGTTTGGATTTCAAAATCCAAATGTACTTAATAGACTTCCTCTTCGGAGTTTTGCAATTGTTGACTCCGAAGACATCCAGCTTGACATTCCATTCAATCCGAAGTCTTTTGCTTTCCTTCAATTCGTCTCTTCGGTGCCAGAGGATCAGAAAGCAAGTTTTTGGACGAATAAAATAAACTTTCATGCCAAATACATTCAAAGGCAAAGCTATGTTTGGAGCCTAAACAAGATCAAGAAAATCATTTCAATAAAAGAAGCTGAAGACTATTTGGGCTTCAGAAATTATGAATTTCTTGTGCTTAGGGGGGCAGATGAAGTTGAATCCAGGTTCTCAATAGCAGACTTCCCCATCATGAATCCCATGGACTTCATCCAGATTCTTGATCTTCTGCGAACCGGGGGTGCAGCTCATGCTGAAATGTCTACCCTCGCTATCAAAAATCACCTTCTGGGCTTCCTCAACAATTATCTTCTCCGGTTTGCAAAGCATGACCTGGAGCTATGTTCCTACTACAGACAACCCTTGAACACTCCTCCTGTTGTAGTTTGGAACATAGCTAGATTTAAAAATGGAGAGATCTTAGACGAACCATATGGCGTAGTTTTCAAAGGACTTCGAAATGAAACCGAAGTCACAATCAAGTTCTTTGAAATAGACTACATAGGCCTCCATCCCTCCTCCTTTATCTCAGGAATGATTTCTCACGTGAACGCCTGCCATGCAAATTCCACTGAGAAGAAGAAGAAGTTCATAGACCATATGAACTGGTATCTTGCTTTGAGAAAGACTCTGAAGCGAGCATACAAAAGAAACTTTCGAGTATAGGCTTCGGATACACTTCACACAAAGGGGGAGATTGTTGAGATATTTTGTGATGAAGTGTTAATACATCCGAAGTCCTTCCCATGAAGAAAATCCAGAAGTGAATAAACAAGAGAAGACACCGAAGTCTAAAGACTCCGAAGTGCAATGCATAGAGGATCCGAAGACCTTACAGTCTGTCATCTTGTCTTTTGTGTGCACGCGTATAGTACAATACGCGTTGAATGAATCTTCTATCCTATTGGCTAGTACACTGATAGGATATTCTCTGTAAAAGATGTACTATTGGTATCTCTGATTCAGTATAAATATCAGTGATACCATACCGTGTCGAGTGTGAGATTACGAGATTAACTTACGAGAATTGTATATCTCCAAGATAGAAAACCCAATTGTAAAACCAAGTTCTAATCAAATCATTCGGCACATGTTATTCATATCTCATTGTTCAATTAGCTTTGTTGCATTATCATCGTGTGATTGATTGTGTTATTGATTGCATATCAATATTAGTTCATCTAATCTCATATTTCAACTCCTAACACGGGCCCGAGCGGCCGCTATCATATCAGTAAGAGTTTGGTGCCTAGCAGCAGACACAAATTCCCGAATGTCTGTGCGAAGCATTGCTAAGTATCGGGTCATCCTCATACGCTCGGTTGCCGCAAACTCTGGACAGAAGAGTGCCCGTTCATTAAAATTCTTGGTGATTTCCGTCACCGTCTCAGTAGTCTGGGTCAGATTTAGGTATTCCTGCGCCAAGCGTTCCATTTCCACCTGTGGAACATACTCCAATTTGAACTGTTCCTTAAACTGCGGCCATGTAATGGCATCCAACTGAGCAGGAGTGAGATCTTTCGTTCGTATTTCCCACCAATCCTTCGCACCCTCTCTTAAAAGATTCGCCGCAAACGTTACCTTGGAGTTATCATGATAGGAACATGTGCGGAAAGCACCCTCCACTGCGGAAATCCATCACATGCTAACAATCGGATCCTTGCCCCCATCGAACATCGGAGGCGAACAAGCCGAAAAGTCCTTATAACTTGCATCCCTAGCACGTGATGTGCCCTGAGTAGCCAGTCGTTCCTCGAGCATTGCCCATAACTCAGCCTTAATCGTACCAAAGAACTGAGGTATCGCAGCCAACACTTCTCGCGAAACCTCCTCCGCTATCAGGTTACGAAGATTCTCATCAGTCGGTCCTCCCCCACTCGAGGCACCCGCATCTGGTCCACCGTTACTTCGAGTGACTGCCATTCTGAAATACGCAACAGTTTCTAATATCAATACTCGGGTCACTCCTATCTATCCAACTACTTGACTTTTTAGGACTTTGTTTGACTACTCTTGACTCAAGCGTGAATCCTGTGCTTTCGGTAATACTGGCCTGGTACTACCTTCCACACCTATTCGCCCTTGTTCCAAGTTTGTCAATCATCCTCCTAAAACGTCACACGCACTAAACCATTTCCCTTGACTCATGTGGTCATGCACCGTGGTGCCTAATCCTTTGATCTAACTCTCCATCTCACACGTGCCTAAGAGAACTATTGCTAATGTCGTCGAGTCACCTCACGGACGCACAGCCGTACACAATCAGGAATAAGATAGACGTTTGAATAACTGATCTACCCTAAAGTCACAACCAAACAAGGAACAGCCAGTAAGGCCAGACCAAGAATTCTTAGGCTATCTTACCCTAATTGTATATAACTTACCAGCATTCACTAAGCAACCTAACGACAGTAGCATAAAATTCCAAAGCAGCACATATGGTACAAAAACAGCCTACAGAGTATATTTTCCAGGCAGCTTTACATCCTAGCACTATACATTTTATCATATAACACAAACTTGGCATGGGTAATTAGGAATCACAAAACTTACTTGAGCTCGGCTGACGGTTCGCATCGCATCTTCTTTTACTTTAATTTAACCTTCCAAAAACATTTTCTTAACAAAATCGCTCAGTCCTAAGTTTGAGTTTGGATTCCCAATACAGTTCATCCAAATCCCTCAAACCAAGGCTATGATACCAATTTGTAACGCCCCAATTTCATAATTTTTAAAAAAATAATTTATTACCAAGATTCCATAAAACATTTATTCCAAAACATAAAACTGTTCAACATGATACTTAAATTAACAGCGGAAACATTTAAAATACTATTATAGTTCATTGATATCAATCTCTTGAATGCGACGCGCTGCCGTCAAGCCTTGCCCTTCCCTTTGTCAATTGATTTACCTGAAATATTATAAAAACAACGGGTAAGCTTAAAGCTTAGTGAGTCCACAAATTACCATACATGCCCACACATTAAACAACCCGTCCTCGAGAACTGTCACACCCCGATCCTTCGCGGAATTGATCAAGGCGTGATATATTGTTCAAAGTCTCATGACAACTATGTTATAATATGATTAGATTGAATTAAGTACTAAGTAGGCAAACGAGATCCACAACATACAAATACAAATTCAAATACAAACAACATTTATTACATCAAATTTAAATAGTCTTGTGGGTTTCTAAGGTACACCCTACTTTTCATCAACTTCATTCTTCAAATCTGCATCATGGGTAAAAACAGGTCAACTACGAGAGTTGGTGAGTAATCCAGTTTTATTAAAGAAAATGGTGAGTTTAAAATATTGATAATTTGAAACTTGTTTTCTTTTGAAGTCGACAAGCAAGTGTTATTGAGATAACGGTTTATAAATCAAAAATATTGATTAACAAATGATAACAACAACAATAAGTCCTCACCCTATATATACATATATATGTATATATATAGGATGAAGCATCTAATCATCATACACACTCAACCACGTGCAATCAATCACCTTAGCGTCCCAAGGCGGGGTGGTCAACCCAATAGCGCTATTATTGTCCATAACGTACCTCAAGAATACGGGCATAGTCATGGAGATTAGACTAAAAATGATAATGCACTACAAGTACATGTAGCGTAAACAAACAATAATTATACAAATAATGATTCAAGTATAAATGTCCCAACAATGTCTCAATGGTGAAAAAATAATAAAATGAAGTTGGAACATATTAAAACCACATGATACACCCCAAAAGTATTCAAAATTATAAAATATGGGGTAGATTACTCACTTTAGTCCAAACGGAATACGCGTGTCGTACGAAAGACGGCTCGGGTCAAAATGACGCAGAACCTAATATAATTAATAGTTTTGGCTTAGGAATCGATAAACGGGAATGGAGTATTAATTAAAATAATTAGACACATATTCTTATATTAGATGAATTAACAATAATCCATTTTGATTTGAATATTAATGTATTCATATGTTAAATGAATATTAAATTGAATTAATTACTTTGGATTATTAATTTATGTTTTCAATTTAGGCAAGATTTTAATAATTTCTTATTAAAATAATAACTTGCCAAATTATAAGTATTTGCAGATTTTTTTTATATTATAAAAATTTATTTATATGATATAATCATTAAAAAAATGCATTTTTACATGCTTAAATACTTAGGAAAATGGTTTTAAATAGTAAACAGTAATGAAACATTCTGAAATTATCAGAAAATCATTATTTCATACAATATTAATTACTTTAAAATTTTCATATTTTTCCGAACTATTTTAGTATTTATTTAATATTTTAATGATTAAACAACAACAAAATTGGGGGAAAATAATAAATGATCCCCAAAAATTCTGAAACATTAACCATAGTTCTCTAACATGATATAGAGTCTAGTTTGAGTGTTTTGGATATTTGTAACTATGGGAAGTATTTCTTATGTTTTTCTTTATTAATTAATCAATAAAATCATAAATAATAGTAAACTATTAAGGAAAATTCATTAAACTTTTTATCTATGATTAATATGTCATATATGATATTGTGACAAGGGTTTATAAATTTCTGACTTGTATAGCTATTTATTATCAATTTAACCCATTAAACAATCATTAAATTTGGAAAAATAAGAAACCATTCTTATAAAAATCTGTAAATTTTTGCATGGGGTCTTTATAATGTTATTAAGGTGCGAAAAATATAAAATCGTGTTTTTGACATACATAACTATATTTTTCTATTTATTTAGCTTCAACAAAATAAAATACAAAATAACCATAAAACTGTAATATAAATGCATGAAACTTCATAAATTATGTTTTCTCAGTTTATGGGTCATCCCATAATTTTCTCAGAATTTATTGAATAAAAAAGTATTTTATATGAATTATTGCCCTATTTTAGTGCAATAATTATAATAATTCGATAAAAATGAGTTAATTTCTGAAAATTTCCAGAACTTCTTATTTTATTAATGGGATTCTGAGAAAAATCAGGTTTATACATAAAATGAGTTTTAGATATTTTGGTGGATTTAATTTGTTTCATGTATGAATTTGAAACTTTTAACAACATACCTTGAGGAATGCTTCAAGAGGGATGAAGATTTGAGTATGAGGGATTGTTCTTGGCTGGAAAATGAAGCTTTCTTGGAGAAATTTCGAGATTGAGAGTGAGAGAAAGAATAGAGAGGGTTTGAGTGGTGATGAGAATAATGTGGTGAGAGAAAAAGGAAAGGAAAGATGATGGGAGGTGTGAGTGGGAGACCATGGGAATATCTTTTGGCTTTTGGTGGTCTTCATAATTTTCCACTAGCACAAGCATCTTAAGATTTTTATAAAATTTAATGTAGTGTTTATAAAAATAGAGTTTTATAAAAAAAATAGGTTATTATTTGATTATAACAATCTACTTTGATTTGAAGTTTAATTATAGCATTCAAGTTTGATTCTTTTAATTTAATTAGAGAATTATACTTTTATTTGATTATAATATGGTATCATAATTTAATTTGATTATAGTTATAACGTTATACTATGCTATATTGCTATTAACATCAATTTATAACGTAGTGTATGAGTTTTGATCCTATTAGCGTCAAGTAATCTCGATTAGGGTTTATTAGATTTCCAATTGGGTTGGGTTGACCCGAATCCATTTTAGGCGGATGTCACAGTCTCCCCTACTTTAGGAAATTTCGTCCCGAAATTTAATAAGAAAGTACCTTAAGAGAAAAGATGCGGGTATTTGGTACGCATATGATCCTCACGCTCCCATGTATACTCGGGTCCACGTGCCGACTGCCACCTGACCTTGACCAGGGGAATGCGACTTATTTTGAGTTGCGTTTCCTTCCGGTCGGCAATTTCCAAGGGTTTCTCGATAAATTGCATTGTCTCGTCAATTTGGATATCCTCGAGAGGAACATGAAGGTTCTCGTCTGCTAAACACTTTTTGAGGTTAGCTATATGAAATAGTGGGTGAACTTTCTGAAGCTCTGTTGGTAGATCCAACTCATAGGCTACTGGTTCGATCCTTTTCAGGATCTTAAACGGGCCTACGTAGCGTGGTGCCAATTTACCCTTGCGTCCAAATCGAACCACACCTTTCCATGGGGATACTTTTAACATAACCATGTCACCCACGATAAATTCAAGCGGTTTGCGTCGCTTGTCGGCATAACTCTTTTGTCGGCTACGAGCTGTGAGAAGGTTATTGCGAATCTGAGTGATTTTGTCGGTTGTTTCCTGGATAAGCTCAGGACCAACGATTGGAGAATCCACTGTTGCGCGAATTACGTGAGACTCCCCAATTTCATGTCAGCAAATAGGAGATCGGCATTTACGGCCATACAATGCCTCAAATGGTGGCATCCCGATGCTAGAATGATAACTGTTATTATAGGAGAATTCCACCAACGGTAAATGAGAGTCCCAGTTTCCTCCGAAATCTAAGACACATGCCCTCAACATATCTTCGAGTGTTTGAATTGTCCTCTCAGATTGACCATCGGTCTGAGGATGATAGGCGGTACTGTATGTATGTATATATGTATGTATATGTATGTATGTCTATGTATGTATGTTTGTAATGTCATTTTATAGCTGATACGCATAAGAGGAATAAAATATGCAAGATACAGGTGGACCACGAGCTGTATATACGCCAGGTGAGTAGGTTCTAATCCATTATTATGATATTATTTAATTAAATGTTCTTTGAATTATTTCCACTTTCAGGAGAAATTTTTTTTTTATAAAGAGTCTTTTCGTTTTCCCCTGTCCTTATCGGAGTTAAGCAGTGAATGTTGAAAAAATAGCACTTTGGGTAGTCGAAAGGTCGCATCTACTGTAGATGGTTGAATTTTTTTTTTCTTTTTTTTTCTTCTTTTTTTTTTTATAGATCCACTTATAGATAGTTTAACGGATTACAATCCATTCATGGACGAGCACTTAACGAATAGTGAGATTATCCCCATGAATCAAGGATTCATGGCTAGCATACAGAATGGCAATCAACTACAGGAGATTCATAACGATAGTGTTGGAATGAATCCCGAGTTTGAGGGAGGTTTTCAATACCAGAATCACCTTCAGATGATTCAAAGAAATCTAGAGGGATTTCAAAACCCTGGGTTCATAGCTGAAAATCAACAGTTACTGTCGACGTCAGATACTAATGTTATTGCACCAAAGTTTATCTTTGGTCAGGATCATGCTCAATTGATCCTGAATGACAATAGCACAACCGGATTTGATTCTTTGAGTCCAAGAACCACAGTAGTTGGCAGTGGAAGTGGTTCTAGACAGCCATTAAGTAAGGAAGCAATAACTCAGCACTTTAACAAGCCTCTTTTGGAAGCTGCAAAGGAACTCAACGTTGGATCAACCCAGTTGAAGAATCGTTGTAGGGAGTTAGGCATACCAAAATGGCCTCGAAGACAGCTTAAGAGTCTAGAAACTCTTATTAACAATACTCAGGTTAAAAATTGCATTTTTTTTTCAAAATTTTAGTACCATGAGATTGTATTGACTGAAGGTATTTATGTAACAGGAATTGAATAATATTGCTAATGAAGCAGACGTAATACTTGGTATAGAAAATGAGAAAAAAGCAATATTCGAGGGTTCCAGTTCGAAGATGACTGATACCACAAATAAATTTAGGCAAGCTGTCTTTAGAGATGTTTACAGGAAACGAAAGGCCAAGGAGATGGAGGAAACTTCATCAGGGACCCATGTACAGCAGCAATCTTTGACATCCGGTTCTGCTATAGATGTTGATTTACTTGGGCATGTAAATGATGAAGGCTCACATCCTATAATAGAAAGTATGGTTATTCCTATTCTTCAGGAAGGTCCAAGTCAAGTACTTTTTGATGAAGATTGGAGTTTCTTAGAACAGGAAGATATGAATCTTGATTTACTTGAGAATGTAAATGATGAAATTTCACATCCTATGATAGAAGGTATGACCATTCCTATTCTTCAGGAAGGTCCAAGTCAAGTACTTTCTAATTCTGATATGAGTGGTTTTAACCCTGACTTTCTCAAGATCATAAGTGAAGAGAAAACAGAAGACTTAACAGGTGAGATAGCCTGCTTTCGGCGTTCAGATTGAATTCCAACATTAGTCTAATGAAACCGTTGGTACCGTTCCTGTTTCCGTTTATGCCATTAATGCTAATGTTTGTCATGGCGGCTGCCACAACGACATGAAATATAACGGTGTCCACCAGTGGAGTCATCGGTCGATCTGTTGATGGTGTGATGGTATGTTGGTTACTTTGACAAGGTGGCATTCTTGTGCTATTGAGATTAAAGATGGAATGATTATAGGTTTTCGATAATAGTTATTGGTCAGATATTATCGACCATGTAAGGGTAGGGGTATAACATGTACATAAAATGTCTAGATGTATGGTTCTATAGTATTATAAAATACTCCTATAGTATTTTAGATTTGTATTCTGTTTTAGTGTTTATTTGTATATGGTTATTGATAAGTTTTTAGACTTGTTGTTCACTACAATTATTCCTAAACACATGTTAGTCATACCTTGGACCAATAGAGTTGACCAGGCTCTATTTATCCTAGATATGATTACATAACTATCTAGGCCTACTCGTAGTGTTCAACTCATCTTATTACTCTTGTATTGTTTTGGTTATGACACTGTTCTAGTATGTATGTACTTGTACTTATACTTTATAAAAATATCATTGTATTGGGCACCTTCTGGGCTTTCCATGGGTATTAAATGTGAATCATGTAGCATTTGCGTGGGCCCCCATAATACTAAGTTTTCACATGTTTTTCCCACTTCTAGGACCATTAGGGAACTTAATAGTCCAATGAGTTGGCCATTTTAGAGTGTATCCTTTCGGATACGTTTGATAAGGTCGGGTATTTTGATGGCTCAAAAGTAATGTGAATGACGCGCTTTGGCCTATAGGTTTGGGAACTCTCGCCTTTGGTCCCCAGGTAAGCAAACTAGTCCCTCGGTTGATTGGGATGTATACGAATGCTTACCTAGTCAGGACTTTCGGGCTACCGGCACCTCCCCCTTCCAGTTACTACGCGTCCATTACTATGATCCTACCCAATTAGAGTGGATGACTTGGAATTTCCTATGAGTTCTAAGGATTATATATGTATAAATTTTTTTTTTTTTGAAACCACTTGAGTATGTGTGTGATTTTCAGAGAAAGAAGAGAAAATTTACAAGTGTATGCACACATATAAGTGTCATGAGTAATACGTAAGCACATAAGGGAGCAATTAGCACACAAAGGTATTCCTAGAATTTTCTAAGTGCGAATTGCATGCAGTTGTGTGTGCATTTTATAAACTAGCATACGAGAGGACCCTAGAGGCTATAGACTAGGTCAAGGCAATTAACCTAATTCCCTATAGTCAAGGTCTCTGATACCAATCTGTCACACCCCGATCCTTGGCGGAATTGATCAAGGCGTGATATATTGTTCAAAGTCTCATGACAACTATGTTATAATATGATTAGATTGAATTAAGTACTAAGTAGGCAAACGAGATCCACAACATACAAATACAAATTCAAATACAAACAACATTTATTACATCAAATTGAAATAGTCTTGTGGGTTTCTAAGGTACACCCTACTTTTCATCAACTTCATTCTTCAAATCTGCATCATGGGTAAAAACAGGTCAACTACGAGAGTTGGTGAGTAATCCAGTTTTATTAAAGAAAATGGTGAGTTTGAAATATTGATAATTTGAAACTTGTTTTCTTTTGAAGTCGACAAGCAAGTGTTATTGAGATAACGGTTTATAAATCAAAAATATTGATTAACAAATGATAACAACAACAATAAGTCCTCACCCTATATATACATATATATGTATATATATAGGATGAAGCATCTAATCATCATACACACTCAACCACGTGCAATCAATCACCTTAGCGTCCCAAGGCGGGGTGGTCAACCCAATAGCGCTATTATTGTCCATAACGTACCTCAAGAATACGGGCATAGTCATGGAGATTAGACTAAAAATGATAATGCACTACAAGTACATGTAGCGTAAACAAACAATAATTATACAAATAATGATTCAAGTATAAATGTCCCAACAATGTCTCAATGGTGAAAAAATAATAAAATGAAGTTGGAACATATTAAAACCACATGATACACCCCAAAAGTATTGAAAATTATAAAATATGGGGTAGATTACTCACTTTAGTCCAAACGGAATACGCGTGTCGTACGAAAGACGGCTCGGGTCAAAATGACGCAGAACCTAATATAATTAATAGTTTTGGCTTAGGAATCGATAAACGGGAATGGAGTATTAATAAAAATAATTAGACACATATTCTTATATTAGATGAATTAACAATAATCCATTTTGATTTGAATATTAATGTATTCATATGTTAAATGAATATTAAATTGAATTAATTACTTTGGATTATTAATTTATGTTTTCAATTTAGGCAAGATTTTAATAATTTCTTATTAAAATAATAACTTGCCAAATTATAAGTATTTGCAGATTTTTTTTATATTATAAAAATTTATTTATATGATATAATCATTAAAAAAATGCATTTTTACATGCTTAAATACTTAGGAAAATGGTTTTAAATAGTAAACAGTAATGAAACATTCTGAAATTATCAGAAAATCATTATTTCATACAATATTAATTACTTTAAAATTTTCATATTTTTCCGAACTATTTTAGTATTTATTTAATATTTTAATGATTAAACAACAACAAAATTGGGGGAAAATAATAAATGATCCCCAAAAATTCTGAAACATTAACCATAGTTCTCTAACATGATATAGAGTCTAGTTTGATTGTTTTGGATATTTGTAACTATGGGAAGTATTTCTTATGTTTTTCTTTATTAATTAATCAATAAAATCATAAATAATAGTAAACTATTAAGGAAAATTCATTAAACTTTTTATCTATGATTAATATGTCATATATGATATTGTGACAAGGGTTTATAAATTTCTGACTTGTATAGCTGTTTATTATCAATTTAACCCATTAAACAATCATTAAATTTGGAAAAATAAGAAAACATTCTTATAAAACTCTGTAAATTTTTTTCATGGGGTCTTTATAATGTTATTAAGGTGCGAAAAATATAAAATCGTGTTTTTGACATACATAACTATATTTTTCTATTTATTTAGCTTCAACAAAATAAAATACAAAATAACCATAAAACTGTAATATAAATGCATGAAACTTTATAAATTATGTTTTCTCAGTTTATGGGTCTTCCAATAATTTTCTCAGAATTTATTGAATAAAAAAGTATTTTATATGAATTATTGCCCTATTTTAGTGCAATAATTATAATAATTCGATAAAAATGAGTTAATTTCTAAAAATTTCCAGAACTTCTTATTTTATTAATGGGATTCTGAGAAAAATCAGGTTTATACATAAAATGAGTTTTAGATATTTTGGTGGATTTAATTTGTTTCATGTATGAATTTGAAACTTTTAACAACATACCTTGAGGAATGCTTCAAGAGGGATGAAGATTTGAGTATGAGGGATTGTTCTTGGCTGGAAAATGAAGCTTTCTTGGAGAAATTTCGAGATTGAGAGTGAGAGAAAGAATAGAGAGGGTTTGAGTGGTGATGAGAATAATGTGGTGAGAGAAAAAGGAAAGGAAAGATGATGGGAGGTGTGAGTGGGAGACCATGGGAATATCTTTTGGCTTTTGGTGGTCTTCATAATTTTCCACTAGCACAAGCATCTTAAGATTTTTATAAAATTTAATGTAGTGTTTATAAAAATAGAGTTTTATAAAAAAATAGGTTATTATTTGATTATAACAATCTACTTTGATTTGAAGTTTAATTATAGCATTCAAGTTTGATTCTTTTAATTTAATTAGAGAATTATACTTTTATTGGATTATAATATGGTATCATAATTTAATTTGATTATAGTTATAACGTTATACTATGCTATATTGCTATTAACATCAATTTATAACGTAGTGTATGAGTTTTGATCCTATTAGCGTCAAGTAATCTCGATTAGGGTTTATTAGATTTCCAATTGGGTTGGGTTGACCCGAATCCATTTTAGGCGGATGTCACAAGAACGACCCGACCCTACCCGCCATACAACAGCTACGGGCGTCCATCATACAACAGCTATGGACACGCGAAGGTTCTACCGATCATACAACAACTATGGGTTCCCGGTTATGGCCCAGCCCATCATACAACAGCTATGGGACAAGGCAATAGTCCAACTCGCCATACAACAGCTACGAGGGGACACGCATTAGTACTGAGCCCAACAACAAATAACCACAGATATAGAGCAAATCATATAACTGTAAATAACACACAAGATGCCTAACATGCAACATCATATAGTAAGGTGAGGATACTCACCTGATTCGAAACCGCACAGATATTCTCTAATATCCCCACTTAGCTCGTCCACACACCTAAATCCCACACACATACAACATATCAATTACTGACTAGGCTCTTACAGACCTGTATAAAGGTTAGACTCACTATTTGCCATCAAACCGTGGTCAAAACTAAATTCCTGGACAAACAGTCGCTCGCCGCGGCGTGGCTCCTCGCCCTACGCGCCGCGGCTACCATTGCACCATTACGGGGTTTCAGCCGAGTCCGGGCCGCTGACATAGCCAGTCCGCGTCGCGGCTGGTAACATTCCAAAATGTTTTTCAGCGATTAACAGTACATCAATCGGCAAGGGTTCCTTTCTACACCCTTCCTGGGAACAGAAACTACCCTAAGGTCACTTCCTTATGGACATGCAAGTCCATGCATGTCCTTGGTTCAAACCCTAAGTGCTACAAATCGTCTAAAGCTACAAACCAACTGGTAACACCATATGACAGGATAAAAAGGAAAGTCAGAAGAGTAAATCTTCTTACCTTACCTCTGAAGGACGGAGTGATGCCCACGACCCGTCCTAAACCTTCTCCCGCGTTGGATCTCCTTCTTCTAATCTCCCAAAACCTTCAACGCCTCGAGACCAAAGAGTATCTGCCGAAACCAGACACCTCTACTCTAGAAACTCCCCAAAAACACGAACCCTAAGGCTGGGTCCCTTTATATAGGCGTTTAAATCCGAATTAGGGTTTTTCACTTTAGAAGCGCACCGCGTCGCGGGTTCTTTAGAACCGCGTCACGGGTTCTTTAGAACCGCGCTGCGCGTACAAATCCTATGCGATTCTAGATCCTTCCAAAAGCCGCGCCGCGGATTCCTTCGGGCCGCGACTCGGCGGAACGGGTCTTACATTAAGCAACATAAGAACAAGTAGTTATCAAAGAACAAGTACTTTAAACAACATGTCCCAAAAACTGGGTTACAAAAGACCGTGTTTACAAAACTATACAAAGTTTCAAAAGAGTGTCTCATAGTTTACAAACAGTCCAAAAGTCAAGTCCCAAGTTAAGTCATTCATCCCTCTGCAACCTTCTTACCCCTGTCACCTAAACACATACAAAATAACCATTTTTATGAGCTAATTAAGCTCAGTGAGAAAATCATTAAAATTTTGAAATCATTCTAACATTTATCAACAACTTTCATAACACAATTTACTGATCTCAATCTCTATGACTATCTCAGTCATTTAGTATACTCATTCAAGCCAAGTGCTCGTATATAACAAGGAATTCTCAACCTTGTTTAACTCATACAATTTGGTTATCTCAACCAATTAATATATACAAATAATTCAATTAAGATATAGTCAATCCACTTATTATGAATTATAACTTGTTGGGGGTACAAAAGCCCTCATGGAGTGATGCATGACAAGATTGGTCGGCCCATTGTAAAACCTTGTTTATTGGGTCTTGCCCTAGTTTTATGCTAACCTATAAATACTCATGTAGTATTCATTTTTAGGTTAGAGCTCACAATGCGAGGTGTTTATGCTTTATGCAATAACCTTGTACACTCTCACATGTTTGATTATATTTGAATATTAATCATTCGGCACTTTGGATATTTGTTTCGATCTTCATGTTATTATTATTCCGCATACGTCAAATCCGACTTAACAATTGGTATCAGTGCCGTACCTTGAAGATCTAGCGATTATTTCAAGGGAACGATCTCGATTTGACAACTTTTGAAGATTGTTTCAAGTTTCAAAGATTGTTGGTGAGTCTCTCATGAATTTTTGGATTCATTTATCTTTTGGGGATATTGTTCATCTTGTTGTTCTTGGTGTTCATCATAATGTTCATGTTAAGATTCATCATCAAGATTTTATTGTTGAAAGAGTTGGCTCATCCTTTCTTTTACATATTATTTTGATTGTTGGATATTCATGTTTTCATATTGATTTTGATCTACTGTTCATCATATTCATCTTTGGTCTAGATCTAGAAATTGTTCATCGTGATTCATGGTTTCTTATCCATATTCGTATTTCACTGTTCATCTATTATATCCTATGGATATTGGTCCTATTTGGGTTTTGTTTATTCTTTTTGGATCTGTTTCGGAAAATAATACGCATTCCCAAACATTTATCTAGATCTGAATTTTACTTGTTGAAGTCCAAATCGTAAAGTGTTTACTGTTCGCCGATCCCGTCTTCAGCCCAACATCTTTGATTTTCAGATCTACATCTTGATTTTCAGATCTACTTCTTTTGATGCTCTATACATAAATTAGTTTCTCATGTTTCCTCACGAACGTAGATTCTATTTTTCGTTACTTGATAATTGACTTTAATCATAGATCTAAATCGTTTCCTTCCGGAAAACTCATCTACTCATCGCTGAATCTGTTTTTGTTGGGCAATACATTGACATATCGTTTAAAACAAATACACGTAAATTAGTTTCACAAAATCATATGTACACTGCAATGGATAAATCGAGATACCGCTTTCAATCATCTCTAATTTAGAATCAAACGACGATTTGGAACCCACTTGGTTTAGTTGATGATGATTTGGGGGAAGAACTCTCGTTGGTGTTCTTGACCTTGACGGTAATGTTGTGTCGTAAACTTCCACAGATCTTCAAACATATCCTTATGTTGGAGAAAACATGTTTGTGGGTCAATTGGGTTGAAGCCGATGTCAAATGCGTGTGGCTGCTAATTGAAAATGAAGTGAACAACGATGAACACCATCGTTGGTTGCTTCTCCCTTGTTTGAGATGATTGAATCACAGAAGAAAGAAAATCAAGATGATAATTGTTTCGAAGCCTTCGGATTTGTACTGAAATCAGGAATGGAATCTGAATAGCAGAAAGCGGATGAAGATGGATTGAACATTGAACTTGGAATCGATGTTGAAGCCTAAGGGTAGATAACGTGACTGTGAATATGGATGAATCGATTTGGAAAAATGAATTACGAAGGGTGAAGGAGCACAGGCGAGAATCTTATGCCGATGTCAATGGAGAATCATGACCTTGCCTTCGGTGGGCTATAACTTTGCTGGTTTTGAATGCTTTAATCGGAAAAAGAACAAATCGGAGAATGGAATCGGAATGGTGATTGGAAAAATCGGTATGGGATCCGATGACTGGTTGCCTTTGGAACAGTTGATTGTAAACAGCCTTCGTTGGGCAGTGATGAACAAAAGCCGGTGTGTGGTAAATAGAGAATTTGACTGCGAAGGGAAGTAATGAACGGATGAAATCGGAGAAGAAAGAGTTGTAGGTGCGTTCAGTGATGATTACGATGGGGGTGTTGACTGCTTGGTCAACAGAACATGGATCAGACCTAACTTTAAACCTCTTCGGACCGAACTCTAGCCCATATCCCTTCGGATCCTAGCCAAATTTATATAACTTCCGATCCAGCCCAACGCAATTCTAATTCTTTGTTCCAACCAAAGTATTTTAATATTTGGGCTAATTGGATCTGGGCTGCAGTGATTTATTTTTGGGTCGCAAATAAAATTTTAATTCGGGTCTGACGACTTCGATTCGCAAAATTATTTCCGGACCTCGAATTGGAAAATGAAAAACAAGAAAAACATTTTTTGAAGAACAGTGATCAAGAACGGATGAACAAGAGCACAAGAAATTTTTTGAATTCCATAATTCATATTGTTAAAAAGAAATTGCCGAAGTTTTGAGCAATGACGAATACGCTCAAGTCGAGGGGGAGTTTTTATAAATTTCCGATTGAGCGCATTCTCATATTTAGCGAATTATTTCACGATCACATTTTTGAAGACCGGTGACACGTTGAGGGGGAGTTTTCACGTATATGAGGTGATCGGATTCGCCTCTACATCCCGTGTTGTCATCATCTTCGGTTCAGCTAGTGTTCATTTGCCATCTTGCTATACATCATCCATTCCGCCCTTTGAGGGGGAGATTGTTGGGGGTACAAAAGCCCTCATGGAGTGATGCATGACAATATTGGTCGGCCCATTGTAAAACCTTGTTTATTGGGTCTTGCCCTAGTTTTATGCTAACCTATAAATACTCATGTAGTATTCATTTTTAGGTTAGAGCTCACAATGTGAGGTGTTTATGCTTTATGCAATAACCTTGTACACTCTCACATGTTTGATTATATTTGAATATTAATCATTCGGCACTTTGGATATTTTTTTCGATCTTCATGTTATTATTATTCCGCATACGTCAAATCCGACTTAACATAACTACTCACCTGTTATCTGTTCAGTTCGTGGTCCACCCGTGCTTCGCGTATCTCCTTCCCTCCTATGTGTATCCGCTGTAAAATGACATCATAAATCATATCTCAAACATTCTCAGACATCTTAATTAACTCATTTTACTTACTGAAAATGTTACGGTGTTACATCTTACTATGACTATTGGTCTGGAAGAATGAAGGACTATCTGATTGGGCTTGATAAAGATCTGTGGAGATTTGTAACTGAAGGTCCTCATACCGACATTGGTGGTCGGTTTGTGGTTCCAGAGGGAGAAGAAGCTGAAGTTCTGAATGCTGCAGATATAAAGAAAATAGAGAATGATGAGAGAGCCATGTGTGAACTGAGAAGTGGATTAGGTCCTGATGTCAGTCACCACATAGCTGATGGTAAGTCTTCTAAGGAAATGTGGGATAATCTTGCTCTTCGTTTTGGTGGTGATAAGATTCTTCATACAAGCAAAGTTCAGGAAATCTTAGCTGATTTTGCAAAATTCAAACAGGAGGAAAATGAATCTCTTGAAGCATGCTATGAACGTCTCACTAACATGATCTATACCTTGGATAAGTATGGAGAAACCCGTAGTCAACGGGAAATCAATATCAAGTTTCTCTACAGTCTTCGCAAGGAATGGAGACCCATCATGCTAATGGTCAAATCTTATGAGAACATTGAAAAGTACAAGTTAGCTGCTCTGTACAATTTGATCAAATCACATAAACCTGATATTGTTGGTTGAAGGAGTGAAACTGCTGGATCCCTAGCCCTTGTCTCAAAACTAAGGGGATTAGTCACAACTTCTCAGCACCATACAATCCTCAACAAAACGGTGTTGTGGAAAGACGAAATCGTTCTTTGTGTGAAGCAGCTAGAACCATGCTTAATTTTGCAAATTTGCCCATGTACTTCTAGGCCGAAGCCATCTCTACTGCTTGCTTCACTCAAAATAGATCCTACATTCACAAGAGATTTCATATCACACCTTATGAAGTACTCAACCAAAGAAAGCCAAATGTCAAGTTTCTTCATATCTTCAGTTGTAGGTGTTTCATTTTGAACCTGAAGGATCATTTGACAAAATTAAATGACAAATCAGAAGAAGGGATTTTTCTTGGATATTCACAAGACTCAAATGCATATAGGGTTATGAACAAGAGGACTCGCAAGATTGAAGAAACTTTCAACCTCACGTTTGATGATTACTATATCAAGAAGTCTTTGCATCCATTCCCAATGTCATCTATCTTTTCGAAGCCAGCTGTTGATGCAGTACCAATCACTACATTTGATACAGACTTTACACTTCTTTTTGATCCACCTGTGAGGGCTGTGGACTCCGAATCCAGGGAACCAGATAACAATGTGTCCGAATTGTCAAAGCTCACTGATGGACCTGATGACTCTTCAACAAGTAGTGTACAAAGACCATGTTCGGTTGAGGGGGAGCCTTCTAACAGAAGTGAAGGGAATGCTAGTTTCGAGGGGGAGCAAAACAACACAAGTCCAACAATACCTTCTCATGAAATCTCTCATATCATGTCCTTGTCCCCATCAGTCCAGGGGGAGCCAGAGATTTCCACTCCGAACACAGCAACACTAGTCAGTTCGGATAGAGCAACCACATCCTCAACACCTACTGCTGTCGAGGAAGAGAATACTTTAAACTCTTCTTCACAATTACACACACCACAAACAAATGTCACAAACTCAAACAATCATTTAATAATGGATGATATTGCATCCACTTTGGGATATCCTTCACATATTGAGGAAATTGATTCTGAAGGACAACCTGAATTTGATCCAAACTATCCTCCTTTGGAAAAATAGACAAAAAATATCCCCCATCGCTTGTCATCTGTAATGTTCACGATAAAGTCTTGACTCGTGCACAACTACACCAAAAACAACTTGATTTAAACAAAACTTTAGAGTTGTGCATGTTCAATGTCTTTATATCCAAGGTTAAACCTAAGAACGTTAAGGATGCATTTGATCACCCAGACTGGATTGAAGCAATGCAGTTGGAATTAGAGGAATTTGAAAGAAACAAAGTTTTGAGGCTAATTCCAAAACCTGCAAATGCTTCGATTGTCGGTCTCAAATGGGTGTATAGAAATAAGCTAGACACCGAAGGCAATGTGGTTCGGAAAAAAGCAAGGCTGGTTGTCAAAGGTTATTGTCAACATGAGGGGATTGACTACGAAGAGACATTTGCTCCTGTTGCCAGACTCGAATCGGTTCAGATATTTTTGGCTTATGCTGCACACAAAAACTTTGATGCTTATCTGATGGACGTCAAATGTGCCTTTCTAAATGGTGATCTCGAGGAAATCGTATTTGTTGAACAACCACCAGGCTTTGAAAACAAAGAACATCCCGACCATTGCTATATGCTAGACAAAGCTGTCTATGGTTTAAAACAAGCACCAAGAGCTTAGTTTGAGACCTTGACAAAATTTCTAAAAGAATCAAACTTCAAACAGGGTTCAGTGGATCCAACACTTTTTAGAAAGAAAGTTGGATCTCATTTGATGTTAGTCCAAATTTATGTTAATGACATAATTTTCGGATCCACTGATCCCAATCTCTTAAAAGACTTTGAAAAACTAATGAAAAGCAAATTTCAGATAAGTATGATGGGAAAGATTAACTTCTTTCTTGGATTACAAATAAAAAAATCTAAGGAAGAGATATTTATTAATCAACAAAAGTACACGAAGAGTCTGCTCGAACGCTTCGGAATGACTAACTGTTCCAAAGCAAAAGTTCCATTGCCTGCAGGTACAAGGTTAAATCCTTCATTGGACAAATCGAAAACTGACATCCAGACGTACCGAAGCATGATTGGATCATTGATTTATCTCACAGCCAGTCAACCAGATATCATGTTTGGAGTTTGCAACTGTGCAATATAGCAAGCTGACCCACGAGAACCTCATCTGGCTGCGGTTAAAACAATTTTTCGATATCTTTACAACACGCCTGCTTATGGCCTATGGTACCCAGCAAACTCAGGCTTCTACATAAAGGTTACTCAGACTCAGATCTAGGTGGATCCTCTATTGATTGCAAGAGCACTTCAGGGGGTTGTCAATTCCTTGATGGAAAGCTAATTAGTTGGCAATCCAAGAAGCAAACTTGTGTCTCTATCTCCACAGCTAAAGCAGAGTATGTGGCAGCTGCGGCTTGTACCTCACAAATCATTTGGATTCAAAGCTAACTAAAGGATTATGCCATTAACATGAGAAAGATACCATTGTTCTATGATTCACAAAGCGCCATTCGCATATGTCACAATCCTGTTCAACATTCCAAGACGAAGAATATAGCTCTTCGCTATCACTTCATCAAAAGTCATGTTGAGGAGGGGAATATTGAGGTGCACTTTGTTCACACAACCGAACAGTTGGCAGACATCTTCACAAAAGCTTTGAATGAAGAGGAATTTACACGAATCGTTCGAGGACTTGGAATGATTGATGGATCCACTCTACAATAAATCTCAGATTTGCTCTTTCTTTTCTTAGTCTTTTCAATAGTAAAACAAAATTTCATAACACTCTGCAGCACTCCGAAGACCTTTAATGCTTCGGAGCCCATCGGAGCGAAACAAATTTAATGCTGTTCCGCAGCACTCTGAAGCCTTTTGTCGCTTCGGAGCACCTCAGAATAGACATTTTGTTTTAATAAAAAGTCATAAATGTCAAAATCTTTGAAACATCCTTTGCCTTTACATCACAAGGATAAACATTATCCCAATAAGAGGACGGTTCAAAGAAAAATCAAAAACAAAAATCATTTGTAAAACCTTGAAAGCTCAATTTTTCATGCATAAATGACCAAGTTTAATCTTCTTTTCATGAATTAACTGATTAAAGGACAAAACTTTGATTTTAGATTCTGATAATCATACCTTATTGCACTAAAACGTATTTGGGAATCGCTTTGAACATTGGTAAGAAACCAGACTTCGGAGTGAGGTTAAGGCTATTTTACAGATCGAAGTCTTATTTGATTCTAATATCCTTAACATAATGTCTATCCCTAACCTCCCTGCTGAACTCAACTTGCTTCAATACCAATCTAATCAAGTAGCCTAAAAACTATTCAAGATAACTCAAGTGTTCCGAAGTTTTCTTCAAAAGTAGTACCGACATTGTCTAATAAGCAAATTTAAAAATCTTTTCATTATTGTCTCAAAATTGAACTAAATGAAGCTTTTCAAACACAAAGGATTGAACAAACAAATAAAAAGCACCGTAAGAAGGAATACTTGGTGAAATTTTGACTCTTCGCATATGAAACTCCAAAAAGAAAAGATAAGTTTCAAATATGAACAATTGAAAAATCAAAAGATAAACATAAATCAAATTGTCAAAAGATTCAAAGACAACAAACAAGTAAAAAGATAATCAAGGGAGTGCAAAACAAAGATAAATCAGCACTTAAAGGCTTATTCTTCTGTTTTAAATAACAATACAAGGAACTCCTATAACATAGTCGAGTACCATGTAGAGAATATGAACATTTCAAGTAATCTATCTTAAATGGTAAAGTTGGGGTGGTGTACGAAGCTCAAAGGCTTGTCATCAGAGAATAGTATCCAAACGCCTCAACTGATGAAATGGAATAAATTTTTCAAAGGGTTCTTAAAAGACAATCCAAATTCTCAAACTCTTCTGATGCTCAATTCAAAAGCGAAAATTTTTAAATTTTAATGCAAAGAATGTCATCATTATTTGGTATGAAAAATTTGAAACACAAAAGAATAATCAAACCTTCAAATCTAAATGCGAAATTAAGTTCATATTGGGGTGATTAGACTTATGCATTCATGACTGATGTTGAATCAAACATACTTCGGAATGAAAATGAACTTCCAACATGATTCGAACGATTCTGAACATTAACTTGTTAAATCTTCATTTCACAATATTCAGGAAAGTCAAGGTTAGGAGTCATAATGCATCTCTAAAAGTGAAACGAAATTAACAAGAAAAACAAAAGAATAATGTGAAAAGAAAAACAATGGACTTCGGTGTGTTGATAAACACTTCTCAACAAAAATTTTCATCCGAAGTGCTATCAATACCTTTCGGAGTGGTTCTTAACGCTTGTTCGATTTTTATACTCCGAAGGATAAGCATAACAGCTATCCTTGCTGATCCGAAGACAATTAAATGTTCAAATGATTTTTACATTTATGATAACAACAGAGACAAACATTCTTTTAAAATAAATGAATGTTATTGAACAGCTGTCACACAGTAAATCAAGGAGAATCATAACAAAAAGATCGTGTGAATATGGCGGTTCAATTTTAAATAATCATGACTGACAGACGACCGGTTTTGCTTTTGCAGAGATAGTGGAACGGATAAACGCTGAGGTGTCATATTCTTAGTGGACCAATTCAAACGTGCATTTACTGACCTTGGGACCACGATTACTATATATACCTCACGACCCATCAGTTCACCTCTTTACGCGATCATATCTTTCGAACTTTCTCTGCAAGATTACTCTCAAGAACCCTAATTTCTCTTCATCTTCTTCTTCAAATCAACAATGGCGGTTGAAGGATCTTCACAAACTACTGAAGCGATTTCCATTCCAGTGCTCAAGAATCAGTCGGTGAATCTGTTTCTTTGCACTAATCTCAACCTCTATCCTCAACCAATCGTTGCTCTGGTTGAATGCTTGAAATAGTCGGTTCTTGGTCATACTCTGACCTACACACCTGCCATCCATGCTACTTTGGTGCACAGAGCCCACTACACATCCAATGCTCTGTTCGACACCAACAACAATGTCAAGTTGGTGTTCTATGAGGCCATCGATTCAAAGGGAAAAACCAAGAAGGTTCAACTGACAAAGGAGAAGTTTGCTGAAGCCCTTCATCTTCCAATCTACAACTCCAAGGAAATGGTCATTCCAACGGCTGAACAATTGGTGGACATGTTCAATGCCAGGGGCAATGAACCACAGCTGGAAAGCATCAGCACCTTCACGAAAAGACAGCTTCCCGATGTATGGAGGTATTTCTTCAGCATCTTCCTTAGATGCCTCTCTAGGAGAACTTCTGGTCTGGACTCTGCGAGTCAATCTTTTCAAGGCCTACTGTATGGTATATACTACGATGTCAAGGTTGATTTTACATCAATTCTTTGGGCTGATTTCTATTCACACATCAACTATACCATGAAGGGAACTGAGATCTCAAATGCTAGGTTTTGGGCAATAGTTGTTGATGCCAACTACAAACAAACATGGTATGTTTATGATCCCAATCTTCCTGAGATGCGATACACTCATATCACGGTTCCAGTTCTGGATGATGTACCCGCTGATTTTTGTGCACAAATACCTCAAGTGATGCTCTCAGAAGTGTCACTAGAGTGCGATGAGGTCAACATGTATCGCAATACATTAGAAGTACCTTACCCTGTTCGTGAGGTCATCCAAGCTACACCTTCTAAACCTCTAGCAAAAGCCAAAGGCAAGAAGAAGGCTACTAGAGGACCCAGTGGTCCAAAGAAGGTGGAAAAGAAGAGAAAGGCTTCGGAGCAAACAACTTCGAAGAGGAAACAACCAAAAAGAACAAGGATGCTGCTTGTGGTGGATGAGTCTTCGGAGTCAGACAGGACTCCATATGCCAATTGTTCAAGAAGAAGAAGGACACCAATCCTCCCCAATTCATAACAAGACAACCAACACCACCGCATACCACTATTCCACCTCCAACATCTGGTCCTTTCACTTCCACCATTACATCCGAACAAACCTCCACAATCCACACATCCACTTCGGATGTACCACCAACCACAGCTCCACAAACGTCAACCATCCACACCACCGAAACACCTCCCATCTCCACAACTCGAAACTCCAAACCCATCACTTCATTCATCGAAAATCCCACTGTTTCAACCCCTCAAACATCAGAACCCATAATCACCACTTCTGAACCCCTGTTGAACATTTCATCTTCAAGATTGGATACATCACTCCCTGATTATCCCTTTGATGAAGATTATGATTTTGAAACCACCATATTGTCAAAACATCCATCAGCTTAGGAGACCATGGCTGCTTTTCACATGACGCCAATTACAATAGATGACAATGATGATGAGAGTCTGGATGACACCGACTTTATCCTGGGCAAACAATACAAGACTATAAATCGCAAATTGGATGCTCTCCTCTAGTCTAACACTGGCTTCGATCCCTCAAAGAAGCCTGAGGCAAGTGTTGAGGACCAAATGGCTGAAGTCCAAAAAGCCTTGACAGATAAGATGTAGGAATTGGTCAAGGTTTCGGAGAAGCGAATTCTCGATCAATAGATCGAAACTCAACGAAGCTTGGAGGGAAGGTTTAACACTGCTGTTGAACAAGTTGAAAAGAGGCATAGGCTCCTCAAGGAGCAAACAAAGAATAGTATCAATGATCTGGTAGAGAAAATGGAGTCTTCAAACTCCGAAGTGGTGAAGGCCTTGACTGACCTTCGTGATGAGACAAAGTCCTTCAACTCGCAGTACCAGACGGGTTTTGCAAAGCACTTTGTAAGTCCCAATAAACCACTGGATCTACTTGGTATCAATCAATCACACTCGAGAGTGCAGAATCCAAACGAGTATTAATCGAAACAAATAAGAACATGGATATAAACCTTCAATGCACTCGATTAGATTAAATAAATCGACTAGTACATAAGGTTCTTTTGATTGCTTGAGCAACAAAATCTCTATCTCTCTAGACTCCTCCAAAAATGATCAACCCTTACAAATGACAAGGAAAAAGCTATTTATACTTAATCCTAAGACCTAAGCCCACTTGCACCCAAGCCCACCGAAAACCCAAGAGTATTTTGGTCCATCACACTGAACAACCCATAGGTTGTTCGGTCCAGACGAAAAAACACATTCAGCCCCTAAATTATATATATTTTCTATTTAAGTCCCGATTAAATGCAAAGATTTAACCACAAAAATAATTCCCAACAATCTCCCCCTTGGTTTAATGCTTTCATTTAATCTTCAGGCTTCTCTTGGATTTGACATTCAGTTGATCACTGCAGCAACATTCTAACAATCTCCCCCTCTACGAGTGACGGGAGTAGATGTTAATAGCTTTGTGAACTTTGCAGAGACAACTACATCTTCAGTATCGGACAGTCTTCAGATTTAACTTGAACGCTCATTGGGTGTAGGCTATAGATCTTGAATCAGCACCTCCAGCTTTTGATTTGACTTTAACACGTGCATGGAGTCTGATTCTTCACATCTCTTCTTGATCACATAAAGGTACGAATGTAGCAACGAACTGATTGAGGAGGAATTCAACACAGCTTGTCACATAGAGTTATGCTTCACCTTTATCTGGGGTTGAAATGATTTTGTTGAAAACTTTAAAACTTCACTTCTGGCTCCATCACTTGAAAGAATTCACTGGATTGTCTTTGACTATAACCAGTCCACAATGATGACCACAAATCTTGTGGGTCACGGAGTTATAAACTCTAACCACAGTTGTTCAAGGATTCATCCTTGGCTCAGAATGAGACTTCTCGCAGTATCTGTGTGAACCCGGGGGAACGTACTGCGATTGTTTGAGTATCAGAGAACTTCTCGTGGCCGTTTTGATTTAGGCCCCTGCATATCCTTGATCAAAGATCTCAATGCAGTTGACAAGTTGAAAAGTCAACTTGGCTCTTGGCGAGACGTTCAATGGTTTCCAAACTCTGCGGAGTGTACCATCCTAGTGCCAATTTTGAATCAGGTAAAGTTGTTGGGGTCTCACAGCTATTGTGGTTAACAACAACGATCACCTAGAGTTTCAATGTTTCATCAATGTGAGGTAACATCACATTGAATCACAAACATTTGTATTAGAAGAATTTTTAGGTCAAGAGTGGTATGAGCGTGTAATATGTCTTGGTTACTAGACATACCCATCGGCTAGACTTTCGAATTGTCATCAGTGTATGGTTTATTACAATGAGTCGTCCAACTCTTGTGTTAGAAGCTTTGTTAGGTGAGAAAGGTTGTTGATGCCTCACATCTACTACTGGTGTTGTCTCAGAGATCATTAACATAGAGTGTTGAAATATCATCGTCACTTGGTTTAAAGTGATGAGTCGTCTATTTCTTGCATCAGAAATTGTAAAGGTGGTTAAGAAAGGATTGGTGCATGTGATAGACTACGGTATGCAGTCTAACCATCAGCACAGACTTTTAACTCTCGACTTTGAGTGGTTTCTCTCAAAGTGTCTAGAAGTTGGTGTTACTCAAGAAAAACTTTTAGATTGGTTAAGAAGTGGTTGTCAGTGCTTCACATTCATTGGGATATACCAATGAAGATCACAAACACTTAAAATTTACCTCAACAGTGAGTGGTATAAACTCAGTGCGTCGTCGGTAGGTAAGGAATGTCTTAGCGAGTCACGGTAATAGTGAGTCACATATTTGACATAAGAAATTTTGATCTGTATTCCTGATTGGTATTTATCAGGAACATTGACGATCGTGCAAATGTGGAAAATAACAATATTTTGTAGTTTTTAATTTTCTGATAAAGGAAAGATACGAAAATTATAAAAATATTTTTGTATTTTTAGAGTTTTGTAATTTTTGTTTTGATTTTCGTTATGAAAATAAAGGACATAAAGGAAAAACATCTTTTTGGAATTTTTAAGTTTTCTAAAAAGTAAAGACATAAGTAAAAGACATATTTTTCTAATTTTGAATTTTATAATTTTTTGTTTTGTTTTTTTTAATTCTCCCCCTAAATTTGTGCATAGAGGAGAATGAACGAAAATGCACAAATTTAACTATAAACAAAAGAAAATATACAAAAATTGAACTATTAGTCATCAAAACGAATCAACACAGTTCAGAAACGAAGTTACCTTTTCAGTTTTCAACATATCTTTAGATACGAACCCTACGTGATCATCTTTCTTCCTCTTCCCGCAACGGACACATACTCTCCATTAAATATTTGAATGTTGTGCAGTTGAGAGATGTCTCCATTCATGTGCCTGGAACAGCTACTATCAACAAACCGAGGTGTGATGACATTCCTCCGTAGATGCTCCTGTACACGTGCGGGATCAATTTGTCTTAGGAACCAGTCCATTTGGAAGTTGGGTTGACTGTTGCTATCCACACACTTCACACGCTCCCATGACATATCCTGTTTATCAGATAAGAATGAAGAGTTAACAAAATTATGAAATGAGTTGGAATGTTGGTCCTTTGGTACCCATCAGTAGTTTGGTTTTGGTATTTTTTTTTGACCGGATGGGTGTGTCAGCACTTGAGTTTGAAGTAGTACTCCCCCTTGACTTGTGCTTGTGTTGCCAGTGAGGGCTCGAGGATGATCCTTGAGATGAACTCGACCTTACCGATTTCGATTTGGCAGAATCATCTCTCGAATCAGTCTTGTTGTCCTTAGGGTCTGCTTCTTGGCCTTGGCTTCATTCCAGTCGCCATCTCTTGATCGTGATCTTGAGGACTTTCTTTTGCGAGAACTCCCTCTTGGCACGTTCTGCCAGCCTTGTATGTAGAAGGGAATATGTGGGCGATAAGGACAGTTCCTGGCGATGTGACCGGCAATCCCACAGTTGAAGCACGTTTGTCTTTTTAGGTAAATGAGATTGTGACTTGTTCCTTGTCCTTTTGAATTCTTCAAGGAGTTGCCACAAGAACAAGCACAACCACATTTACTGGGATTCGGTCTTTGTGCAGCAGGAAGTTCACCTTCTTTCACAAACTTTTGTGGCTTGAATTTTCCAAAGGCCCGAACATTTGAGATTGTAGTTGCATCATTTCTTTTCTTTGAACAGCCAGCAGCCTCAATGCCTTTGTCCACATGGTCATCAGAAGTGATTGTAGATGAGGTGTTTGAAGATTTCTTTTCAGAAACCGGACTCATCATCATCTTTCTCAGTTTTATCTGCATACTGAATAGAAACATTAGTATTTTTCATTTCAGAACTCTCAGCGGTGCCATATGTACTTGGTTGAACGTAATTTGATAAGAAACAGTCTTCATATTCTTCAGTGTTTGGTGAAGGAGTAAAATTATTATTGTATGGAGGGGGAACAACACTATACCCTAGACCTTCACCTTGTATGGTTGACCAGACTGTTTGTTTTTCAAGTATAGTTTTGACTACATCACTAGATACATATACATTTTTAAAGGTTGATTCTTCCTTAAGAAATTTTATTTTTAATGCATTTAATTCAGCAGTCAAACTAGCAATATCTTCGTTGGCAAACCTAAGGTGACATCTAGCTGTGCTAAGTTCATCTTGCATTCTGTGATAGTCTGAGGTTTTGGCATCTAAGGCTTCTTGAAGAGGTTTAAGCTTCTTTTTATGTTTATAAACATGGCTTTCTGTTTCGAGGACTTCTCGGACAATATTCTCGTTTAATTAGCGATATTTGGCAATAACATCAACACACGATTAAGAAGAACAAGCAGCTTCTGAAGCGTCTTTTGTTGCCATTTTAGAGGTTCAAGAGGACCGAAAAAGCCTTCAAATGCCGAAAGGTTGATCGAAAACACCCCAAAAAATTTCTAGTGAAAAACAAAAATTTCTAGAGGACCAAAAAAGCCTTCATCTTGGTGTTTTTTTACCCCCAAATTTTGCGAAAATACTATTCACCGAACAGCCTTGGACCGAATAACCTTTACACCGAGAAACCTAGCCGAACAACAATACCGAACAGCAACTGTACCGAACAACTAGGCTGAAAAACCCACACCGAGAAACCACCAAACAAGTGGACCGAAGAACTCAGATGGGCTGACCGAACAACTTGTAACTGGGCTGAAAAACACCAAGATGACCGAACAACCTCCAAACCCGAGCTGCTACAGTAGCCGCCACCGAACAACCTAGGAGCGTGACCAAGTAATCCAGATCTTGTCGAAAAACCCACCCAGATCTCAAAAACGCTGTTTTTTTAACAAAAACTTGAACTTTTTGGATCAAAAACTCGATTTTTGCCCTGAAAAACTGAAGAACACCAAGATCCAAAACGTCTAAAACAGCAAGAAATCGCCCAAAACTTGCCAAAAACACCAAGATCCAAGCAAATGTTTCGAAAAATTGATACCAAAACACCAAAAAAAATTGGATTTTTAAGGCTCTGATACCACTTGTAAGTCTCAATAAACCACTGAATCTACTTGGTATCAATCAATCACACTCGAGAGTGCGGAATCCAAACGAGTATGAATCGAAACAAATAAGACCACGGATATAAACCTTCAATGCACTCGATTAGATTAATGAAATCGACTAGTACATAATGTTCTTTTGATCGGTTGAGCAACAAAATCTCTATCTCTCTAGAATCCTCCAAAAACGATCAACCCTTACAAATGACAAGGAAAAAGGTATTTATACTTAATCCTAAGACCTAAGCCCACTTGCACCCAAGCCCACCGAAAAACCAAGAGTATTTTGGTCCATCACACCGAACAACCCATAGGTTGTTCGGTCCAGACCGAAAAACACATTCAGCCCCTAAATTATATATATTTTCTATTTAAGTCCCTATCAAATGCAAAGATTAAACCTCAAAAATAATTCTCAACACACTTATATGGTGCTCACAAGCGTATTGAAGAGCTAACTGCTGAACAATCACGTTCCGTAGTGACTGTCTTTGCTAATGAGCTCAAAAGAACAAATGCTGCAATCACTTCGGATATCGTTGAAAAACAGAGGAAAGCTCTCCAGCCTATGATAAATGTGTCCGTGAAAATGGAACACTCAAAGTCAAAACCCAAGGAAATTGCTCAGGCTGATCCTATGGCTCAACCCTCACAAGGGGGAGATAGTAGAGCATTAAGGTCAGGATCTCAAGCCTTGGTAACAAAGACCTCCGAACCACAAACAACGTATCAACCCACCATCTTGGGAAGACCAACCTTCATCCAGCCAATTCTTTCTAAGGCTGGTCCTACTTTCGGAACCACCAGAACAACAGAGGCAAGTGGTTCCGGCATCGAGGCTGCTGAAAACAAACAACTGCGGATTGCCCCTCAAATGGAGCAAATCCACAAGGAAAGAGAGGAAGAATATGCCAAAATGCTCATCATCAACAATATTGCAAATGAAAACCAGACATGGACTAAAGAGTTAATCACAGAAATTGGATTCAAAGACTTCAGGGTTTTCAACAGGCTTCCTCTCAGAAGCTATGATACAAACACCGGCATCAACCGTCAACTTGATCTCCCCTACAATCTGAAGACTTTTGCATTTCTGCAATTTCTAAAGAATGTGCTGGAAGATCAGTTGACGGCATACAAGAAAAGGAAAATTGCATTCAATACAAAGTTCATACAGGCTCCGAACTATGTATGGAGTGAAAAGAAGATATTAAAAATCATCTCCATCAAAGAAGGAGAGGAGTACGAAGGATTTCAAAATGTTGATTTCTTTGTACTTCGGGGCATCAATGAAGAAGAATCAAGAGTTACTATAGCAGACTTCCTATCATGAATCCCACAGATTTCATAGTACTTCTTGATCTTCTAAAGTTCTCCGCCGGAAACGAAGCAGAAAATATGGGTGTCTTCGTACTGGCAAAGAACCATATTGCCTCCTTCTTCCGAAACTATCTTTTGATATTTGCAAAGTTTGATATTGTGGTGGCAAATCTCATCGGACAGTCCCTCGCACCTCCACCAACTACTATAGAAAACTTTGATCATCTGAAGGCTGGGCAGATTGTGGAAAAGCCCTGGGGTGTTGTCTTCATGGGGCTGTCAAGTGACAAAGAAACCGTTGTCACAAAGTTTTTGAAATAGACTACAAGGGTCTTTACCCTAATGAATCAATTACCAATATCCTGGGATTGGTAAATACCTGCTTCGTGAACAGCTGGGAAGAAAAGAAGAAAGTTAGAAAGCACCTCAACTGGTGGTTGACTGTGAGGTATGCTCTGAAGCAGGCTTACAAGAAACACTAAAGAAGATAGGCTTCTGATGCACTTCACACAAAGGGGGAGATTGTTGAGATATATTTTTGATGAAGTGCCACTCTATCCGAAGACCTGTAGCTGACCTCCAAAGTAATACATTTTGATAAGAAGACCATGAAGTCTTAGGACTCCGAAGGGTATATCCTGGAGGAACCGAAGACTTGTCCTTGTAATAACTTTTGGGTGCACGCGTGATAGATGACTACGTGGTGCATGAATATTGAATCATATTGGTTAGTACACTGATAGGATATTCTCTGTAACTATTGTACTATGTGTATCACTGATCACGTATAAATATCAGTGATACCATACCTTGTCGTGGGTGAGATTGTATCTTCCCAATTGTAAAACCCTAATCAATCAATCAAAGCATTCAGCTCAAGTTATCCAATTCCACGATGTTCTTTACTTTTCTTACTCATTACTGTGTGAATTGTTTAGTACAATTTATATTGATAGAATATTAGTCATACATCTTTGTTTAGTCGATTTCAATACTCAACAGTACTTCTATGGACAGTTAGTGACTTTCCAGCTTATGCAATGTTATCCGGATGGAGCACGAAAGGCAATTTAGCTTGCCCATATTGTTCCGATAAATCGGGATCATTCCGGCTTAGTAGAGGAAAAAAATCGTGCTGGTTTGACTGTCATAGAAAACATCTGCGTAGAGGACATGCTTTTCGGGGTGATAAGGTTAATTTTTTAAAGAACAAAACAATGAGGCGTGAAGTACCCATTCTGTACCCATCCAGAGAAGGCATTTGGCAGACAATCCAACAATTTAGCACCCTATACAACGGTACTCCCTATGGTCCGAACTATCAAAAACCAGATGGTTTCGGTAGTACACATAATTGGGTAAAGAAGAGCATCTTTTGGGAGTTTCCATATTGAAGTCATCTATTGATCAGGCACAACCTTGATGTGATGCATATTGAGAGGAATGTGTTTGAAAACTTGTTTCACACTATTATGGGTGTAAGATCGAAAAACGATTAAAGAAAACAACGAGAACAATTTGTATTTAAGTATTCAATATGTCGAATGATTTTATTCACTGTATATAAGATAGTCTCCAAATCAGAACGATAAGCAACTATGAAGATCGTTACAATGAATATTACGACTACTAAAAACGTAAAGTCTAACTAGGGTTGCATGTGTTTAAATACTAACAACTAATTTGATAAACACATAATCCTATCAATTACAGATAAGTATATACAAACCCTAGAAGTTATCTATAACTAACAGATAAACACAAAATATGACAGCTTGCATTAACTTTGGATAAGCTCTTCAACTTTGTATACATCATGAACTTCGGACAGGAATACATGTACTTCGAATATCAAATATCAACATAATCAACACCCTAACAATGGGCACCCCCAAAACAAAAGACAATTTGAAGACGAGGGAAGATATTGAGATTCTATGTGATCGACCTATTCTAAACCCAGTCCGGGTTAACAATAACAAGTCTCAGAAAAATCCTGGACTTTACACATTGAAAAAGGGGGACGTTAAAAAAGCTTGTGCATGGCTGAAAAAGCTCAAATTTCCCGACGGATATGCATCAAATATAGGGACTGTGTAAACATCACATATAGCAGCTTTTATGCCTTCAAAAGCCATGATTGTCACGTGTTTATGCAGCGGTTGCTTCTACTTGCTATTAGAGGGTTAGTTCCAACAAATATATACAAGGCCGTAACAGAGATGTGTTCGTTCTTTCGTGTATTATGCTCAAAAACATTGCATCTACAAGACTTGTTAGACATGAAACGTAACATTCTTCAAACCATCTTCAAGTTGGAGAAAATATTCCCTCCAGGCTTCTTTGATTCCATGGAACACTTGGTTATACATTTAGTTGATGAAGCTATTGCTGGTGGTCCGATACATTACAGATAGATATATCAATACGAGAGGTAATAATGTTGTTGTATTATTATATATAGAACATTTTCAAAGTTCTTTTTGGTATTCAATGTTGGTTATATGCCCATCGTTATAACAAGTTGGTAATATTACTATAAATAGTAGGGTCCTTTTGGGTTACACGCAATAGACGATTTAGCTAAAGGAGATCGAAAATAAACTTGAGGGGTTAAGTTTATTAATATATCAAAGTAAAGGTATGTTAATTAGAAACTTAATGGTTAAGTTTATTAATATACCAATGTAAAGGTATATTAATTAGAAACTTAATAAGGATATAGGACCAAAGTGAAATATTCACAAGGGAGGGGATAAGGATGAGGAGCACTATAAATACAACCTTAGATCTGAGTTGTAGGTGCTGCCAAAACCCTAATTTTCGTCACCCTCCTCCCACCCCTCGGTATACGGCCGATTTATTTCAAAACGCTAAGTATTACGTGCTAAAACTTCAAGCAAAGGTATATACTACATCAACGGGTGCTGGATCGTTGTCTTGGGTGCGATTACATTAGAGGAGTTCTACTTTGGACTCTCGTCATCCTAACAAAATCAGATCTGAGATTCAAAAGGTATGTCTTGAACCCTCTTGCTTTTACAGTTACAAAAGTGTGCATGATTCTGTGATCTTGGTTGAATACGATTTTGATTTCTGTTTCCGCTGCGTTGTTTTTATGCTATCGTATTCCAACAGTGGTATCAGAGCCGCTTTATCATGATTTTGTACTATTTTGATTCGATTAAAATTGTTAAAAATCGTTTTTTCTGATTTATCGAATCTGATCGACGTCCGCGCCGCGGTACTAGAAATATCGCGTCGCAGGTTTTTCTAAAGTTACGATCATTAGGGTTTTGCCGCGTCGCGCTTCCTAGTGTTCCGCGCCGCGTCGTTCTTGTCATGATCGGTTTCTTTTGATTACCGCGTCGCTTTTCTCGTGTTTCGCGTCGCGGCGGTCGTGATGTTTTATTTTTCTGAAATCAGATTTCTTGTTATAAAATGGTGATTTTAGTATTGTATGATTGTTTAGATTAATCATTGACATAGAATACTTGCATGCTCAATAGGATTAATAGCTAAACACAAAGTTTAAAATGCTTCAAAATTTAATGGATGATTGTTTAAATTAATTATTAACACTGCATCCTTGCGTGTTTAATAGTATTAATAGTTAAACATAATTTTCAAAGAATACTTAAATTTTTAAATGATATATATATTAGAATTGTATCTATATGTATAACTTAAAATAAAAACATTGGTCAGACCGTGACTAGGCTCACCTACTCTAAATGTGTAGAAGGTTGAAGGAGGTCTCTTTGATTTCTAATGAGGTCGGTTTTTAAATAGCATTCATTGCTTACCACCCTCACCGTCTGTCACATTTTATCGAGTGGAGTTACCGAAAGGGTTTGATAGAACAGTGTTTCAAGATAAAAGTATTACTGAAAATACACAAGTAAGAAAAATTTGTTAAAAGTTAATAGATTTTTCAAAAGTCAAATTGGCAATTTCAAACCGGTTTTAAAAGTTTAAATCGACCCTTATGCCAATTAAAAGGTTAAAATGTTTTAACTTAACGAAACGAAATCCCGTTTTATGAAAATGTGAATCTCATGCTACCCACAAAGAACCACACATTTAACCGGGCCCTTTCGGCGTGGGAAGTGCTATAGCCAACGCGTCGGATTGGACTCGGCCAAAATGATGTGATACTCGCGATAACTCATGAATCATGGGCCGGGTGTCATGTGGGTCTTCGTGGTCGATTTACCATCCAAACTCGTGATCCGCGGCATACCCGTCACGAGAGAGAGGATGAGCATGATGGGATTAAACATGCCATTGATCAGATTCAATGAATCCCAAAAGATCTAGAAGCTTCATAGAGATTGAAGTTGGCAAAGGAGTATTGCCTACCTAAATAACTTCTGGGGGTGACTACGACATACCTCTTCACCACCAAAAGCGAAATATGGATTCTATCCTTAAGTAAAATAATTTTATGGGTAATTAATTTATTAAGGGATAATCAAACTAAACAAAACTCTATTTTAGATGTCAACTAAAGAAAGTTTGAAAGTTACAAGTTTTTTTTTTTTTGCGTGGCTTCCTCGATCAAAGTAAGTTCAACGGCATAGATTATGCGTGTTGGTTCCAGAACTTGAGAAGAGTACTCAATGTCGAGAGAAATTTTTATTTGATTAAGGAACAAGTTCCTATGGATTATCCAGCCAGATCCACTAGTGCTGAAATAGACAGTCAATCATCTTAGACGTCTAAATGATTCGAATAAGGTTGCTCATTTCATGTTAGACACTATGATTCCCGAGCTTCAAAGAAGATTGTGGGGTCTTGGTGCTTTGACATGATTAACCGGCTTAAGGACATGATCCAAGAGCAGGTTAAATGGGAACAATTCGAAGTCATGAAAGCATTATTTGGATGTAGGCTGTTACTAGGTTGGAGAGTCAATACCCATATGTTTAGCATAAGAGGGTACGTTGACCAAATGTGGAGGTTGGGATTTCCAACAAGTCAGGAGTTAGTCACGGACATTGTCCTTAACTCGCTGACTAGTTCTTATGATTAGTTCATTCTGGACTTTATTATATAGAACTTAAAAGGACCCTTCGAGAGATTACATATCATGTTGAGGAAAGTAGAACTTTACATGGCTAGGGAATCCAACACCACAGTTCCTAAAGGAGGTGTCAAAAGGAAAAGGACAAACCCTACCAAGGGAATGATTTTCCTAAAGAAACCTCAATACTGAAATCCTGAGGAAGATTTTTGTTTCCACTGAAAGGATGTGGGACATGGAAGGCATAAATGCTCAAGATATCTGATGCAATAGAAGTAGTTGCAAGCCAAAGAGTATGGCACTTCAGGTATATGTGTAATTCCATAAGTGCTTTGCTTATGACCAGTATTGCCATTTTAATGGGCAGAGACTGGAATAAAGCAGAGGTACAAACCATGGAGAGCTGGATCGAATCATGGACTAAAAGCAGCTTGCTTTCATCCATAGGATTAGGAACCAACTTCTCTATAGTGTTTTAGTTTATGGTTTTGCAATTCGAAGATTGTTGATGTGAACATTATTTCATCAGATGGTTTTGACTGGGTTTAAATAAAGGTTGTTTTAAATAAAGGTTATTTTAAAAGTTATTTTGGAACAAAGTTATGGTCATTACATCTATGAGAACTGGTTCACAAAAATAGTTCGAAAAGATTGATTCAAGAGAATCCAAATGTTTGGATTAATGGTATGAGTGGAATTGTCTGGTTTTGTAAACTTGAAAGAAGCTACCAGAACTCCAGATGGATAGGATTCTGGAGATCATTTGACTGAAAGTCTTATGATAACTACTATTCTTGTCTACATAGAGAGATAACTATGCACTGCTCATAAGTTATTACGGGCAAAGGCTGAGAATCTGTTGGACCTTGTACATCTAATGTATTTGGACCGTTCAGTTTTCCACTAAACTGTCTAAAATACTCTATTGAGTTTGAAACCTATATGGTGATCAGTACTTCAAGAACAGAGTATTGAATCAAATGAGCAAAGGATGAGAATTCTAAATCCAAGTACGGATAAAGAGTTTCTTAGTCAAAGATTATACAATCATCTAATGGACTGTGAAAATTGTTTCAACAGTCAAATCCACTTAGAACGCTACGAGCATCGTATGGTGTGTCTGAGTTATAATCGAACATAAAGGTTCGACTTATGATGGATTGTATTATGCTTCCAATCCATGTTTGAGGTTAAACCTTAGAGACAATAGAGTCCTAACCGTTGCACAACCACAAAAGGTTCTATAAACACGTTCTGAGAAATATGGAGTGTAGATGTTTCTTCACTAGCATATTTAGAAATTTGGGGTCTTGAGACTTACGGTTTACCGTGTAGCTCATAGGACGCCGATTAACAGAAGTGTTATTCCATTAGAGTACTTGGATATAATAAGCATTTTGACAACAGTATGATGTTGTATAAATGGCAGTCTTCTATGATAGGAAGTTGGTATTCAAGAAATTAGTGGGAGCCTGATTGATCTTGATGAGACTCAAAGGATCAAAGAGCCTGATGTTGGTACTAGCACTCAACCAGAGGTAGTAAAACCTGTTGAGACTCAGTAAGAGTTTGCTGAGGAATCTGACATAACTCCATCTCCTGTTCGAGAAACTGATAAAGGACGGCATACACCTGGTTTTCATGTTGACGAAGGTCATGAATTTCTGGTGGATCATTGTGACCCTACCAATTATCGGAAGTCGTGGCAGGCCCCTTGGGTTGCCTTAAGGAAAGAGATGATGGAGAGCGAGATGAATCCATGTATGATAACCAAGTTTGGAACCTGGTTGATCAAACACCTGACCTTAAAACAGTTGGTGTAAATGGGTCTTCAAGAAGAAGACAGACGTGGATAGAAAGGTACACACAAACAAAGCCAGACTGGTGGAAAAGGGTTATACTCAAACCCAAGGGATTGATTATGAGGAAACGTTTTCACCAGTGGTGATGATTAAATCTATTAGGATATTGTTTGTCATCGCAGCATTCTATGACTACGAAATATGGCAAATAGATGTAAAAACCGCTTTCCTTAACGGAAAAACTTTCAGAGGATGTGTATATGACACAACCAAAGGGTTTTGTATAGTCCAAATATCCTAATAGAGTGTGTAAACTTGTGAAGTCGATTTATGGACTCAAACAAGCATCTCGTAGCTGGAATCTCTGCTTCGATGAGAAAATCAAAGAGTTTAGATTTTCAAGAAGTAAAGATGAGTCATGTGTATATCTCAGAGCTAGTGGGAGCATTGAAGTCTACTCTATGTCGTACACAGATAGCAAAGTTCTCATGTAAATGTCCCTATCTCGAGAAATATGAAATAAATGAGAATTGCTATGCTATAAATGACACAGGAGAAACTTAATGCGCATGAAGTATTTTGATCCATGGAGATAGAATTAAGTGCTTCATAGGGATTTTGGAAACAAAAGTGAACTATGTAAATGTCAGTGCTAGTGGGAGCACCGAAGTCCAACCTATGTTGTATGCGGATAGCAAAGTTCTCATGTAAACGTCCCTATATCGAGAAATCATAAATAAATGAGAGTTGCTATGCTACAAATGACATAGGAGTGACCTATTGCATATGAAGCATCATGATCTATGGAGATAGACCTAAGTGCTTCATAAGGATAGGCTAGAGTACATGAGCAGTCGGATCTAGAGATACAAGACTCCTATAAGGGATTCAAGTTTCTGTATCAGGGTTTAGGACTGAGTGAAACTCAGAGTCCTAGTTCCATTAAGATCCTGGATGAAATGAGTTGAGTCCCGTATGCACTTTCATATGGATCAATCGCATAATGTACAAGACCTAATGTATCATATGCCTTGAGCATGATGATTTGACATTAGGCTAATCCTGGCAAAAGTCAAATGGATGGAAGTCACGAAGTATCTTAAATGTTTAAGATATTATTGATCCATTATAGTATGGGAGAACTCAGTGTAAAGAAGCACACTGATAGTAGCTTCCAAAACTAATAGAAACGGTTCTTGTACGTAGTCAGGATCCGGGTTCTTACCAAAAGAGACATCTCAGTTAATAGAGCTATATCGGATGAGGCAAGATAGCTGATCTGATCACTAAGTCAATGTCTCAGACTAAGCAAGATCAATCATGCTAAGTCCATATGCATTAGATATGCAAATGAATTGACTTTGAGTGAAGTTAGTATAGTTTGATTTGTATTGGGAACTTAAGCAATGAAAGACTATATCTGATATGAAGATTATTATGTGGAGAACATAATATATGCATAAAGGCAGTCATTTCATTAGTTTATCATTGTGTTCCGATTTTGCGTGTTTTATTGACTTCCTGAATAATTTAATTATTATTCAAACTGTCCACAGTCGGTCATACTTTTGGGAGTAAGTATTGATTCAAGACTGACATGAGGAATTGGTAAATTGTCCATAGAGATGGGCATAGCATGGAGATGCACTAATTCTCATGTGTACTTAATAGGGATTAAGTATTGGAGTAACCTGCACTTAGAGATTACTTCATGGAATTTGTCACGAGTAATTCTAAGATGGTAATATCTTATATTCTTCAAGCGGAGATGCATTGATTCTTTGTCCTGCTGTCTGTTATGCCTTGGTTTTCTCCAACGTTGTTCGTAACTGGCAGCCATACAGGGAATGTCCAGGTATGACATGATGAGTAGGCGAGATCCGTGTAGTCAAAGTTTATTTGTTCCTTCTGCCTTAACAGGAGAAGCGATATCCATGGGCCCCTCGATGATTTGGTGCTGATAGCAAGTGTACGGCCGTACCGAGACTGAATTGATATAGAATCAATAGTGCAGTTTGTTGTGGTCATCACAAATCTCTATCGGGAAACATAATATTGAATGTCTGAGACTGACATGATTCCATGTCAGACGTTCATAAGGATATCTTTTAGAACAAAGGAATATTTGATCACTTGCCTAAGGGCTGTTTCATTAGATGAATACGGCACTTGTCATGGATGACATACACCTTACTAGGTTAGGGAATATTAGACCATACAGTTGTTATAACAAGTGCAAGTGGGATACTGTTGGTTATATGCCCATCGTTATAACAAGTTGGTAATATTACTATAAATAGTAGGGTCCTTTTGGGTTACACGCAAGAGACGATTTAGCTAAAGGAGATCGAAAATAAACTTGAGGGGTTAAGTTTATTAATATATCAAAGTAAAGGTATATTAATTAAAAACTTAATAAGGATTTAGGACCAAAGTGAAATATCCACAAGGGAGGGGATAAGGATGAGGAGCACTATAAATACAACCTTAGATCTGAGTTGTAGGTGCTGCCAAAACCCTAATTTTCGTCACCCTCCTCCCACCCCTCGGTATACGGCTGATTTCTTTCAAAACCCTAAGTATTACGTGCTAAAACTTCAAGCAAAGGTATATACTACATCAACGGGTGCTGGATCGTTGTCTTGGGTGCGATTACATTACAGGAGTTCTACTTTGGACTCTCGTCATCCTAACAAAATCATATCTGAGATTCAAAAGGTATGTCTTGAACCCTCTTGCTTTTACAGTTACAAAAGTGTGCATGATTCTGTGATCTTGGTTGAATACGATTTTGATTTCTGTTTCCGCTGCGTTGTTTTTATGCTATCGTATTCCAACATTCATAACACATTCTCGATACTTTCTGAATGTAGGAAGCTTGGCTTAATAAAAAGAAGAATTAGGAACAAAGCAAGGGTTGAGGGTTCAATCGTCAATGAACATCTAGTGCACAAACTCGCTACCTATTGTTCTTTATATTTTTCCCTGGCGATTGAGACCCGCCATAATCGAGAGCCAAAAATTTTTGCACCGCAACATCACGGCTCTTCGAGTGCAGAATCTACACTAAGCGTGTTTAGAGTACCATCAAGAAGATTACATGAAAAGGGTGGAAAACGAATACGCTTGAGTTATGAAGAACTTCACAAGGCACACACGTACATCTTACTAAACTGTAAAAGAGCTTACCTCATACATCCTTGTGTTTGATGAAGAGGCCCCTGAAATGTATCCGAATGAACCGATTTTGGGTCTCAGAGATAAATATTTTTCCACATGGTTTGAGCAAAAAGTAAGAAAAAGTACTCCAATCGTAGTGATTAGTATTAGTAAATCATTAACCAACACAATGCGTGTATTTTCTTCACTGTAGGTAATGGTTCAATCATTAGATGGAAGTGCTAGTCACCTGGAAATTTTAGCGAGGAGACCATCGCCAAATGCTCTCTCTCGTAACAGATACTTTGTAAATGGTTATAAGTTCCATACACAGGAATATGGTAAGGGACGCGTAACAAAGAACTATGGAGTATGTGTGAGGGGGGAGACTTATAATGCCAAAGAGTCTGAGTACTACGACTTAGTGGATGAGATCTTAGAGATTGAGTATTATGGTCGTGGGCACTCAGCGATTGTACTTTTTATATTTACTTGGTTTGATAACAACCATGGTGTAATAGTCAACCAAAATAGGTTGGTTGATGTCGAACACAAGTCCCGACTTCAAACAAACGACCCTTTTTGCTTGGCATCACAAGCAGAACAAGTATTTTATACACCGTACCCTGCAATGACAAAGGATAAGTGGGCGATTATTAAGACAAAAGCAAGAGGGGTAATTGAAGTCACCGAAGCTGAACAAGAAGCTGATGGAATCTTATAGGTTGATGAGCGGTTTGAATCACCCTATATAGTAACTACTATCGAACGCATGTCCCTAGCCTCAAATACAAATGACTATGAGCAAATATCTGATGAGGAGAGTGAAGGTTCTGAGGAAGAAGAGAATGAAGAATAATAATTTGAAAGTGAAGATGATACAGAGGATGATGAAAATGAACTTGTTTATTCTGAAGAACAATTCGAAGACCATGACAACAGAGACGAATATTAGGAACATTGTCTTTTGTTGTTTAGGAACATTGTATTTTGTTGTTTAGGAACATTGTGTTTTGTTGTAATGATGAGGTTAAGAAATCCTTTTGTAAAATGTTTAACTTATTTGCGATTTATGATATGGTATATCAAGTTTAAATTATTTGTTTTTATATGGTTTATTAATTATTATATTAGATATTTGACCGTTCTTTTTCTATTAAATGCAGGATGTCGGATAAAGCGCGTGGTTTCGTCGCTTCTCCGAGTGGTATTGACGACGCCTAGTAATATCAAGTATTTTAGCTGTCATTGTACCATCTTTTGAGTAAAATATATGTTATAAACTGTTATATACTCACGTTTTTGTGTCTAGTGCTTGTGTACGAATTTAGTGAAATACAGGGGTTAAACGCGGGCAAAATGGTCAAGTTGGGGATGAAGTCCACTTTCAGGCGAAAACACACTTGCATCGCGGGTAAGAAGACACGCACGTCGCGAATAGTCAAAGTTTCGGATCAGAGTTTCAAATTCAAAAAGCGAATATCGGGGTTACAGATAAGGACGTGCCGCGGATTTCACTCTTGCGCGTCGCGTCCTGGCAATTTTTGCAACTATAAATAGAGGCTTCCGGTTTGTGTTTCGGGAGTGAAGACCCGACCTTTGAGTGGAACTCAGGCACCTTCGACTCGTATTTTCGTATTTCACTGTTCGATAGTTGGTAGTTGCGTAGTTTTAGTTATTTTCTTGTTTTTCGGTATTGTTTATCGCACATATTCAAGGGTTCTAATTTGTAGAACTTGTTGGACTGTGTAGATCTAGATTTTCAGACCGAAGTCAGAATCATTTGGCTAGGTACTTTTTTTAGTTTAAATGCAATCATTCGGTTTTGGTTATTTTTCGGTTTCGTTTTCGGTTTATGTTTGTTGCTCGTTTGATTGTTTGTTTTGTATTGGGCGATTCTAGTTTTCTGATTATACCTCGGGATCAGAACGTTTTGTTGGTTTGGATTGGGATTTGGATTTGAATAGTTTAAGAATCATTAGTTTATGTTTTCGATGTTTTCGTTTTGTTCGGATTTCGTGAAGTGTATGAGACGACACCTTCTATAGAGTGACACTATAGATAGGTTATTTCTGACACAGATCCAACCACTGACTCCACAGTTCGACCCTTACTTCCACTTAGCTAGTGTTCTTGTAAGGTATTAAATCTTGTATTTTTTACAGCATCGACGACTGCGACAATGTCAGGTAGTCGTGAGAGATCTAGAGATGAAAGTACATCTAGTGTAGCTCGACCCCCTCCCACATCTATTGGAGCTCGACTCCCTACCAAATCTACTAGAGCTCGACCCCCTCCCACATCTACTGGAGCTCTACCCCTCCCACATCTACTAAAGCTCGACCCCCTCCTACATCTACTAGAGCACGACCCCCTCCCACATATAAAGTAGCTCGACCCCTCCTAGATTTACTCGAGATCGACCCCCTCCCACATCTACTGTAGCTCCACAGTCTCAGACTATACCTGCCAGTAGTAGGGTCTGCTCCACTGATCCACCGTTACTAGAGCATACGCATATGGATACAACATATGATGGGGAGGATGACGAGGTGCATTATAGTAACGAGGATGACTTTGACATGATGCATGGGATGTCGACGCCGTCGCACTATTCGGGTGCCAGAGGCTCTAACGCCGAAGATTTTGATGGATTGTTGTTGCCTTTTATCACCCGAATCGGGGAAAAGTTAGTAATTTTATTATTTCAATTTATGATTATTGATGTATGACCCGTTCCACCGAGGCACGACTCGGGAAGGATCTGGATTCGCGAATGATTTGTACGCGCAGCGCGGCTCGGGAGGATCCGTGGTGCGGCGCGCTGCAGATGTGAAAAACCTTAATTCAGATTTAAACGCCTATATAAAGAGTCCCAGCCCTAGGGTTCGTGTTCTTGGAGGTTTTCTGGAGTAGAGGCGACTGCTTTCGGCAGAGGCTCTTCGGTTTCAAGACTTTGAAGGTTTTGAGAGATTGGAAGGAGGAAATACAACGTGAGAGAAGGCTTGTAACGGATCATGTGCATCACTCCGTTTTTCAGAAGTAAGGTAAGAAGATCTACTCTTCTGACTTTACATTTCATCCCGTCATATAGTGTTATCCTTCGATTAGTAGTCTTTGATGACTTGTAACACTTAGGGTTTTGGACCATGGACTTGCATGTCCATAAGAAAGTGACCTTAGGGTAGTTTCTGATCCCAGGAAGGGTGTAGAGACGAACCATAGCCGATGGCTGTACTGATTAAGAGCTAATAAAGATTTCTGACTAATACGAGTCAGCGACGCAGACTGGCTATGTCAGCAAAGCGGATTCGCGGAAACCCCATATGCATGTGACGATAGTCCGCGACACGGAAAGGGAGAGGCCGCGCCGCGGCGATTGACTGTTTGACTAGGAGCTTGCTTTCGACCCTTGTTCGGTGGCAAATGTTAGGTCTGACCTTTAGGCAGGTCTATAGGAGTTTGGTCTGTAATTAATATGTTGTGTATGTGGGATTTAAGTAATTGAACGAGCTTAGTGGGGATATTAGAGTACATCCGCTCGGTTAAGAATCAGGTGAGTATCCTCACCTTACTATATGATGTTGCATGTTAGGCATCTTATATGTTATTTACAGTTATATGATTTGTTCTATATCTGTGATTAATTATTGTTGGGCTCAGTATTGATTCATGTCCCCTCGTAGCTGTTGTATGGCGAGTTGGACTATTCCCTTGTCCGGTAGCTGTTGTATGATGGGCGGGGCCATAACCGGGAGCCGATAGCTGTTGTATGATGGATAGAACCGCCCCGTGTCCATAGGTGTTGTATGATGGACGCCCGTAGCTGTTGTATGGCGGTTAGGGTCGGGTCATTCTCGAGGACGGGTTGTTTGATGTGTGGGCATGTATGGTAACTTGTGGAACTCCCTAAGCTTTTTGCTTACCCGTTGATTTTATAACATTTCAGGTCTTTCAAATAACAAAGGGAAGGGCTGACACGCCTAGGTCGTCGTGCGGTCAAAAATAAAAGAAAACCTAACACACACTAGTATAGCGGTAGTAAGGGTCGATCCACAGGAGCTTCGTGGTTAGACTAGATGAGAGATTGCCAACTAATAGTGTCACAGCTATAGTCGGAGGATCTGGTTCCTATTTTCCTATCACTAGCAAATGAGACAATACTCAAACACTCAAGCCAAGCTAAGCTATGTCCAAATGTCCTAGTCACTTTCTGAAATCAGAAGTACATCTCTGAATCAGAAGCAATCAAGGGTATCCAAACTAGCAAAACCGAGCAAAGCATAAACTAGCTACTAACTAAAGTCCTATTGAACAGTTATTAGCCAAGGTTTAATGCTTACCAAATAACCTAATTAGCTACTGAATTCAACCAAGGAAAACAGTCCCAATAAGGTCCAAACACAATTCAACACAAACAATCAAACACAATCATCTAAAAACACCGAAATGTTAACATAAAATGTAACCGAATGATTCCAATCACCAAATCCGAATTCCAAATACAGAATCAGTAACCAAATGTTTCTAAACAGAAACCTAAGAGCTCAAAGTCAGTGGTTGTCACTCCCAAGGACTTTAGCTACAAAACTACTTGTTACTAAAAAGGAAATTAAATCAAAAATCATAAAATACCAATTGAGAGTCTTCTGAAATGGAATCCTGGAGTCAAAGAGCTTCTAGGTCGATCTTACACCCGGTTCTTTGCTTGGGTTTTCGGCTGGAAATGCATCTATATATACTTGCAAATTTCCCGCAACCGCGCCGCGCAGAAGTGAATTCCGCGGCGCGCGTACTTATCTTTCCCCGTTTCTTCGGAATTTAAATGTGTTCCACCGCCTTAAGCCCGCGTCGCGCATATCTCAAATCCGCGGCGCGCGTACGACTTCTCTTGATTTTCCATTCTTTCCATACTTTTTCCTTTTGTACACCTTTAGTCCCTGTTTTTACTCTTTTTCTCCAGACAAGTCCTGGCACGAAAAGTGAGAATACCTAGACATATTTGATATAATTTTATCAAGAACAGGGCTCAACAACGCCTAAAATACTTGATATCACTAGGCGTTGTCAAACACCCCACACTTGTGCCTTGCTTGTCCCCAAACAAGAGAGTTTTTAACAAATTATAATAGAGAATCAAACAATTTTTGACTGTGTTTAGTTTCAAAGTTTATTGCTCTTTGAGTTAGAATGAAATAGTTCATGAAAACATAATTGAGTTGTTCTTTGGAATTCATGGCTTTCTAGAGAACCCTTGATTACAAACTTTCTGTCCACAATGAAATGTACTTACTCGTCCAGATTCTAAAGGCCATTAAGGAATTGTCCATGACTTTCGATGTTGTCCGTGTAGCGAGCTTTCAGAAATACCATCCCAGACCAGACGATCTTAGGTGGTAAGGTGCATAAGGCCCACCCATTTTAGACCTACCGGCTCGAACAACAAAGGCCACAGATTGACTTTTCCTTCCTAAATTCCAATCCTAAAACAGCTCAATCTTCTAAACTCATAAAACTCAACTTATTTGACTAACTAATAGCATGATCACAACTAAACAGTATTTCTTGAAAAATACTAGTGCTATCACAATCACAAACCATTCATTTCAAAATTGCAATTTATTAAAAATTTTGAAAAAGTTTGCTAAAAATTTGAAAAATTGATCATTTCTGCAAAAATTTCAAAAATTCTCTTTCGACCGTCCACACCCCACACTTAAAACCGTACAACGTCCCCGTTGTACAAAATTATTTCAAAACAAGGGAGAAAGAGTTACCCCTTTTGGACGATAGACTGCTTGGTGCTCAATATCACAGGTATAATGCGTACAAATGGATCCTTGAGTTCGTATTCTAGAGTTGTAGCACTACAGTGAACATGCCGGTGGTCGAGACAAGTGGAGGGGGGCACGGTGACCCCACACTTGTCTGAGACAACTCCCTCTCAGATTGATATATCATGCATCACTCAACAAATAAATTAAAAACACATGTGACAGAAATATAAACAGAAAAATATACAGAAAGATGTGTCATAAGTTTATACATATATCCAAAAAGAAAAGAAAGAAAAAGGTACATCAATCACTGCCAGGCGGCCTGGAGGGTCCGGCCTCATGATCGTGGGACCGGGCTGGGAATGGTCGGGGACGGTGGCCCTGCTGAGTGGCCAACTCCAAAAGTACCTCCCCGATCCATGCCAACTGGTCCTCAATCCTGGCAACTCGGGCTGCCAGGTCCTCCTGATGTGGCTCTGTCGGGGCTGCGGGCTCTGGCACTGGCTCTGGCCTCCTGCGTCTCCTACCAGGCTGCGCATACTCGGGTTGAGGTGCCTCAGGAAGCTCGGTCGGGGCCCGGATGTACTGCCCCGGGCGCTGCAGCTCAATGAACCGCATCCTCTCCAACATGCGTGCTGTAGTGCGCGATGGAGGCAGAGCAGTCAAAGAAGCTGCCACGGGGGCAGTAAGGATGCCATAGGAACGGGCCAGGCGGGTGATAAAATACCCCCTGGCTAGTGGACTGCTGGTGGAGGCGCTGGTAGAGTGGGTGGAGAGAGCGGTCGCAAGGGCGAAAGGGAGGTGGAGGAACCGGGACGGGTCGAGGAGAACCCACAAAAATGTCACGTCGTCCCCCGACACCTTCTCGCCTCCCTCTCGCTGCATGATGGAGGTGGAGACGATCCGGTGCATGAGGCGGTGGAGTGGATCGCGTAGGTGGCTCTCCCTCGAGGTCCCCACCTCGTACCTAACGTTGGACAGTGGTGCCCAAACCTCCATATTGGGAGCCCTTTTTGGCTCCCCCTGAATGCAGGACCCGAAGAACCGGGTGAAATATCGGTGTTGGAGGTCCGCGGCAGTGTAGATACCTGTGCGCCTCCCAAACTCCCGGAGGTTGCACTCCCTGTGCTCACCTCCCAAGCGAAAACGTACGAGCCTGGAACGCGGGTCTCCCGCCCTAGGAGCGAAATGGACTGTAGACAGGAACTCCAGGAGAAGCTCCGTGTAGACCACATCCTCGTCAGTGGCCATGATCCGGTCCCAACCTCTGCACGTGAATGATGCCTCCTCGTGGGTCCAGGTGCGATGTAAGAATGGCTCGATCGCACCCCAGAGCCCTGCGTCTCTAAGAATATCTCGATCAATGACTGTCGCCTCAAGAACCCGGCGGCGAGTCAATGCATCTCTCCGCGAGATGTACTCTACAGAACTGGCCAGTTCCGCGGGGAACTGAAGGAATGGGTGGTTCAGTCTGAACATTATCTGCAAAAGAAAATATATCCACAAAACAAAATTTTTGCAAAATCAGTCCTTGTCTTCCCAACCGCACCGCGGCGCGGCCCAAGAGCAAGGGCGCGGCGCGGCGTGCGGCTGTTTCCAAACCCCGATCCCATTTCTCAATTTAACCTGCTAACACTCAATATAACCACACCACAAGGTAGCCTAGGTGCCGACTAGATCATCTCGGGTCTTCATTTGGCAAAACAAACACCCTATAAGCTAGTATTAGTGATTCTAAGTTTTTGAACTTTTTGAATAAAACCCTAAAATTAACTACCTAATAACTAGTTTAAACAGCTAATAAGTAGTTAAAATAGCATACCTTGGCAGTAGAAACACAATAAGCAAGAAAAATTGCAAGGAATTTTTGGTCACCAGAGCTCCGAGTCGTGTGATTTGAGTTGTGAGCCGCGGCTCACCGTATAAAGGGAAAACCGTCTGATCGTTTCCCGCGGCGCGCATTTCCCTGTTACGCGGCGCGCATGTCGCCAACTCAACCCCTGCGCATCGGGTTGAGTTCCGACCCCGCGTCGCGCAATATAAAAATCCGTGGCGCGGTCTTCAAAAATTTTCAAAACTTCTCAGTTGACCCCACACTTATTTCAAACCACAAGTACCTGCAAAAGATTGATGTATATTTTTGTATTTTATTTTAAGAAATATATCCTAACTTATGACACGATGGGTTGCCTCCCAACAAGCGCTAAGTTTAACGTCTTCAGCCAGACGTACTATTCCTATTACTCTACAACTACGGTGGATCGTACGCCTTCTTCCTTTGCTGATTCCTAATCACCACCGTCCCTTCGCTAACCCACTGCCCCTCAAACTTTCCTGGGTCGAATGGCTTGTTGGTTCTCCTGTTGCTGCCCAGTTGCTGCTTTCTGATTAACTCCCGTGAATGCTTGGAGGTAGCTTTGAACCTCCAAGCTCGGTCCTTCCTTCTGCATCTCCTCAAAGTTAAAGGCTTGACATGAAGCGCGTCCAGTGCCGCTCCCAGTAGTTGTGTCACACCTCGGTTGCTAGTGTCTCACATGCTATCTTAAGGTTGCAATTTTAGCTTGCAGTACCAATAAAAATTTTCCAATCGAATGGGATCGGAAGGTAACATATCAGAAAGCTTCCATATGTCCTCATCGATGGTATTGATCACATCTAATTTTCCATTCATGAATGGATCATGAGTGGTGATAAAATCATGTTTTTTATTTTCAAATATTAACTCGTCAGCATCAACTTCTTGGTTAGCGTCCAACAGGTGGATCGGAACCAAGAGTGAGTGACTTATTTGATCTGATGGTGGTACAAAGTCACCCATCACCAGATCCTTACTTTCAAATTTCTCAAAATTTTCAAAAATTACAGGGTCAGGGGTAATATTGTCATCTACACCCCCTTTCCCAATAGTATCAAAAACTTCAATAATTTCAGGACTTGTTGGGCTGGGATCTGTACTGTCACTTACAGTCCCCTCCACAACATCCTCATCAATCAAATCGTCTGGTGATGGTACGGATTCACACATCACCAGATCAACATTATCAATACTTTCAAAAACATCAAAAACTTCAAAGGTTGTTGAGTCAGAAATAGCATTGTCACCTACAACCTCTTCCTCAACAACCGTTTCGACCATCTCAATGGTCTCTTGATTTTCCCACAGTGCATGCCCTTCCATCACATATTCAGGTGATGCAAGTTCACACACATTACTATTGGTATAAAAATCACTCACCTCCGGTTCTGGCGAAGGTGGTGAACATTTCCAATTTTCCTCCATCTTATCTAAAGAAGCTTGCAATTTTTCAAGAGCTTCAGCCTGGTCCTTCTGCTCATGGTAGTTGTTATACATGAATACCCATAGTTGGGCTAACGTTACAGAATTCTCAGGCTGAGATGACTCCTCGGTCCACCATCCATTGTCATCGGGTGATCTATTGTAGCAATCATCCTCGTAATAGGTGTCGGCCGGATTTTCATAATAATCATACTGATCCGGGTACATGTAATCACCCATTATAAGGATGTACACATACCAAAAATCAGCGAACTAAAATTAAACATCAACAATCAGAAACTAAATCCTACAGATCACCTAATCTAAGCGCACAGCTCCCCGGCAACGGCGCCAAAATTTGACACGCCTAGGTCGTCGTGCGGTCAAAAATAAAAGAAAACCTAACACACACTAGTATAGCGGTAGTCAGGGTCGATCCACAGGAGCTTCGTGGTTAGACTAGATGAGAGATTGCCAACTAATAGTGTCACAGCTATAGTCGGAGGATCTGGTTTCTATTTTCCTATCACTAGCAAATGAGACAATACTCAAACACTCAAGCCAAGCTAAGCTATGTCCAAATGTCCTAGTCACTTTCTGAAATCAGAAGTACATCTCTGAATCAGAAGCAATCAAGGGTATCCAAACTAGCAAAACCGAGCAAAGCATAAACTAGCTACTAACTAAAGTCCTATTGAACAGTTATTAGCCAAGGTTTAATGCTTACCAAATAACCTAATTAGCTACTGAATTCAACCAAGGAAAACAGTCCCAATAAGGTCCAAACACAATTCAACACAAACAATCAAACACAATCATCTAAAAACACCGAAATGTTAACATAAAATGTAACCGAATGATTCCAATCACCAAATCCGAATTCCAAATACAGAATCAGTAACCAAATGTTTCTAAACAGAAACCTAAGAGCTCAAAGTCAGTGGTTGTCACTCCCAAGGACTTTAGCTACAAAACTACTTGCTACTAAAAAGGAAATTAAATCAAAAATCATAAAATACCAATTGAGAGTCTTCTGAAATGGAATCCTGGAGTCAAAGAGCTTCTAGGTCGATCTTACACCCGATTCTTTGCTTGGGTTTTCGGCTGGAAATGCATCTATTTATACTTGCAAATTTCCCGCAACCGCGCCGCGCAGAAGTGAATTCTGCGGCGCCCGTACTTATCTTTCCCCGTTTCTTCGGAATTTAAATGTGTTCCACCGCCTTAAGCCCGCGTCGCGCATATCTCAAATCCGCGGCGCGTGTACGACTTCTCTTGATTTTCCATTCTTTCCATACTTTTTCCTTTTGTACACCTTTAGTCCCTGTTTTTACTCTTTTTCTCCGGACAAGTCCTGGCACGAAAAGTGAGAATACCCAGACATATTTGATATAATTTTATCAAGAACAGGGCTCAACAACGCCTAAAATACTTGATATCACTAGGCGTTGTCAAGGGCAATGCTTGACGGCAGCGCATCGCATTCGTGTCGCTGTTGGTTTAATAATTATGTCAAAATAGTTTTACTTTTTGAATAAAGATTTTGTTGAAACCTTGATAATATATGAAATTTTATAATTCTGGATTTGGGGTGTTACAACTGATTTTATGGTTATACTTATATGGTTTTTCCAATATTGTAGGTTTGGATGTCAGAAAGTTTACTCATCGATCATAGGTATATTATGGCGGTATATGGATGCGGCGTGGCCTACATTTACTGATATCCCAAAGTGATTTTTGAGACAGATGTTTGAGCGTTTCCGGGTAATATATTAAATCTTTATTTGTATATATTTTGCTTATTCATTTTTGGGGTTCCAATGCTAACTTTACATGTTTATTATTTACAGACTCTTTATAGGTGGAATCTACAAGAGGAGCAGAGCATTTATGATGGTTTTGAAATTACGATCAAAGACCGATACAAAGATCGGATGAGGCCTGCCTGGAAGCATTCTGCAAAATTAGCAAGAGCTAAAAAACACACTATCGTTCACATTGCAGACTCTATACACATCCTGTAGGATTTCCATCCCATATACATACTGGATGGCGTGTGGCGGTCATTATGCAAAGTAAACGATTCTATATGTCATTGATTATTTTGTTGAATTTTATTACCCGTTATAGTATTATACATGTGTGTTTTTTACAGTATTGAGACACACCAGAATAGAAGAAGTTTTCAGCTAGCGGGACAAAAAACCGCAATTCATCTGATGGTTCTAGGAAGACAGGCAGACACACAGGCGGCAGCATCGGAATGAACGAGCACCGTGACAGATTGGTAACTAATCATATTTAAGAATTTTAGTAACTTTTTTCCTTTTAACACTAACCAAATCAACTATATTGTGTTGTTTATGTAGAGATTGAGGTTGGGTAGAGAACCCACATAGGAAGAGGTGTATCTATAGACTCACTTGACCGCCGAATCAAAAGATAGATATTTCGCAGGAGACCATACAAATTTGCAGTTTCTCATAAAGAAGGCTGAAGATTCATATGTAATTTGTGTTTACCAATTTTATATATTGACTATCTTGGTTTTTGGTACAACGATAATGATGTTGTTTTGGTGAATTGTAGTATGATTGTAAGAGGGCTTAGACTGCCAGAGGAAGCTGACCGGCCTGCCATCGGTGATGCTAATTTTTGGCTCGAGACCCTGTTTAAGTTGACGGGAGGGAAGAAAAAGGTCCTGTCTATGGGATACGATCTTCAGATATTCATCGTGTGGTTATCAGGACATATTCTACCGGGTCTTCATCTTCCTCAGACTACGCACAGTCGCAGCAGGAGGTATACTTATTCATTAAATGCATTTTGTTTTATATAGTAAGTTGTTATGATGGATGGCAAGATAAAGTTAATTACTGTTATGTATAGTAGGGATAAAGTACACTGCATATATGGTTGAAAATGAAAATATGTTGTTATTATGGATAGTAAGGTAAAGTACATTGTTATTATGATTAAAAATGAAAGTACATTGCATATATGGTTCAAAATGAAACTATGTTATTATGGATTGTAAATGAAAGTATGTTGTTATTAAGAAAATAGTAGAAGTAAGGATTTAAATTAAAGTATATTCACTAACTCTATATGTTCGTCTTACCAATTTTAGGGACAAATGTTGCATGAAAAATTGCAAACCATGGAAGAGCATATGGAGACAAGAGAAGCAAAATTGAGGGAAGAATTTGAAGAAAGGCAAGCGGAAATGGAAAGAAAACAAAAAGAAATGCAATATATGATGGCGGCTTTTATGCAAAGTTGTCCAAATTCTTTTCGACCACCCGGTAACCCGTTAAGTGATCCAAATCCTTAGTTTGATATTGTGAAGCAATTGTAATTTTTGTGTATGAAATAACTAGCATCGCGAAACGTGATGCTTAATTAGCTTTTGTGAAACGTTATGCTTAATTAGATTTTTTGTGAAGCAATTCTAGTTTTTGTGTATGAAACAATTAGCGTCTTGAAACATTATGCTTAAATAGCTTTTGTATCCAAATGATATTGTTTTGATGGGCTATTAGGTTTTGTATCGAATATATATGTTATTGTATGTTTCATGTATTCTCTTTTTTGCTACATTTACGCTATTAAAAGCTGGAATATTTTTTTGATTGTTTTAATTAAAAAAATAGAAGTGACGGATTAGTGACTGCACTTCTATCACACAAAAAAAGTGTTGATTTGGTAGGTATTCGGTAGGTAAAGCTAACCCGTCCGTATTCTGTCACAAACTTGAAAAGGCAGATTTGGGTAAATGGTCTCGCCGTAATTCCGTCACTAACTTGAAAAGCATGAATCGGAGATATTCGGTAGGTAATGCTTCTCGTCGGTATTCTGTAGCTAATGTCAACAAAGCAAATCCCATCGGCATTCCGTCGAAGCTTACCGACGTTGTTATTCTGTCGCTTTTTTGTCACTGAGTTCGTCGGAAATTGGTACGTTAAATTTTCCCACAAGGATTTTTCCTCCTTTCCATTTCCGTCAGAAAACCGTTGGTAAACTCAGATAGCTACCGAATAACTACCAAAATCGTCGTTAGTATTACCCTAGTATTCTAATAGTGACAGTCAATACCTATCTAGGAGAAAAGTTTTAAAAGATATAGCATTAACAAAACCTTAGTATTTCCAATTGGTTACCTTAATTTTATTAGTTATCATAATGTATGCCAATATCAATATGTGTTTGAAAATGTCATAACGTGATTCTTCAAGTTTCATTATAAAAATTTAGAAGCAGGTGGGTGTGTAAATAATATATAAAAACGAAGTTGGTAAGGGAGGTCATGTGTGAGTCCCAACTATGCTACTTAATTAATGTGAGACACAGAGTTCAATTTAATGCGTTAGTTGACGCTTTCAAGATTTTAAGCAAACATATCTATGAATTTCAATGGACTCTTAAATTAATCAAAATCTTGACTTCGTATGCTTCTGTCGTCGGTCAACGATTTGTACATTTCTTTTTTTAACAGGGAAGCATTAAAACAAGGCCTAGCAAGGCGCTAGGACCAAAACAGAAAACAAAATAAATTATATTATTACCACTATAAGAAATATAAGCAATACCGGCGACATAGTGTTTTATTGGAGACAATGAAAACACGTGTTTTGTGTTGCTGGTAAATTCTCATGTTATGGAGTCGTCGGTATTGCCCGGTCAGTGATCTGTGCGCATGATCATCTCTACCGTCCATCAAATGCTTCATCGAACGGCTAGGAGACAAGCGGGAAAAATTCTCTCCTTTAATGTCGCCGCTATTGATGTTATCGCTGGTATTGCCGCCGCTGTTGTTGATAACTTCATCAATCCGTGCCATCGTCAATCTCTATCGTTGATTCTTTTTATCATCCAACAGCTAAGAAAAAAAGCGGATTGGTGTGTCGCCGCTGATGCTAGTGTCGCAGCTAATTCTTCTATTCAGATCGCCGCTAATACTTGACAACCAGATTAACCCTTTTAGCTTCTTCGCCTGTTACGCGATCAAAACTCCTCCTCTCGACTCTCCGGCGACTAAACCGTAAATTCCGACCACCACCACCCCAAAACAACCCCGGTTCTCTCTCTTACTTCTAATCTACATTTACCGACGATTTTGGAGCTTTTACCGGTGATTCCGACTCAATTCCGGTGATTACTCCGGTTTACCGGTGATCTACACCTAATATTCGGTAAGATTTTGTCCAATGAAGTTGACTTGTGATAAAAAAAATGGTATGTGAAACTAAATTCTTTTTTGTTAGCACCACCACCAACCTAATATTCGGTAAGATTTTGTCCAATGAAGTTGACTTGTGATAAAAAAAATGGTATGTGAAACTAAATTCTTTTTTGTTAGCACCACCACCACCATCGCTGGACAGCCGGCGCCGGTGCCGGAAAACCGCTGCCACCACCTCCCAGTTGCAACTTGAAACAGCCACCACCACACCATCAAGTATGTGTTCATCTTTTATGCAATTTTGTTTTGTTCTTAATGTGTTAAGTTCTTAATGGTATATGTTAAGTTCTTAATGGTTTATAAGGTGTTTAATGGTTATGATAATGATGCATATATTGATTTGTAATATTGTTTCGAATTGATTATGTTAATAACTTAATTTTTAACTTCTTAATTTTTAAGTACTGAATTATTAAGTGCTTAATTTGCAAGATGATTTGGAATATGTAATATGCTTTGAAAAATTTTTAAGTATATATAATTTGATTTGTAATATATGTTGGAAATGTTTGTGTCAAGTAATTGTTAAGTACTTAATTTTTAAGTACTTAATTTTGAAGAACTTAAGTTTTAAGTCATTAATTCTTAGTTATGTAAAATAATTTGTTGATGTTAATTGCAATATGTGAACCTATAGATTTGTTGAGTACATAATTATTATTTAGTTGCTTTGTTAAATAATTATTAAGTACTTAATTATTAATTATTTGAATTGTTAAATGCTTTGTTGATGATAATTGCAATATATCAAGTTATAGATTTGTTAAATGATTTCAAATACAGCGTATAAATCAAATATCCTAAAAATGAATTTATTTAAAGTGTAATGTTAAATGGTTAACCCGTAAATATTTAAACCTAATAAACCTAAATAAACATAAATTTATTTGAACCTAAACCTAAACCTAAAAGAAAAATACATAAACTTATTTGAACCTAACCCTAAACCCTAAACCCTAAATCTTAAACATAAATCCTAAACTCGAAACCCTAAATCCTAATCCAAAACATAAAACATAAACTTATTTAAACCCTAAACCCTAAACTCTAAACCCAAAAGATAAACACAAACTTATTAAAAGCCTAAAACCCTAAACCCTAAACCCTAAATGATAAACCCTAACCCCTAACCCCTAACCCTAACCCCTAAACACTAACCCTAAACCCTAAACCCTAAACCCTAAACCTAAATCCTAAACTCTAAAACCTAAATCCCCTAACCCAAAACAAAAAAAAAACATAAATTTATATAAACCCTAAACCCTAAACTCTAAACCCAAAAGAAAAAACACAAACTTATTTAAACCCTAAACCCTAAACGCTAAACCCTAACCCTTACCCCTAACCCTAACCCCTGAACACTAAACCTTAACCCTAACCCTAAACCCTAAACCCTAAACCCCAAACCATAAACCCTAAACCTTAAACCCTAAACCCTAACCCTAAACGCTAAACCATAAACCATAAACCCTAAACTCTAAACCTAAAAGAAAAAACATAAGCTTATTTAAACCCTAAACCTTAACCCCTAAACCTTAAATTGTAAACCCTAAATAAACCTTAAATCCTAAACCCTAAACCTTAAAAAGCTTTGGGTTTAAAACCCTAAACTGAAACCACATATCCCAAACCTAAACCCTAACCCGTCAATGGTGTAGCGTTTAGAAAAACCCGCTCGAAAATGATTTGGTAATTAAGCTCGGGATGTCCCCGTTTTGGGACTTCTTTTTGAATACGTTATCTCATTTAGGATATGAATGTGTATTACATGATGGTTTGTTTAAGAAAAATTTGGTTGTCATTTTCTCTTTCCTCCTCGGGTATATATTTAATAATATACGTGGGAGCTAAGGGGAAATGATGCTGAATTCTTTTTAAACAAACAATCATATAATACACATTCATATATGAGATAAAGTATTCAAAAAGTGGGTGTAGAAGCCTACCCTTGCAAATACTCTATCAGCGTTGTACGATTATATGTTCCCCTTTCAAGGATAGTTTTTGAATTATCCTTTTAGCGATCCAATTGTATAATATATTTTTCCATACAAATACTTTATCCTTTTGAAACCATAAGTTATGTTTCCGTTGCATAATGCCTATGAATAAAAGTTGGGCTACTAATCTAAAACGTAACTCACCTTAGTTCCAGCAAGGACTTGCACTAGTACGCGAAATAAACATAGCCACACAAAAAAACCGTGACTATATGTCTTTAGTCACACGACATTTTTTTCGTCCGAAGTGTGACCAAAGGTCGTGCGATTTTAGATACCTTACGACTACATTAGTTTTGCGTGACTGTATCAACCGAAAAACCGTGACCGTATCTAAAAAACGTGAATAATTGATATGAATATCTGTTAGCTTAATAAATCATTTCGACTAAAAGTGTGGCTAAAAATATTTGTAGACACACACCTGGTTTTTTATTGTGGCTATTTTGAATCGAATGGCGACATGAATCAATTTAATAAGTGGCGTTTACTATTGTTTAGTCACGTATAAATAAATTATTGAGCCATTAGTCACATAGTATTATCCAAACCGAGGCCAAAAGCGTTGTCATATCAAGTATTTTCTTCAATTACGGTGGCCATAAATTATTTATAGACACACTTGTAAATTTCGATAGTGACGATCGTTCATGATTGGACACATGAAATTCATATGACCGTCGTCGTTACTCTGGTTTAGACACATTACTTAACACGTTAGTCACATGAAATTAATGAATGCGTGAGCATAACCTCTTTGTAGACCCATAAATATTTTTGGATAGTGAGTATTGGTCGTCAAATGGTAAAACGAAACTATTGTTAATGTCATGTTTGGTAATATTTAGTCACATGAACCTTTATTAGCATGATGTTGTTTGTCTTTTTGACACACAATTATCTAGAATGTGTAATTGTATTTACCCTTTAGTCAAGTATGTTGAATTAAGACATGCCTACAAAGTCCTTATAGTTACATGAATCATTTTCGAGGTGGCTATTCTGGTATATTTAGCCACATCAATTTTTGTTAACCATAACATGTGTTATCCTTTAGACACACAAAAATTTTTGAACATGGCTATTGCATTTAATCTTCAAATGGTGAATAAATGAAAGCGTAGCCATATGCGCTATGTCGACATACAATATCGTTAAACGTGACTATTGATACTCCAATTGTCACATGAATTTGTGTTAAAGGACATAGAACATTTCATAAACCGTCACTAATGTTTGTGTATACCCACTATTTTTTATTAATACCATGACTTTTGAGATTATTTAGACACATGAACTAAAAATAAACCTATCTATTGTTAATCTATAGAGACATAACTTAAATTTTGTATATCTTGCAGTGACTGGTATAAATGGACAACTTAGCCACATTTTTAATTACTTTTACGAATAAATATAAACAAAAACATGATAAAAGAGAATTCTTTTACTATTAATATACATAATGTATAAATTTACAATATTGATTGAATTTAGATACATTAAATTTATAGTTTATATGATTAATGGGCAATGTTGTGAAATGGTTAAATTGTCTTTTTCATGTTGCTCCTTGTAGCCTTCTTCTTTAGAATGGCATCTGCAGTTGTATAAACTTTCATTGGCTTCTTACAGCTTTGCGTATCTTTAAGTTGAGGGGGTATGGAATTAGGTACTTGCATTTACCAAAAAATTATAAGTTTCATGTATAAATAAAGTATCAACAATTAAGTAATTTGATGATTAATTAAGGAACCGTGCCCCCTCCACTTGTCTTGACCACCGACGTGTTCACTGTAGCGCTACAACTCCGGAGTGCGGAAATCAAGAATTCTGTTTGTTCGCAATTATACCTGTGATACTGAGTACCAACCAAGCAGTCCACCATCCAAATGGGTAACTCTTTCTCCCTTGTTCTAAATATTTTCTGTACAACGGGGACGTTGTACGGTTTTAAGTGTGGGGTGTGGACGGTAGAAAAGAGTTGTATTTTTGAAATTTTTGCAGAAATGATCAATTTTCAAATTTTTAGCAACTTTTTCAAAATTTTTATTAAATTGTAATTTTGAAACGAATGGCTTGAGATTGTGATAGCATTAGTATTTTTCAAGAAATACTGTTTATTTGTGATCATGCTATTAGTTAGTCAAATAAGTTGAGTTTTATGAGTATAGAAGATTGAGTTGTTTTAGGATTGGAATTTAGGAAGAAAATGTCAATCTGTGGCCTTTGTTGTTCGAGTCGGTAGGTTTAAAATGGGTGGGGCTTATGCACCTTGCCACCTAAGATCGTCTGGTCTGCGATGGTATTTCTGAAAGCTCGTTACACGAACAATATCGAAAGTCATGGACAATTCCTTAATGGCCTTTAGAATCTGAATGAATAAGTACACTTCATTGTGTACAGAAAGTTTGTAATCAAGGGTTCTCTAGAAAGCCATGAGTTCCAAAGAACAATTCAATTATGTTTTCGAGAACTATTCCACTCTAACTCATGGGGCAATAAGCTTTGAACTAAATACAGTCAAAAATTGTTTGAGTCTTAGTTAGAATTTATTAAAAACTCTCTTGCTTGGGGACAAGCAAGGCACAAGTGTGGGGTGTTTCACAACGCCTAGTGATATCAAGTATTTTAGGCGTTGTTAAGCCCTATTCTTGATGAAATTATATCAGATATATCTTGGTATTCTCACTTTTCGTGCCAGGACTTGTTTGGAAGAAAATAATGAAAATAGGGACCAAAAGCGTACAAATTGGACAAAGTTTGGAAAAGAAGATAAAATCAGGAAAACATGTACGCGCGCCGCGGAATCAAGAAGACGCGACGCGGGTTCAAGGCGGTGAACCAAATTCAAAGGCCGAAGAAAATGGGAGAAGATAAGTACGCGCGCCGCAGTTCACTTAAATGTGCGGCGCGGCTGCGGGAAATTTCAACTATAAATAGAGGCATTTACAGCCGAAACCCTGAGCAAAACCCTGGTGAAGAATCGACCGTAGAGGCTCTTTGACTCCAAGAAATCGTTTTCAACAACCATCTTTTGGCATTTCAGGTTTTATAATTTAATTTCCTTTTGGTAGTAAGTAGCATTTGTAGCTAAGGTCTTTGGGAGTGACAACCACTGACTTTGAGCACTTTAGTTTTCTGTTTTACATCATTGGTTACTGTATTGGACCACTGGAATTCAGTTTTGGTTAATGAAAATCATTTGGTTACAATTAATCTTAGTTTTTTGGTGTTTTGATGCTTGTGTTTGATTGTGTTTGTTTGGGTTGTGTTTGGATGTTATTTTGACCTTGTTTGGGATTGTTTCCTTTGCTGAAATTAGTAGCCAACTAGGTTAGTCTTAGGTATTGAACTTTAGCCAGTAACTATTCAGTTGGGCTGTAGCTATTGGTTTAGGTTACACCTTGTTTTGTTTGGATGTTTTGGATGCCTTTGATTGCTTCTGATTCAGAGATGCACTTCTGATTTCAGAAAGTAACTAGGCTTGTTTGAGTTGAGTTTAGCTTATGCTTTGCTTGACTTTGTTTGGTTATTTCTTTTGGGTAGTTGAGAACTTAGAAACTAGGTCCTCCGATTGTAGCGTGACACTACAAATTGGTAATCTGTCATCTGGTCTAACCACGAAGCTCCTACGGATCGACCCTGACTACCACTGTGCTAGTGTGTGTGTTAGGTTTTTTCTTATTTTTGACCGCACGACGACCTAGGCGTGTCAAATTTTGGCGCCGTTGCCGGGGAGCTGTGAGCTTAGATTAGGTGATTAGTAGGAATTTGTTTCTTGATTTTCTGGAGTTTCATTTGGTTAGTTTCTAGTTTTTGATTTTTCAGGCGTGTTGCATTAGTGCATGCGTACCCGCAGGGGTGAGGAATTATCCCCATTTCATTTTGACTCAGAGATTGAGCGAACTGCGCGCAAAATCCGGCCCGTAGGCGTTTGAATATCATGAGTTTTAGTCAAGTTAGTAGTAGTACAGTAGGCGTTGCCCAGGAACCATCAGGTGAGGCAATGGGGATGTCTTTTATTCCCCCAGTTTCAGAGTTTCAGTTCGGGAGCACGAGTGCTTCTGGTGGTGCAGTTTCAGCCCCTGCACCCATACCATCATGCACTCCGCCATTGATTCCACCATTTTCACCAGTATCACAACCACAATCCACCAATCCATTTACCTCTGCAATGTCTTGGGGAGAGCTGACCCGTGATGGCACCCCAGTTTCTAGACAGCAGACACCAACCTATCAATCATTTTCTCAACCACAACCAGTTCTTTTTAAACCTCAACCCACATTCCAACCTACACAACCTACACAATACCAACAACCTCCTCAGCCACAATACCAGTATCCAGAGACGGAGGAGAGATATGACGAAGGATGGATACCACCAGCACCTCAGCAACCATGGGACCGAGGTCGGGGACCTCCGAAAAGAGAACAACAGCATCAAGGTCAACAGGGACACAATGATCTTCAATATTACGGTAATCCTATCCATCCTTTGTATTTTGCACAACCGAGGGGGCAATCGGTTGCATCACACTTCCAGCCACGGGAGTATGATGACTCATCGCCCATCTATATTCCTGATGATGTAAAACACCATGTAGAAATTAGGCCTCAGCTGATAGGAATATTAACTCAATTCAGAGGATACAAAACTGATGACCCATACAATCATTTGTATGAGTTCATATCAATCGCGAATGCTAATACTCCTAGAAATGCCAATAGGGATGCTTTTAGATTAAGATTATTTCCTTTCACACTAAAGGATAAGGCCAAATATTGGTTCACTTCTCTTCCATCTAATAGTATCACTAGTTGGGATCAACTCAAGGCAAAAAATTTACAAGAATTCTACCCAGTTAGTAAGACCACAGAAGTCAGGCGAGAAATTCAGAACTTTCAGCAACAGCCTGGAGAGGTTTTTCACGAAGCTTTTGATAGGTTAAAAGAGTTATTGCGATCCTTCCCGCATCATGAAGTTCCTAAATGGCAGTTAGTTAAGTTGTTTTTTAAGGGAGTCAGTGAAACACATCAGGCTATGATAAATGCCTCGTTAAGTGGGACATTTATGTAGCAAGATCCAGAGGAAGCTTGGCAGTTCTTGGAGCAGTTAAGCAATGGCTCCAAAGCAAACTTTTCTACAAGAAAGACTGTAGGCACAGCAGCAGCAGTGGGAGCTGATGCTGATTGGAAGAAAGAAGTAAAAAAAGGAAATAAGTGACTTGAATAAGAAGTTTGACAGGCTCATGTCAACGCTGCAGAGTGGACCGCAGGGTCAATCACAAGGAGGTCAAGGAGGACCGAAGGTTCAGGAGGCAAACCAAGTTCATGGCCAGGGTCAAGGTCAGTACAACAATGGACGACCCTACAGACTATATAATCAAGGGCATCAGCAGAATTTCAACAACTAGAGGCAGAATAATTACCAAGGTCAATCATCTAATCAGCCTAGGTCATACTAGCCTGCAAACAATAATGGAAATGCAAGTGGGAATAGTAACAATAATAATAGGGGGCCCAACAACGCTGTCAACAATGCACCAGGAACTCAAGAAGAGATGATTGCAAAAATGTATGAAATGTTTAGTGCCACTCAGCAGCAGTCCCAGGCCAATGCAAGAGCTATTGCAAACATGGAAAGGCAAATTGGACAAATGGCCGAGGATCAGCAAAAAAGGGACAATGGGAAGTTTCCAAGTACTACGGAAGTTAATCCGACCCACAATCAGCGAGTAGGGAAAGAGCACGTGAATACTGTTGAAGCTGAATAGAGAAAAGTTACTTTAGAAGATTTATTGGATTCAGGAAGTAAAGAAGAGTTTGAAAAAGGAGAAACAGTCCAGGAGAAGGAGGAGACTAAGGAGATTCAAGAGGAAGGTAAGGAAAAAGAAATTCCTGTTGAGGAGGGAACTCAACCAAAGGAGGACACGGAGGTTCATGAAGAAGAGCAGTCGACGGTAGCAGGAATCAAGCAGAAGAAGAAAGATAAGAAAGGGAAGAGGAAACAACAAGCACCCAAACCAAGAGGGCCTTTGATAAACCAACCGCTGTGGGATGAACTTAAGGATGCTCCTGAGGATACAAGAATCCTTCAGGAGATGTGTGAAAGAAATGAAAAAAGTAAGACTCCCACACCAGACACCGTTAGATTAACGATTAAGGCCAGTGAGGCATTGTTGGGAACACTGCCCAAAAAGGAGAGGGACCCTGGATCGCCACTGATCACCACTACTCTAGGAGACGTGGTCATTCGGAACACCTTGCTGGATTTGGGAGCAAGTGTAAATGTGTTGCCAGGATACTTGTATGATAAGTACAAGAATGAAGAAAAAGAGCCAGCAAAAGTTGTAGTACAGCTGGCTTACCAGTCAACAAAGGTATCCCGGGGGAAATTGACTAATGTCATAGTCAAGGTTGGAGACTTCTTCTACCCTGTAGATTTCTTGGTCATGGAGTATGAAATCTTGGACGACGCGCCTGCGCTCATTTTAGGACGCCCATTTTTAGCTACTGCTGGCGCGGTAATTGACTGCAAGACGGGGGATGTGGACATCTCCTTTGGGACGCGAAAGAGAAGGCTGAATGTGTTCAGAAATCCTGTATCTTTATCGTCAGAAAATAATGGCAAACAACTGGACAAAAGTGTGTTAATGGAGCCAGGAATCAGGAGCAAAGAAAAAATTTGGACGTGAACGGGGGAAGGAGGAAAGGAAGAGATTTTGAAGGAAACAAGGAACCACCCGTTGGCCACTATTGATAAGGAGCAATTGCTGGATATGATGGAGATGCTAGAAGCGAGACACCAGCAATATGAGAAAGAATCAAGAGAAAGGGAAGCAAAAGTTTTCAAGCTTCTGGAATCGCAACAACAATGGATTAGTGGAGTGAGCGATAGAATGACTCAGCTCACATCCCTAATGTCGATGATGGCCCATAATTTCATACCTGGGTTTAAACAGATGCCATCAGAAGTTCCAGCAGAGGAAGAATAGAAGGAGGAGTTCCACATCTGGCTGAAGACGTTAAACTTAGCGCTTGTTGGGAGGCAACCCATCGTGTCATAGGATAGGTTCTGTATTTCTTAGAAATAATTAGGAAAAATCTTATCATTAATTGCAGGTACCAATGGTCTAAGGCAAGTGTGGGGTCGTGTGAAGAATTTGAAATTTTAATGACCGCGCCGCGGTTTCCTTACTTGCGCGACGCGGGTTCGTAAACCAACCCGATGCGCAGGCGTTGTTTTGGTGACATGCGTGCCGCGGGTCTTGCAATTGCGCGACACGGGAATCGATCGGTCGGTTTTCTCCTATATTAAGGTAAGCCGCGACACTATTCACACACACCACGACGCGGAGCTCTGATCAACAAAAATTCTCGCATTTTTTCTTGCTCATTTCCTTGCCACTACTACGGTATGTCATTCTAACTAGCTATTACTCGTTTAAACTAGTGATTAGGTAGTTAATTTGAGTGATTTGTTCAAAAAAATTCAAAACTTAGAAATCGCCAAAGCTGACTCATAGGGTGTTTGTTTCGCCAAATAGATACCCTAGATGAGTTAGTCGGCACTTAGGCTACCCTGTGGTGTATTTGGATTGAGTTTAAACAGGTTAAAATTCGATTTTGGGTTGGTTTTTGGAAACAGCCGCTCGCCGCGCCGCACCCTTACTCTTAGGCTGCGCCGCGGTGCGGTGGAGAAGATGAAGGACTTAATTTGAAAAAAAAAATTCGTTTGTGCAGATCATGTTCAGACTAAACCACGACTTCCTCCAGTTTCCAGAGGGGCCAGGGGCCGCTACTGAGTACAGATCGCGGAGAGATGCGTTGACGAGTCGCCGGGTTCTTGAGGCGACCATTATTGACAGGGCCATCCTCGGGGAGGCCGGTTTATGGGGCGAGATAGAGCCGTTTCTACACCGCATCTGGACCCATGGGGATGCATCCTTCACATGTCGGGGCTGGGACAGGATCATGGCCACCGACGAGGATGTCGTATATACGGAGCTCCTCCTGGAGTTCCTTTCCACCATTGAGTACGCGCCGAGGGCGACGGACCCGCGGGCGAGGTTGATCCGATTTAGGTTGGGAGGCGTGCAGCCTTCGGGAGTTCGCCAGACGCACGGGGATATACGTGGAGGCGGATTTCCAGCACTGCCATTTTCCCCAGTTCTTCGAGGCATGTATTCAGGGGCAGCCGGAGCGGGCTGCCAACATGGAGGTTTGGGCACCGTTGTCCAACATTATCTATGAGGCAGGGACCTCCCAGGAGAGCCACCTTCGCGACCCACTCCACCGCCTCATGCACCGCATCGTCTCCACCTCCATCATGCAGCGGGAGTGGGCGAGAAGGTGTCTGGGGAGGACATGACGTTTTTCTGGGTTCTCCTCGACCCCTCCAGGTTCATCCACCTTCCCTACGCCCTAGCAGTCGCCCTATCCACCCGTGCGACGGGTGCCTCCGCCAGTAGTCCTCTAGGCCGAGGATACTTCATCACCCGCCTGGCCCGATCATACCGGATCTTTACTGCAAGGACTGTTGCCACCTTGACCGCTTTACCTCCATCTCGCACTACTGCGCGAGCTCTGGAGAAGATGGGGCTGATCGAGCAGCAGCGCCCGGGACAGTTCATCCGGGCACCGACAGAGCCACCCCAGGACCCTCAGCCGGCATACGCTCAGCCTGGCAGGAGACGTCGGAGAGCACCCGCACCAGAGCCAGCGCCAGCAGAGCCACAGCCACAGCCACAGGAGGACTCAGCGGCCATCCACCGACTCGAGGTCAGAGTCACGAGGATTGAGGACCAGCTTGAGTGGATCGGGGAGGTACTTTTACAGATCGCATCAGCGCAGGGTCAGCGCCCCCGACCATTCCCAGCCAGAGCCCACGATCACGAGGCTGGATCCTCCAGGCCACCAGGTGGTAGTTGATGTATTTTTTTTCTTTTCTTTTTCTTTTATTTTTTGGGATATATGTACTGAATCTATGACACACCTTTATATTTTTTCTGTTTATATTTTATATTTGTTATGTTTGCTTTTAATGTTTTATTGAGTCATGTATGTTATGCCAAATGAGAAGGAGTTGTCTCAGACAAGTGTGGGGTCACCGTGTGTAACACCCGACTTATTAACAAAAACACCACAAAAATTTTTCATTTTTCAAACCAAATATTTTACAAACAAACTATAAGTAGGGGTATTAGTTAATACAATACGAGTACAAGCGTATCACGAAGTACAATACATAAAATATTATACATTCTTCAAGCCGGGTCGTCACTTCAAATATTAAGTCCTCAGTCACGGACTTTATCTTTTCCCTTGGCGGGATCACGCTCACCTGCAGGGACATATCAATAAAACCGTGAGCTATAAAGCCCAATGAGTAATCAAATCAAATATAACATGTATAAGAATAAAATTCTCTATACAAAATCAAATATGCATTCTCATGCAACACGAAATCATATATGGCTCACGGGTTTATCCCGCTTTTGCCTAGACTCACGGCTCCGTTCTTGTCATCTCGATGACTCACGCTTACCCGGTATTGTCTTATATAAGTTTGACTCACAGCTCCGTTCTTGTCTATCGTAGACTCACGGCTTATCTGGTATTGTCGTATCATTATTGTTGACTCACAGCTCCGTTCTTGTCTATATCAGACTCACGGCTTATCTGGTATTGTCATATATCAAATCATATAATCTGTCATTTTCGTCCCCAAAACAATTTCCATCTGCAGCTGCTCATTTAATATCTATCACATCGGATAACAGTGAGATTACTCACCTGAAGGCTTGCTACCACTAGCTTTAGTTGTTTCTCGCCTTGAAATGTATTCTGTAAGATTTTGTCCCGTACCTATAATTCCATTCATTTCACAATGATTATAGGTTAATTTACCATTTCAGTTGGTTCTAATGCACAAGAGTCTAATATAAGACCAATTCCAAGCATTAACCATTGGTATAAGAATTTAATACACTTCCCGAAATACGCGTATTCTACTACAGTACTTTTGGGAGGTCGTATTCGTATTCTGATAATTTTCCATGAAGTTTCACAACATATTAGACCTATGTTTAAAATTTCAGGTCAATCGGACAAGCCTAGCACCAAAATCACATTTGGAAAATGCACCAAATTTTAACAGAGGAATTCTGCTGAATCTGTCGCGACCTCGAGTTGCGAGGACCATGTTGGTCGAGTCGCGAAGGCTGCACCCTCGAGTCGCGAGGACCATGTTGGTCGAGTCGCGAAGGCTGCACCATCGAGTCGCGACCCACCCTGTGGTCAAGTCGCGATCGCTGGGCAGAAATGCAGAAACTCCGATTTTGTGCTAGAAATTTCCATTTTTCTCTTGTTAAGCCCTTATTACTCGACTTAATCACTAGGAAACGTTCCAAGACCAAAACCTTTGACTAATAACAAGTTTTAAACCCTTGAAGGATCAAATTCAAACCCATTTCCACAATTTCCCGTTTTTGCATTTTTGATCCAAAACCGAAATTATCAAAGATTAATCACTTCTATTGATTTGTTTCAGTCAATATAGCATCTAGAACTCATTATAATTCATTAAAATCAAGTTTATCACAAGAACTCATCATCTAGGGTTCTTGATCAAAATCCCAATTCTTGAACAATAACAACCTACTTCCATTTTCTTGAATTAAGTTCTTTTTAGCATGACTTAATGGAAGTATTACATCAATTTAAGCACCCAATTATAACTGCAAATGCATTTTTGAGTTCTACAAAACTCATTAAAAACAAACCAAGCTAGAATTTGAAAAACTTACCTTCAAAGTTTCCAAACTTCCAATTCCAAGGCTATAATCAAACTTCTAGCTTAAAATCTTCAAGAATTCTTCAAACTTTTGGAAATTTAGTCACAAAAACCCTCTCCCGTAACCTCTCAAGATCTGCACACAAATGAGAGAAGCTTCCAACCTTTTATACTTCCAGAAATTGCATTTTGGTCCTTGAAGTTGCATTTCTTAAACTTTTGCCACAACTAACAAAGTTTATGACAAAAATCAAATTTTATAACATTTTAAGTCCACAACTCAAAATATTATTACAAGACAAATCATTTTCTGTCCAAAAGACCAAATTACCCTTCTAAGGTAAAATGACCAATTTGCCCTTTTATTATAATTACATAATAAACATGTTTTGGCGTTACACCGTGCCCCCTCCACTTGTCTTGACCACCGGCGTGTTCACTGTAGCGCTACAACTCCGAAGTGCGGAAATCAAGAATTCTGTTTGTTCGCAATTATACCTGTGATACTGAGTACCAACCAAGCAGTCCACCGTCCAAAGGGGTAACTCTTTCTCCCTTGTTCGAAATATTTTTTGTACAACGGGGACGTTGTACGGTTTTAAGTGTGGGGTGTGGACGGTCGAAAAGAGTAGTATTTTTGAAATTTTTGCAGAAATGATCAATTTTCAAATTTTTAGCAACTTTTTCAAAATTTTTATTAAATTGTAATTTTGAAACGAATGGTTTGTGATTATGATAGCATTAGTATTTTTCAAGAAATACTGTTTATTTGTGATCATGCTATTAGTTAGTCAAATAAGTTGAGTTTTATGAGTTTAGAAGATTGAGTTGTTTTAGGATTGGAATTTAGGAAGAAAATGTCAATCTGTGCCCTTTGTTGTTCAAGCCAGTAGGTCTAAAATGGGTGGGGCTTATGCACCTTGCCACCTAAGATCGTCTGGTCTGGGATGGTATTTCCGAAAGCTCATTACACGGACAATATCGAAAGTCATGGACAATTCCTTAATGGCCTTTAGAATCTGAATGAGTAAGTACACTTCATTGTGTACAGAAAGTTTGTAATCAAGGGTTCTCTAGAAAGACATGAGTTCCAAAGAACAATTCAATTATGTTTTCGAGAACTATTCCACTCTAACTCATGGGAAAATAAGCTTTGAAACTAAATACAGTCAAAAATTGTTTGAGTCTTAGTTAGAATTTATTAAAAACTCTCTTGCTTGGGGACAAGCAAGGCACAAGTGTGGGGTGTTTGACAACGCCTAGTGATATCAAGTATTTTAGGCGTTGTTGAGCCCTATTCTTGATGAAATTATATCAGATATATCTTGGTATTCTCACTTTTCGTGCCAGGACTTGTTTGGAAGAAAATAATGAAAACAGGGACAAAAAGTGTACAAATTGGAGAAAGTTTGGAAAAGAAGATAAAATCAGGAAAACACGTACGCATGCCGCGGAATCAAGAAGACGCGACGCGGGTTCAAGGCGGTGAACCAAATTCAAAGGCCGAAGAAAACGGGAGAAGATAAGTACGCGCGCCGCGGTCCACTTAAATGCGCGGCGCGGCTGCGGGAAACTTCAACTATAAATAGAGGCATTTACAGCCGAAACCCTGAGCAAATCCCTGGTGAAGAATCGACTGTAGAGGCTCTTTGAGTCCAAGAATTCGTTTTCAGCAACCATCTTTTGGCATTTCAGGTTTTATAATTTAATTTCCTTTTGGTAGTAAGTAGCATTTGTAGGTAAGGTCTTTGGGAGTGACAACCACTAACTTTAAGAACTTTAGTTTTCTGTATTACATCATTGGTTACTGTATTGGACCAATGGAATTCAGTTTTGGTTAATGAAAATCATTTGGTTACAATTAATCTTAGTTTTTTGGTGTTTTGATGCTTGTGTTTGATTGTGTTTGTTTGGGTTGTGTTTGGATGTTATTTTGACCTTCTTTGGGACTGTTTCCCTTACTAAAATTAGTAGCCAACTAGGCTAGTCTTAGGTATTGAACTTTGGCCAGTAATCATTCAGTTGGGCTGTAGCTATTGGTTTATGTTACACCTTGTTTTGTTTGGATGTTTTGGATACCTTTGATTGCTTCTGATTCAGAGATGCACTTCTGATTTTAGAAATTAACTAGGCTTGTTTAAGTTGAGTTTAGCTTATGCTTTGTGTGACAACCGTCAAAAATCAGTCAACATAAGTCAACAGTAGTCAAGAAAAGTCAACTAGAGCGCTCATTAGATAAACATGTTGAAGTGTAAACTTCATAATCTTTGTATTATTTTTGAATATTATAATACTACGTGCACTAGTTGAAAACAGTTATCGAATAAACACTATAAATACGTATAATAAATTACAGCAACGTGGAAATTCGATAAACGCACAAATATTATTTTTATATAAATAATATTCTTAACGCGATGTATTCGTGAATACGAACCTGTGGATATATAGAACGTCGAAAACGGAGTTCGTATGTAAAAGTTACAACAAGTTAAATCGCTGTGAACGGTAAATGTACACATGGTTTAGACCTAAGATACAAATCGTGGTACCTTAAACATTAAATATGGGATAATAAGTCATATAGTATGAAGCGTAATATTATCTAGTATTTAATTTCAAAGCCAAATGTATTTTCCGGTAAAATGCTGAAAATCGCGTAATCGGAAGAATACAGCGCTTAAACGCGTATTTCGTCGCCTAACGAGTTATGACGCCACCTAAATAAATGTCTAACAATGTTTTTGTATAAAATATTTATTAGAAACATCGTTTAGTCAAAAACTCATAAAATTTCACAAAAACGTCTTACGATTTTATAAAAACTACTTATTTATATAAGTAGATTGTTATATTTTATAAAACCAACCCACCCTACCCCCCACCCCCTACCCCCATCGGCTGCATTGAGCCTCACAAACATCACACCAAGTACATGTGTCAACTCACAAGTCCTTAGGTTTGGGGCTAGGAAGATTCTCATGATGATATTTTACAAAAGCATATCTTGGAGAATCATATATAAACTAGTGTAAGCTTGGGATTTCACACACACCAACACACAACTCTCTCATCTCTTCTCTCTAGAACTCGACTTCACCACCATCTTCCTCCTTCCTCTCAAACTTTTGGCCACCACCACCATACAACATCACCTTGCATCTTCAAGTGTTTGTTCAAACCAATTGGTAAGTTGCATTCTTCTCTCAATTCTAAGACTTTCTATATCATTTTCATCTATTTTACACACACTAACATCCACCAAATCTATTGGGTATTAGCTTTGTTCAAAGGTCCTTGAGATCCATCCTTCATCAACCTCAAGAATCTTGCAAATCATCTTGGTAAGTCATGATCATCTAGTAGTTTTTAAAGCTCTTGATGCTTTCATTTACTCTTTTACACACAATTACTCATGGGAATCCTTTGGATAATAGCTTTGTCCAAGAGTCCTCCGAGTCCTAGAGCCAAACTCTTCACTCTCTCACCAAGAAACCTTAGATCCACCACTCAATGTGAGTTCATACCCCTCATTTTCACTTTTATCCATGTTTTAGGGGAGAATACAAGTTTAACCATGAAAATGATATATTTTTGTAAAGTTTATGATATGTTCTTGACAAATAATATGTTATATGTTATGTTCTTGAAATATTATGTGTTCATGGTTTAGTCATCTTCTTATAAAGTGATTGGCACAAACAAAATGGATTATGGTAAACTATAATACACATTTAGTTTAAGGAAATAACCATCTAGACGTTTACACATATTGTCACCAACAAAACTTTATAGTTTATGTTGTTGACAAAATGGTCAAATATGATACTTTATATGAATATTTGACAAAAGATGTGAAAATACACTCTATTAAAATGTTCTAAGTAAACATGATGCCACCATCTTTACGTCAAAACTATTATTTGGTAAAAAGAATGTTATTATGACGTAATAATGACTTTTGGACTTATAACGTCAAATAAGTTTTGGAAATGTTATTTTATAAAGAAGTTGGTATTTAAAACGAAAAGAACTATATTTTTGGTAATGAGTACAAGAATGACCATTTAGAAAAAAACCACTATTATTTCCTATAAAATGATGATATTTAAAAAGTGTTGTCATCACTTAAATAAAATGACTAAAATAAACTTCGTACCATGACATATTGTATGAACTTTAAAACTATCTTCGACATGTATATATTTAGTGTTTTAGATGTAAGAAATCGTGCATTTCAACTCATCGACATCTTTTAGATCTAAATATACCAATACGACGGGAAACATTTATATAAATTATAAAGGGTATAATTTATGGAACGAACGACAAGAAACAGTAGACATACTAAACATGATTATATAAATTATAAAGGGTATAATTTATGGAACGAACGACAAGAAACGGTAGATATGCTAAAGATAATTATGTAACAATATAATTATTACACACTATAATTATCATTGACATTTTGATAATTACAAATACAAATGGGTTTTCAGTACACTTATACACTATAATTATCATGGACAAATTTGATAATTACAAATACAAATGGATTTTCAGTATACTTATACACTATAATTATCAAGGACAAATTTGATAGTTACAAACATAAGGGATTTTCATTTCAATACAAAATGGTTTTTCACTATGCTACAAATAAGGATATGACATTTGCGTTGGGTAAGATTGTGAGACATCGCTTCACGGTACTAAAAAGAGTACACACTAAATCCTGGATTATAATCTTAATCATGTATGAGCGGGATAGTTGTATATAGATCTATATGGGATTGACAATCCCCACCTATGGTTGTTCGCTACAACTACGACCGACGGGTCAAGGGTGACAAATGTCTTCACTATTACGACGCCTGAAGAACGTCGTGCCAGGTCACTAGGTCTTAGCAAGGTTATAATAACTCACAAATTAACAACGAACGTCCTATATTTGGGAAAATATCTTCAAATGGTTTCACTTAAGTGTGAAACTACATGTTATACTTTTCAAAGACTCAAACAAGAACTTTCACTATTTCACTACGAAACATATATCGCTATCATATTACGAGAACTTTCACTATTACACTATGGGTTTTTCACTATGATACTATGGGTTTTCACTATTACGCTAAGAAGGTTTACACTATTTCTCTACGGGTTTTATGGAAATTAAAACCACGTTTCGAAACATACAAATATAAGTACTATTTTACTTATACATACGAGTTTTATGAAGTTTAAAACTACATTCCAACAAGATACAAACGAGTATGGTTTTACACTATTACACTACGAGCTTTTCACTATTTCACTATGAATATCTTCGCTTTTACACTACGAACATTTTCGCTATTACATTACGAACGTTTTCACTATTACACTACGAACGTTTTCGCTATTACACTACGAGCTTTTACAAAGGAATCACTATTTTTCTCACTACAAAAATCTTATGAACTCACCAACGTAATGTTGACACTTGCAAAATTACTTGTATTCTCAGGTAACAATTAATCAGGTACGACTAACCTCTGGATGGGACGCGAAGACGTCTCTTTTGATTATTTTGATATCATAATGTATTTGGCCTAAGAACATATTATTGAACAATGTAAATTTCCAATTATAATGTATGATGGTTGTTTATCTACTTATGTTTCAATGTATGCAATGGTTGTGATACTATGTGCCGTTCCACCCTCCGACGATTCCGCCATCGTGGTTTGGGGGTGTGACACTTTGCTTGACTTTGTTTGGTTATTGCTTTTGGGTAGTTGAGAACTTAGAAACTAGGTCCTCCTATTGTAGCGTGACACTACAAGTTGGTAATCTGTCATCTGGTTTAACCACGAAGCTCCTGCGAATCAACCCTGACTACCACTATGCTAGTGTGTGTGTTAGGTTTTTTCTTATTTTTGACCGCACGACGACCTAGGCGTGTCAATAGGCAATGCGGGTAATGGTACTTGCGGCAACATCGTAGAATACCAGCGACAATTTAAATGACATTAGCGACGATGGTGAAAAATGTATGGGGACGTTTCGCTGGCCTTTTTTGGGAGCATTAGCCCCTATTGAACGGATGAGAAATAAAGATAGCCATTGGATGTTCTAAATTATCGTCGATTTAGATTAAACAGAAACAATATACATGGATCATAATAATAAGAGAGATAGTGGCGACATCTTTAGCGGCGTTAAAAGACAATAACAAGACCAAAAGCGTCCAGCTTGGTGTAAGCTTCTTGTAACCGATATTACTCTAAACATATTTCGCGGGAAATACTAAGACGTGTTGTATCAGATAATTTTTATGCTCGTGTTTATTAGAATTGTTGTTGAATTTGGAACTTTGTAGTAAGTAATTTATGGATCTTTATTTGCAGAAAATCTGAGTTTTTTTTATGTATATTGTAGTGGGTTTCTAATTTTTGTTGACAGAGTAGTGACAAAAAAACTGTTGCAAAATAAAAACAATTCGTAGGATTTTCGTCGCAAAATTCCGTCACGAAGGCTGTCACTAAAACTGTTATGGAAAACATTTGTCGAAAATTCGTCGGAAATCACCCACAACTTATTCGTTGCTTATCTGTCATAAATCCATTTGTCGGAAATCCGTCAGAAATCACCCAACATTGGTTTGTCGAAATTTCGTTGAAAATCTGTCGCAAATGAGTCTGTCGTATCCGTCGAAAATTTGCGACGGAATATTCCATCGAGTTTTCGACACTGTTTTGTCGGATTTCTGTCGGTTTAAGTTTCCTACGGCCTCTTTTCCGACAAAACTAAGTTCGTCGTTTTTTTGTCGGAATAATGCGTTTTACGACGAAATTCCGACGGATTACCCCGTCGGATTTTACCCAATTTTCTAGTAGTGCCGATTTTGTCCATATTTGTTGATATTATAAAAATAATGTTTAGTTAATTTGTATGTATTTTGTTCTCATCGAATAAGAATAATGTTATGTATTTCACTTTTAAATTATCATAGTAAAAAGTCTAGTTAATTTGTATGTATTTGGTTCTCGTTGAATAAATACCCTGGTTACTATTATATATCATCTTAACGTAAATTAATGTTGCATGATTGTGTATATGAGTTGTATCCATTAAAATGACGAGAGAGTTTAACTCTTCGTCATTCTTTGCATCTCTAATGGCCCACTTTGTTTACATTTATCGCCTCCATCATCTTTGACTTTCTCTGCATTCCTCCACTTCCACTCACATGCAATAAAATACTTTAGCAATTTATCAATAATTTATAAAATATTCTAAATATTTTTCCTGAAAACAACCTAAACATATTAAAGAGTATTAAAAATAATGATTAAAATATTCTTAAAATTTAAGTTAAAAATTCGAAATTATTCTCACCAAGTTTAGAATAACAATGATGGAGTTTAGTAACTACATATACGATTAAGAGAACGACATCGTGTAAATTATTAACTTTTTAAAATAAGGAAAATACTATATCAAAACGGTAATCATCTAGATAGTGTGTTAATAAGCAATCCATCGTCAAAAAATCAACTCTCGTATAGTATAACTTCAACTTTTTAATTCAGACCTAGAAACATTAGATAAAAAGAATTGGAAATTTATATATTCTCCTATATTTTTCTACCCATATTAAATAGTGACAACTATTTTTAAATATTATTAATTTAATTAATTTGATTAAATGTAATACTTGTTATCATTTAACATAGATAGGATGATAGGTAGGAAAAAAAAATATAGAAGAATATACAACCTCTCAAAAAAAATTTATATGTTTTGGAACATAGACTTATGTTTTAGAACATAGACTTATGCGTTTGATGGAGTGACTACAAGGATAAACCAAACTTAGCATCATCCACTTATAATAAATAATTTCTATATGAAAATTATTTTATAAATTACGAATTTGTGTTTTAAATTTCAAAATTTTGTCAAGGAAAAAAAAAACTTAATTTTTAAATGGTTTTCTTATGGTGAGTAGCAATTTCACAATTCCAGGTTTACTAGTTGCGAAATTATTGATTACTTTTGCAATTAAGTAAAGGTTGGTTATTTCTAAATCTCATCTTTACCTCATTATTTTTTTAGTTCATTTTTTACTTCTCACAGTAAAATCCCCTAAAGAATTTTTATGAGTTTACTTGATTACATTTTATAACGACCCCGATAAACATTCTATATCATTTTAACGTTTAAAATTGCATGCATGGTTAGATATTAGAGCTTTATCCATTGAATTACAAGGAAGTTTGACTTTTCTCTATACTTTGAATCTCCAATGGCCGACTCTGTCTCCTTTTATCATCTACCGCGTCTTTGACTTTCTCTACACTCCGCCACCCCAACGCAGTATATAACACCTTCTCCCTCGTATTCTCAGATATCAAATCCAATACTTCACTTACAAGTTACAACTTAACCCCAAAGAAATCTTTCTAGTAATGGAGATGTTTTCTCGTAACAAAACACCCCTCTTCTTTCTTGTCCTGTTAGCAACCTTAACCACCTTGGCACTAGGCCAAACCCGAGTTGGCTTCTACAATACCTCATGCCCAAGAGTCGAAACCATTGTGCAGTCTGCTGTCCGGGCCGCTGAACGATCCACCCCAGGAGTCCCGGCTGGTTTAATTAGAATGTTTTTTCACGATTGCTTTGTTAATGGCTGTGATGCCTCTATCCTAATTAGCGGTCCTGGTACGGAGAGAACCGCTCCTCCCAATACTCTACTGAGAGGCTACGAGATAATCGATGCTGCAAAGACACAGCTTGAAGCCGAATGTCCTGGAGTCGTTTCCTGTGCTGATATTCTTGCTATCGCTGCCCGTGATTCTGTGCTCCTGGTACTTTATTCATTGCTCAATAGTTATATTGATTTATACAGTTCGAATGTGCCAGCAGAAACTTTGTACTTATTTTATTTTTTGAACGCTCAGGCTGGGGGAATTGCGCGCTGGCAAGTGCCTACTGGTCGCAGAGATGGATTGGTGTCACGTGCATCTGATACTTCAAATCTGCCAGCTTTTAATGACGCCGTTGATGTCCAAATTAGGAAGTTTTCTGAGAAAGGTCTTAGCACCCAAGATCTTGTTACCCTCTCTGGTAAGTTAATTAACCACAAGGAATAGCTCAACCATTGAAACTCTTACTCACAAAGAAGTAAACTGATGTGTTTCTGGGTTTTATTGATTTCCAGGAGCACACACACTTGGGACAGCAGCGTGCTTAACTTTCAGCTACAGACTATACAACTACAACAACACCAACGGAACCGACCCGTCTATTGACTCAGCATTACTTGCCACGCTCAGAAATCTGTGCCCTGACGGAGGTGATGCTACAAGGCGTGTAAATCTAGATACGGGCAGCCCAAACAGGTTCGACACTTCATACTTTTCAAACTTGAGAAGCGGGCGTGGAGTACTTGAATCTGATCAATTGTTATGGGGCAACCCTACAACACGAACATTTGCGCAACGGTTTCTTGGAATCAGAGGACTAATCGGATTGACGTTCAACGTTGAGTTTGCTAGATCAATGGTGAGGATGGGTAATATTGAGGTGAAAACTGGGACTCAAGGAGAAATTCGTAGGGTTTGTAGCGCATTTAATTGATCAATGACGGCTGTCATTACGAATTTATATGGTTCATAGGCATAAGTGTTAATACTGTCGTCATCTGTCTAGTAAAGAATTGTAATAAATTAAATCAGTAATACATACTCTATTTCTTCCATGGTATAAGTGTATCTGTATGCTACTATTGTAATATAGAATTAATACACCAAAAGTTGTATATTATAAAGAATTTTGTGTGAGAGTCTCGCATATACTATACTAAATCTTTAAGGACCGAACCATGCATGCATCTTAAAACTTATGCACGAAAATTTGGTTAACATTGCTTATTCAAACAACATCTATGATGCTTCACCTTTTTAAAGATCCTTAAACATGTCGCCTCTTGACTGTTGCAATACACTATCAATAGCGGCCCTTAAAACTTATGCAACTAAGATTTATTTTTACAATAAATTTCAAAAACATAAAAACTTTCATGTTCAAGTCATTAATGGAAGTAACATAGTAATGAGATCATCCGATTGAAGACACTGAGGTCTGAGGTTTGTCCGTAGACATCAGAATGCACAAGCTCAAATTTCATAGCCTTCGGAGCTTGGCCTACTTTAGAGAATGTGACTTTCTTCTGCTTACCAAATACGCAGGGCTTACAGAGTTTTCATCATACATATAACATACTATCGAATACAAAGTGTGCTCACCTCCGTTAAACTCCGGCTGATTGCTCGTCTCGTATCATTTTCTTTGTTAACACTTGACTTTTCTTAAAAACTTTTCTTATCAAAACATTCTTTGAGCCTTGGTTTTAGTTTAGACACACACACACACACACACACACACACACACGAATGTATGCCTAAATCCACCAAACCATGATCTGATACCAACTTGTAGCACCCTAAATTTTTTTTAAACCAAATAATAAACCTCTAAATAAATCTATAAAGTTCTTTCATTTAAATTAACTAAAAGCTTATTAGAGCACAGGTGTTAAAAACTTTTTATAAAACTATTTGAGTTTAATTAATCTAACTTAACATAATACTTATATAAGTTAAACCTGAAATGTTAGAATTCAACGGGTAAGCGGAAACACTTAGTGAGAAACACAGTATTCGCACTCTTTGGCGATTTTGCCAAACCCTAACTAGGTTTTGTGTGCCTCTTGCCTCCTCCCTTGTGGAAGTGTTGTCAATTTGTGCTTTCTGGTGTTCTTGGGTGTGAACCAAAAGAGAGATTCTGATTTGGATCCTCTTCATTCATTCAAGGTGGCAAGGATAAGATCTCAAGCTAGGAGACCTCTAGAAAACAGAGAGGTAAATTTTCTAAAGTTCATATTTTAGTTGCTTAAATTGATATGAACAATATGATCCTTGTTCGTTTTTGTATGAACACTTGATTTGATCTTGTTAAGACTTCTGCTGCAATATGATTTTGTTATTTATGATCAAATCTCTTCAGATCCACAACCTACAAACCCATCGGAGGAGCAGGAAAAAGGAGCAAAACGCTTTCGAGGAAGCTTTCAAAATCTACAAGTCTGATAAGAAAGGAATATCGTTCAAGTACGTGGAGTTTTGGTGAATAGTAGAAAATTGTAAAAAATGTTAAGATTCGAACAAAGAAACCGACGTTCCGGGCCCGGCTAGAAAGCGATCGAAAACGTCCGAGACAAGCCACCACACTACATCATCGGATGCTCGTATCAATATAGATTTGAATGAGGGGGAGCCGGAAGAGGACGAGCTTGAGTTTGTCGAATACAATCGTCTGGGCGAGATGCGACGAAACGGAAAGAAAAAACGACTTCGTCTAGTGGGACGGGGTCGCAAAAAAACGACGATGTCTCCCTTATGCGTTTGGAGATTGAAAGATACAATTTAGACATCCACGAGTAGATGAAATTTGAAAAAAAAAAAAAAAACTTACGAAGACAAACAACGAGCCCGCAAAAAAAAAAACAACGAATCCGGGAAGAAAAACAACGACTAAAAGACATAAAGTTTTTGTCGTCGAATATGGAGGAGGGTCTCGAGGGAAAAGCACTCGAGATGATTTTGAAATACAAAATCGATATCATAAAAAAATATCGGTCATAGTTTCGTTTTTTTTTCTTTTACGTTTGTGGTTTGTCGTTTTTAGTTGTCATTTTTTATTTCATTTGTAGTTTGTCGTTTGATTTTATGTTTGTAGTTTTATTTTATTAATTAATGAAGTGTTCTATTTTTTTAATTAATTTTTTAATTTAGTGTAATTAATAGTTCCAATTTAGTTTAATTTAATTATAATATTTATTTAATTAAAAAATGAGTAGTAGTGAGGGTAACCATTTTCAAGATTTAAATGATGGGAAGTTAATGAGAGTTTATTAAATGACGCCTACATTGCATGTAAAAAATGAATGATGGTGATGGTTTTTTCTCACCACTCCTCTTGGTCTAATGCGGTTATTCGGTTAACAATGTAGCTAGTTTTATACCCTCTTGGTCTAATGCTTTGCAGTTAGCAATGTAGCTACTTTTATAAAAAGTTTCATATGTTAAGAAAGTAATGTTCGTCAAACTTTTTATGCCAGTCTTTATGTGTTCTGCTTTAGAACCACTAACTCTTTTTAGGTCCTATCTAGATGCACATTGCTTCATCTGCAGGTAAGATGTGGTAATCAAGGAATCGTTTGATTTTAGTCTTGATTTCACACAACTTTCTTTTTATAGAAAGAAGACCATGACCCGAAAGACAAAAACCAAGTCAATAAATTAAAATATAGATTAAAAGGGAATACTAAAAGCTAAAGCTCAATCCTATACATGATAGAAATAGAAAGCAGAATGCATGTGGGCACCACAAACACATCACTATTATTAACTTATTCGTGAAACTTTGATATTAGGGTTTTTTCAGACATCAAACGCGTTTATAAGATAACATATAAAATAGAAAAATCCTTCATGTTGCTAAAATTTTAAAGCCTTAACTATTTACTTGCCTTTGACCGTCTTTACATAAAAACGTTGTATATGATTTAAATTATGCAAGTGTAGGATACTTATATTATGAAAAAAGGTAGCCAACTTAAGTTGAGCCTATCGTATAAGTTAGGCCCATCATGTATCGATTAGTCGTGGAACATTAACGGTATACCACATGTTATGAACGCAGAATATTTTTTTAAGCATTTCAAACCCATCTAGCTTCCATCATGATGCCATTTTTATAGAATATTATAGGATTTTTTATTTTTTAATAACCATGATACTTTGTATTTTTCTATTTAACTAGTTTATAAAAACTGTATAAGCGATTCTTTTTGTATTGTAAACAAACTTTCAAACCCTAAATCTGTTAAAATTGTATTGGAGAGACTAGCTAAAAAACTAGTTTTTATGTAAGCTATCTAAAACGTAATAAGGTAGCTCCTAAAATTGATATGTTTTGTAAAAAGCTAGATGATAAGCTAAATGCAAAATATCAAATTACATAAAAATATATTTAAATATATAAATTAAAACTGACGTTGTATTTTAGGAAACATTATTGGAAGTACTTGCAAATTTGACTATATTAAACTAATTGGTAAAAAGACTTTTCCGATTGTTTTTAGAACTTAAATCATATTTTTTGCATTTCATATTATATTTTCAATATTATTTGTTTCTGTAACTTTCCAATCCTCGTTTACTTTTTCTGCAGTAATAAGGATGATAAAATATCCGTATGATTAAATACTGAAAATAATGACTTGATCAATTCTTCTTTTGACGGTATATCTTTTTCATTCAAAATACCCATACATTTTTTTTAAACAAACCTCTGCCCGAATTTACCAAGTCCAAATCAAACAACTTTATAAACTAAAAGAAAATTAGGACATACGGTGATCGATTGTATAGAATGAATTCGGCTCTCGTCGAGTTTTCATAATTCAATAGTTTATTACAGAAATGAATTACCACAAATAGCACTTAATTTAAAAAATATAATATGTAAATTAAACTATTTACAAACAATAACTATAAATAAACAATATAGTTTCACTTTCACAACAATACTTATTGAGAGTATAAAACGGAAAACTAAGAGTTACAAATCACATAATCATATTATATATAGACAAAGAAATAGATTAATTATAGTTTAGTGATTAATTATAGCTCGGAAAAATGTTCAATAATCTTAATTAGACAAAAAGAGAAGTTCAGTGATATTAAATAGTTTAAAAAATATCGTAAGTTAAATTACATTTTTAAACTTCAGTAAAGATAAAAGACCAAATAAACACAAAGTCAAAACTTAGGCTGAAGGGTGTGTCGGACGCACACCCGCGTCTTGGCTGAGGTGGCACCAAGAACGCGGCCAAACACCGCGCCCCTCTTCCGTTCTCACGCGTCCTCGCTCTCACACGTCCTCACGCGTCTCCGGGAAGACGTTTCGATAACGCAGATTTGTCCAAATGCTTCCTTCTCATTGGCCATCATCTTCTCTCTTTCTCCCCCCCCCCCCCCCCCCCCCTCCACGTGTCTCTCCGTCCGGCACACCCTTCAGCCTTAACTGACAAAATATGTCATTAAGTCTAATATTTATTGAAAAGAAAATGAGCATGCATTTAATTAGACCAAAGGGAGCCGTGACCAGTCACCCCAAAGGGTTTGAGTGTCACGTAGGCGCCACCTCATTTTCCTCTCACTAACCCCTCACCTTTCAATTCTAGAAATGGTAACTACTCACTTTTTTATTTAAATAAATACTAATTACTTTAACATAAATAAATCTAAAATTACCAAATAACATTTAATTAAAATGCAAAAACATTACAAATTTAAAATTACCAAATAACATTTAATTAAAACCAAATAACATTCTTTGAAAGGTTAGTGAAATTTTCACCACTTTCCACGCTTCGTAGAGCAAGAACTCCGCATTTTGTGACACCCGATACTCATGTAGCGCTTGTCAAATGACCTAAAAGTCGGTTATTCCGGGTTGTCGGTTCGCCGATAGATTTGAGTAAATTTGGTGAAAGGTTTTCAGTTTTACTGACATTGACTTCCATTTGCTGTGAAGTTGATGCCTACTCCGAAAAACTGAATCCTCCTTCCTTGTATTGTTATGCAATTCCTCAACACGTTCCCAAAATTGGTAGCCATTTGTTAGATCTTCTTCTTCAGTAACGGTGAGGAAGGCGGTTGCCAAACCTGCTTCTTCATTTGTAATCCATCCCCAACGATTATTCCCATTTCAGTTTCCAGATATTTTCTATAAAATTTGGTAGCTTGTTTTATATTGTGTATGAAGATGAAAAGAAATGTGTGATTGTTAAGTGATGTAGAAAAATGTATTTATAGTTGGGTGAATTATTAAAAAAGTTTTTTTTAATTAGCAGTTAGATATAGTCGTTGGGGAGAGGTTTTGCAAAGCTGGTTAATTTCAAGAGGCAAAAAGGAAAATATGAAAACCGGTCATGCACGGTGTTTGAACCCTATACCACATCCTTCACCGCGGTACATACACCACCCAACTGGGGCGGTGTTACCGCGCGGGCTCCGTGGTCTAGATCAGAAACCGCACTCACCACACCTCCCACTCCGGTTGGTCTTAGCCTTATACAATATACGTTACCCACAAATAATTAGAGATGTTAAGCTTGTTTTATTTTGTATTAATAAAACCAATTAAAGTGTTTTAAATGTAACAAAAAGTTGGTTTCAATGGGTTTTATAATGCAAGTTTGATTCGGTAATTTCCTTCCAATTGAATAGTCATGAGTAATGTTACAGAATTTTAAATCTCATTCTTGTACTATACCAACCGATTCAGTTTTAATATATATATATATATATATATATATATATATATATATATATATATATATATATATATATATATATATATATTGTTGGATTAGTTGTCTAAGTCATGACTTATAATTGTATTTATCTTATGAATAAAAGCAAAGTCCATTTGGGTTGCCCTCATAGGTGGAGGATAGATGTATAGTTTAATAGAGAGAATAATTGATTTATTAATTAATAAATCAATAGAAAATAAATATATGGTTTATTAATATATTTAAGTGTGAATATATTAATTAGAAACTATAATAATTAATTAAGTGTTAATCTAGAATTAATTGGATTTAATTTAGTGATTAAATTAATTAATTAAAAGGTGCAGGGACTGGTTTGGCATTTATTTAATAGTTGAATAACTGGCCAGGTAAAAACCTGGGGCAAAGTTGGTGCCACCCTGGAGGCTCCTCCAGGGTTTTGGCGAAACCCTAATTAGGGTTTGGGAAGTCTGGTCCAAGTGGCCAAAAGCCTTGTCCACTTGGAGGCTTTCTAGGGTTTCAGGTGTAGCCCTAGGAGGCTATATAAGGAACCCCCTGGGTGCCCTAAATCACACGCCTCCCTCTCTCTGTGATAACTCTGCTGGACTGATTCTTCCATCTTTTGGGTGTGACTTGCATTTGAGGCAGGATCTCTTTGCTGCTTGCTTGAAAGATCATAAGATCAAAGGTTGGTTTTTTCTTAATTCATCTTTAGAATTAAATTGTATCCTTTAGGGTTTTTAGTTCTAATCTTCATAGAAGAAAACATAGATCATATTAGGGTTGCATGTGAACCATAGGAATTTTGTGTTCATTGTTTGCATAGAAACCCTTCAGTGGTATCAGAGCTTAGGCTGTTTTCTTGTGAATTGATATAAACTGCATGAGATTGATTCATTCCTTGAGGTATTTTGCGAAAATACCTCCTTGGGAGGCATGAAAGTCGACGGCTTGGCTAGGGTTTCCTAACCCTAGCCGCCATGCCCTAATGGTCCCCCTTGATTGCTTGATTTGCTTGCCATAATTGTGTGTTGTTATTTTTGGTAATAAGATTAATTAAATAACTTGAACCTACTTGCTTGGCTTGTAATTTTCGAGTATCACAAGGACCATTATAGAAAAATTAATTTGATTAATTTGGTAATATGTAACCTAGATTTAATTAGTTTAATTAATTGATTAATTAAAAGACCAATTAAATCAGTTTAAAGAATTAATTAAAATTTTCAAAAAATTAGTAAAAATTTGCGAAAATTAAGATAAAATTAATTCTAAAATATTTTAATAAGATTAAAATATATCTTATATGTATTTATGATTAAAAGTCAATTTAATATATATAAGAAAATTGGTTAGTCTACCGTTAGTAGGCCTCATTCACAAAACTGTCCTCTAAAGAGGGTATAAGGCGACTGACTATAAAATGTTAGTCTAATGGGTATCTACTCTTACCCACCGCTCTCCTGGTCAGTCGAGTGTCATTAGCCGAACGGGTATGATAGAACCGCTAAGCCTCTTAAAAGTATAATGCTATAATTGAAAGTACTAGAACCCTAAAACAAATCCCAATCTAGTTACTTTAGGTTAAAAATGTGAATTGGTGCTAATCCATGAAATTGCACATTGCACCTTGTGGAACGTTGGTGGAGCGTGTGTGGTTTACCGGCACGCCAACTAGGGTCCGCAAAGAGTCGCAATGGGTTTCTTGATTTTGTCATTATTAACGGAGCGTGTGGGATAACCGGCACGTTAATTACAGATGGTAATTGACTTCAAGAGTACCAAGCAATTTGCATGGTTATTCACACCCGGTTTGTGATCCTCGGTATCCCAGTCACAAACAGTGGGGCATTCCCGAGATTAAAACATGCTATCGAACTGTTCGGTAAATCTCATTGAAACTAGGAATTCCATTATAATATGATTATGTTTCCACGGTGGAATTGGCTGAATCGTCATTCGCCTACCTTATAAAATTTACAATATTGATTACAGCATCCCTTTTCAGTATTGTAGATTGTTATTGTAGGATCCTAGCCTTATATTTATTCTTGGGTGAATATAAGGATTATTATTATTATTATTATATCTAATTAAAACTACCTTTTCTTGTTCAGATGTCTTCTGACCAATCCATTCCCCACTCAAATCCCGGTAATGTCACCTCGATTCTGTCATTATGCTCAAAGGTGACGTTGGACGGCACTAACTATAATGACTGGATCCGCAACATCAAAATGGCTCTAAGGTTTGAACACAAAGAGTATGTTCTGGAAACCGAGCTTGTGGATGTGGACACTGAAACCGCTACTCCCGAGGAAATCGCTGCGTACACTAAACACTCTGATGATGCAACCAAAGTGGCTTGCATCATGATCGCTACTATGAACCCTGAACTACAGCGTATTTATGAGGACTATTGGCCTCACGAGATGCACAAAGAGCTCGCGGAAAGGTTCCGCAAGCAAGAGCGCATCGAAAGGCGTGAGGTTGTAAAAGCTTTCACTAACAGCAAGCCCAAGGAGGGCGAGTCCATCTGTGCACATGTGCAGAGGATGCATGGTTATGTGGAAAGGCTTAGGAAACTGGAAATGCCTGTCCATGAGGATTTAGCAGTTGACATAGTGCTAAACTCCTAGCCTAGTTCTTATGACCAGTTTACACTGGCGTATTATTTGAACAACAACCAGGCAAACCTAGCTGAGTTACACCGCATGCTTCGTACGGCTGAGGACGGGATGAAGGGAAAGGCTGTGCTCCCTGTCAACCCGCCTGTCCTGGCTATTGGCTCTGGAAAAGGAAAGAAACGGAAAGGCCCTCCTAAGAAGAACCGGAGGGAAAAGACTCATGTCGGGTCATCTAGCGGTGCCCCGAAAGGCAAGTCTTCCGGCATTCCACATGTTCAGAACCCCAAAGAGGCCGACTGCTTTTACTGCAAGCAAAAGGGTCATTGGAAGAGAAGCTGCCTAACGTATCTACAGGACATCAAGGACGGTAAAGTGAAACCGTCACAGGCAGGTACGTATTCTATATCTAATAACTCATCTTTTTCCCGTTCTTGGGTCCTTGATACAGGATGTGGTTTTCATATATGTTCTGATTTGCAGGGCGTAGAGGAAAGTAGGGAGCTGGAGCATGACAGACTGAACCTGGTCATGGGCAATAGGCGAACGTCACCTGTTACCAAGATCGGTGTTTATGGACTGATGCTGAGTAGTGGAGTTAGATTAGATTTACATAATTTTTGATATGCGCCTGATATGGCAAAGAACATAATTTCGTTTCATGCATTGTTTAAACAAGGTTTTTATTATGAGTTTAATAAATTGAATGGTTCAATTTCTGTCTTCAAAAATAATGTTTTTATATTTAATGCTATGCCTTGTGATGGAGTGTATGAATCTATTATGTGTGTTGATAATTATGGTAAAAATGTTTTAGCTATTGGTGCTTCAAGCGGTGTAGAAAAGGCATGTATGTGGCATTGTCGCCTTGGCCATATAAACAAGAAACGCATCACCCAACTCCAAAAGGATGGAGTGTTGGAATCATTCGACCTCGGGTCGGATGATGTATTCGAATCTTTCTTACTTGGCAAGATGACAAAATCACCATTCAAAGGTTCCTTTGAAAGGGGTGAATGTCTGTTGGATATCATACACACAGATGTGTGTGGTCCCTTCAGAACAACCACTAAAGATGGCACGTGGTTCTATGTGACCTTTACCGACGATTTTAGTAGATATGGGTATGTCTACTTAATCAAGAATAAGTCGGACACCTTTGAAAAGTTCAAAAAGTTTAAAAATGAAGCGGAAAATCAATTGGGCAGAAAGATAATGATGCTTAGATCCGACAGAGGCGGTGAGTATCTTAGTATCGAGTTTCTCGATTACCTCAAGGAATGTGGAATTGTTTCACAGTTGTCGCCTCCAAGAACACCTCAGCTGAATGGTGTTGCTGAGAGGCGAAACCGAACCTTGTTGTACATGGTTCGTTCCATGATGAGTCGAGCCTCACTTCCAATCCATTTCTGGGGGTATGCCTTAGAGACTGCCGCACATATCCTAAATCTTGTCCCAACCAAGAAGGTTGCAAAAACACCGCACGAGATGTGGACGGGGAAAGTTCCCTCGTTAGCACACATCAAAGTCTGGGGCTGTGAAGCTTTCGTGAGACGAGATACTTCAGATAAGCTCGCAGAAAGAAGTGAGAGGTGTTTCTTCATCGGATACCCGAAACAGTCTTTTGGATACTTGTTCTACAGACCGAGCGAGGACGTGGTCTTTGTAGCAAGACGGGGGTTCTTTCGAGAGAGAGAACTCATATCCAAAGAGGACAGTGGGAGTACGATCGATCTTGAAGAAATTCAGGAGACGCCTGATGAAACAACCTTGGAAGAAACTAGCAACCAACATGAGGAAGAAGTTCTTGTTGGACCCACCGACATTTCGTTGCCCCTTAGGTGTTCAGGTAGAGTTAGCATGCCGCCCGTGTTCTATGGTTTCCATATTACTTCGGATGGTGACACGTTAGTCAGTGATCGTACATTGACTAATTTGGATGAGCCAGCTAACTACCGTGAAGCAGTGGCAGGCCCCGAGTCTGCAAAATGGAAAGAGGCAATGGACAGCGAGATAAAGTCCATGTATGACAATCAAGTTTGGAACTTGGTTGACAATGTACCGGGTCGAAAGACAGTCGGATGCAAGTGGATCTTCAAAAAGAAGACCGACATGGATGGAAAAGTGCATACTTATAAAGCTCGGCTGGTTGCGAAGGGATTCACTCTAACCCCGGGGGTTGACTATGATGAAACCTTCTCACCAGTAGCCAAGATTAAGTCAATCAGGATAATGCTTGCCATAGCTGCGTTTCATGATTATGAAATCTGGCAGATGGATGTCAAAACCGCTTTCCTTAACGGGAAACTGACTGAGGATGTTTACATGAGTCAGCCAGAAGGTTTTGCAGACACAAAGCACCCTGATAAAGTATGTAAGCTTGAAAGATCAATCCACGGGTTGAAGCAAGCATCTCGCAGCTGGAATCTTTGCTTCCATGAGAAAGTCAAAGAGTTTGGCTTCTCTAGGAGTGAAGATGAGTCCTGTGTATATGTCAAGGTTAGTGGGAGTATAGTCACTTTCCTGGTGCTGTATGTTGATGACATACTGCTCATGGGAAACGACATTCCGACCTTGCAAAATGTTAAGGCTTGGCTCGGGAAGTGTTTCGCCATGAAAGACCTAGGGGAAGCTGCTTATATTCTCGGGATAAGAATACTTAGAGATAGAAAGAGAAAATTGATAGGTCTAAGCCAGTGTATATATTTGGAAAAGGTGTTAAAGAGATTTAACATGGAAAATTCCAAAAAGGGAGAGTTACCAATTCAAAGTAATACTAAATTGAGTAAGACTCAAAGTCCGAGTACCGATGAGGAAATAGCTGAAATGAGTCGGGTGCCTTATGCTTCGGCAGTAGGGTCGATCATGTATGCTATGACATGTACTCGTCCCGACGTATCCTATGCACTGAGCATGGTTAGTCGGTTCCAGGGTAATCCTGTAAAAGCACATTGGATTGCAGTCAACAACATACTCAAGTATCTGCGAAGGACAAAGAATATGGTATTAGTCCTTGGTGGCAGTGATGAGTTAAAAGTGAGTGGATATACAGATGCCAGCTTCCAGACAGATAGGGACAGTGGACGGTCCCAGTCGGGCTGGGTATTTCTTTTGAACGGTGGAGCGGTCACTTGGAAAAGTTCCAAGCAGGAAACGGTGGCTGATTCAACATACGAATCAGAGTACATTACAGCAAGTGAAGCGTCTAAGGAAGCGGCTTTGCTGAAGAATTTCATCGGGGACCTTGGAGTTGTCCCAAGCATTCAGGAGTCGGTGGAACTTTTCTGCGATAATGAAGGAGCGGTCGCCTTGACAAAGGAACCGCGAGACCATGGAAAGTCCAGGCATATCGAAAGAAAGTACAACTACATTCGACATCAAGTAGAAGAAGGGCACTTACTAGTTAAGCGGGTATCATCAGAAGACAATCCTGCAGACCCTTTGACTAAGGCTCTGAATAGGATCAAGCACAATCAGCATGCCAGGAGCATTGGACTGAAGGATGATATTAGTTTTAGTAATTAGATAGGTTAGAAACTTGTAACAGTATAAATGTAATTGACTCGGTGATTTTATAATTGAGATTTATAAATGAGTATTGTTACTACCTTTGTCAATTGTTTATTTCTGTGTTTCTATATTTGCATGTTTAACTTCCTTAATAATTAGATTATTTAAAACTCCACAGTCGATCATACTGTTAGGAAGTAAGTATGAACAAAGACCGTCATGAATCGGTTGCAGACTGTCTAATGAGTTAGACATTGCAGTAAGACTGCTGCAACGTTCATGAGTACTTAAAAAATAGAGATTTGAGTATTGGATAAACCTGCGCTTAACAGATTGCTTCATGGATTATATCACGAGCAATGTTAATACGATAATATCCGGTGATCTTTAAGTGGAGAGATATGAACTGTTACTTGCGATACAAGTGCTTATTGACAATGCGAAAACGCGCCAGTAACTTGGTGTTATAAAACGCATTGTTGTATGTATTTGGACCCGCAAAAGATATGGACATATAAGTCGAAACTTATCCGTCCCCTGACCCGATGGGAAACAGATATCTGTAGGCCTCTCGATGATTTTGAAGTTGACAGAAAGTGTTGGCCAACCGGGACTAATTGATGTGTTCAATTAGTAGTCTCTAAAGTCATATGCAAATCAGAAATCGAGAAACAGAGTGTCAGACCAAGATTGATATTAGTCCATGTCTTGAGTCTGAAAATATCCTGTTGGACGGAGGATCATCAGATCACTTATCTTTGGACAAAACTGACTGGGTCAGAGTTTAGACAATTAAAGTCATAGACTTATCCAAATGGGAGACTGTTGGATTAGGTTTCTAAGCCATGACTTATAATTGTATTTATCTTATAAATAAAAGCAAAATCCATTTGGGTTGCCCTCATAGGTGGAGGATAGATGTATAGTTCAGTAGAGAGAATAATTGATTTATTAATTAATAAATCAATAGAAAATAAATATATGGTTTATTAATATATTTAAGTGTGAATATATTAATTAGAAACTATAATAATTAATTAAGTGTTAATCTAGAATTAATTGGATTTAATTTAGTGATTAAATTAATTAATTAAAATGTGCAGGGACTGGTTTGGCATTTATTCAATAGTTGAATAACTGGCCAGGTAAAAACCTGGGGCAAAGTTGGCGCCACCCTGGAGGCTCCTCCAGGGTTTTGGCGAAACCCTAATTAGGGTTTGGGAAGTCTGGTCCAAGTGGCCAAAAGCCTTGTCCACTTGGAGGCTTTCTAGGGTTTCAGGTGTAGCCCTAGGAGGCTATATAAGGAACCCCCTGGGTGCCCTAAATCCCACGCCTCCCTCTCTCGTACTGATTCTTCCATCTTTTGGGTGTGACTTGCATTTGAGGCAGGATCTCTTTGCTGCTTGCTTGAAGGATCATAAGATCAAAATTAAGAACTTTATTAAGTTATAGTATTCACAATTTAATAACTAGAAATTTCATTATATTGTGAATATTGTAAAACGTATTAAAAAATTAAGAACTTTATTAAGTTTGATTTATTTTTACATAATAAACAACTGTGAAAAAAAAAAAAAAAATGACTCTTTATGTGTGAATATCGGTTCTTACGGTTCTTAACATGTTAGTGGTTCTTATTTGAACCCATTGTTATATATATATATATATATATATATATATATATATATATATATATATATATATATATATATATATATATATATATATATATATATATAAACCATATATAAATTACAACACCCATATACACAATTGTCTTAATTTTTAAGATAGTACCACTACCTAATGCACATTTTGATATAATTTTACATTTAATAAAAAGATATATTGTAAAAAAATATTGACCATAGATTACTTTGAATCTATCAATGGCTCAAAACAAATCTGAAAACATTTACATGGATCACCAATTCAAAATATTTACTCTCTCCAAAATTACACTATAAATTAATGAAGTCCTACACCTAATTCTTTACTCCAATCTTTTCTTTCTCCAAAAATTGTTCATGTCAATCTATTTCTTCACAAACTTCAATTTAATACTAATTTCTTTCAGCCATGCTTTTGAATAATGTCAATTTAGTTTCTGCACACAAATACAAATATTAGAATAGACGTCTTTTTGTAGGATGCTGTAAACATTGGTCTTTTGGAGATAACATGTTTTGTTATTATTGTTTTTACAGGAATGAATCAATTAGTGGGATCAATGAAATACAAGTTCAAACATAATAGAAAATAGTTTTGCACAATACCAAGGTATTATTTCTCCATCAATTGGTTGACCTTCATAATCCGTTTCTGCACAACACCAACAACATCAAGGTAATAGTTTTCATACTAATGTTTTCATGTCAAAATTGAATGATATATAAATCTATCATGTCAAAGTCAAAATACAATGATGTATTAATCTACCAATATTATTTTTCTACGGAACCCAATTATGGTTTTTTCAATATCTGCACACATACACAAATATTTAAATATATATTTGTTTTGCAGGATTTCCACAGGACATGTGCTGTAATTGTTGGTCTTTGGAAGAAAGTAAGTATGGCTGCTGCTGGTGAATAAAAGATCTAGAAAAACCTATAATTTCTTGGATATATAAGTCTATTTTGCAGATTCCGACATATTATTAAGGACCAACACGAAATAAACATATGCATCCAACTCCAGATCTGATAGGTTCCCGTCCATATTAGAAATTTTTAGGAAAACTTTTAAGAAATTGAATATATCATGAAAAACTAAACATATGCATCCAACCTTCCAAAGAAAAAAAGGAAACATCCTAAAACTGAAAAATTGATAAGAAATACCGCAAATTGAAAAGGTTAAATCGGAAATACCCAGATCGAGCAAGAGAGATCCACGAAGGTTGGTGATGGCTGCTCGAGTCGACTGTCCCATACATTGAGATTACAAACATTGATATCAGATACGTATCAGTTAAACATTGAAATTAGTAGGTCTATTGAATTAATATCAGAAAAGAAAATTAGAAACCAAAATTAATCAGAAAATAATAATCAGAAACCAAAACAAAGGGGAGCTGGAAACCTTCACGTCGGAACCTTGCTGATGAGGTCGGATCGGTAGTGGAGTTCGGAAGTGCGGTGGATTGCAATTATCAGCCCAGATCTGATATATCTGATAGATCTGACAAATCAAATCTGATAGATCTGATAGATCCAGCGAAAGGGTGCTACGGTTTTTGGATGCTATCACTTTGGAATTTAGAACCGATGGTATTCCCAGCTTTCAAAACCGCTTCTAAAAGCTTAACGAAAAGCCCTCGAGTTTTAAGCTCTTTGCATGCCGTTTCTAGGGTTCGTAATGAGTTATTGAG